>JASVEL010004014.1:0-129365 GCA_032618575.1 Nicotiana noctiflora
GTCAACGGAAACATAAGGGATGAGCCAGCTGACCCAAACGTCAAAGTGGTGGCACCTCTTGTGCCAGAAGCTACACTTTATGATTGGGCACAACCGACAGCTGACAACCTGGCCACTGCCATAGCTGTGTCCCCAATTCAAGCGGAGACATTCCAAATCACCAACAACATGTTGATTTTCTGCAGAATAAGAGATTGTTTTTCGGGTCACACATTGAAGACCCTCAGCAACACTTGAAATTTTTTCTATAGATTTATGTGACCCAAAGGAAGCCAAATGTGACCCCAAAAGCTATCAAACTGTTACTGTTTCTGTTCTCTGTGACTGGAAAAGCTCAGACTTTGTTGAATTCGATCCCTATAAATTCCATTTTCACCTGGGAGGAATTAGTCAAGCAGTTCCTGAATAAGTTCTACCCGCCTATTAAAATTGCAAGGCAAGTTGATGAAATATTACAATACAAGCAGCAGCCGACTGAGAAACTTAGAAAAGATTCAAAGGGATGTTCGTGAAGTGTCCTCACCATGGTATTCCAGACCAAATGCTCGGCCAGAGATTCTATGTGGGGTTAGATGACAATCTAAAGGCCAATGTGGATGCTTCAGCTGGGGGTGCATTTTTTACTAAGACATTCACCGAGTGCAAGGTTCTTCTTGACAGGATGTCCCAAAATTCTGGGTGGATGTCGGGAGGTACAACAATGGCACCAATAGTGCATTCAGTTCCTCTTGACCTAAATAATTCGCATATAGAGAACATAGCCACACTCACGACTCAGATGAGTATATTGACAAAGAAGATTGACGAGATGGGTACAAAGCAAGTACATATTATTGACACAACAAATGGAGGACTGTGTACACCCTACATTAATCAGTCATATATGTGTTCATGGAGTGGAGAAAGTGACAACCAAGGGCTAAGAGAGGATATGAATTATGTCAACAACTTCGATAGTCAGAGACAAGGATGATAGTAGTGGAGACCGGCACCATATCAATAATACAGACCAAACATGCCACAACATGAGGGTATGCAACCCCAAGGCCAAATGGTTCCATACTGAGACAACAGGGCTATCCACAGTAGAACCATCAACAACTGACATATCAGCCACCTCCTCAGCAATAAGATAACAACATGGTAGAAATTAGGGGTATTATTCAACATCCCATTGGAACATATGTTAAGATGCAGAAAAGTTGGAAGTGCATGATTCAGCAATAAAGAACATCGAAACTCAGTTGGGGCAGCTATCTATGGCTTTAAACAACCACCCCCAGGGAACATTGCCAGCGGACACAAACATTAACCCCAAGGAGGAAAACCCAAATTAGCTGATGACAGTAAGTCTATAGAATGGGAGAGATTTAGACAAAGAGCAGGAAGTTGCACAAGCCAGCAAAGAGATTACGCCAGCCACTCCAGTTCCATTATAGGTAGATGAACCAGCAGAACTTACTAAGTGGTGGTTGAACAAGTTCAGAATGATAAGAGTAAGGCTAAGGTGAGTGAACAAGCTGTAGAATAGGTGGTACCTCTTGTGCCACAGAAACCCAACAGAGAGAAGCCTGCGGAGATGTTGCGTCAAATTCAGTTGAATATTCCTCTAATGGATGCCTTGAGGGAGATGCCAGGCTATGAAAAGATGATGAATGACCTAATGTCACGAAAGTTTGATTTTCAGGACCTATCCACAGTAACTCTGACTTAGACATGCAGTGGAGACTGACAAGACCCATGGCTCAAAAGATGTCTGACCCAGGTAGCTTTACTATTCCATACACTATTGGGAGTTATGTCTTTGTAAAGGCATATGTGACTTAGGAGCCATCATAATTTTGATGCCTCTGGCTGCATACACCAAACTGAGAATTGGCAGAGCTGGACCAACTTCGATGCGATTGCAATTGGCTGACCATACGGTTAAAAGGCGAACTGGGATTCTTGATATGTTGGTACAAATGGGGAAGTTTGTGTTCCCTGCAGACTTTGTTATTCTGGATTATCAAGTAGATGAGGAGATACCTATCATTTTAGGGAGGCCATTCTTAGACATTGGGAGAACATTGATCAATTGTTAAACTAGGAAATTAAAAATAAGGCTGAACGATGAAGAAGTCATTTTCAACATTCAGTAATCCATAAGGAGACCCAGTGAACATGCTAATTACTCTCTAGTGGAGGCAGTGGATGTAATCCTGCATGAAGATGATGTGACCCTGGATACTAAAAATCTATTAGAGGCCTACCTGACAAATTTAGAGGAGATGGATGGTGAAAGGTTGGCTATGTGGGTCATGGCACTTGAAGGACAAGAATTCTAGAAAAGGGAACCTCACTTCGATTCCCTTGAGTTAGAAAAAAGGAGTTGGAGTTGAAACCTCTCCCAGCTCACCTCAGGTACATTTTCTTAGGGCTTGATTCTACTTTACCTATTATTATATCATCCAGTTTGCTAGATGTGCAGGTAGAGCAGCTCCTACAGGTATAACTGGAATATAAGACTTCCATTGGTTGGACTATGGCAGACATAACGAGTATCAACCCAGCATTCTGTATGCACAAGATTCTCTTGGAAAAAGGGAACAAACCTTCCATAGAACATCAACGAAGGTTGAACCCCGATATGAAAGAGGTGGTGCAGAAGGAAGTGATAAAATAGTTAGATGCGGGAATCATATTCCCCATCTCTAATAGCAATTGGGTCAGCCCTGTTTAATGTGTACCGAAAAAGGGGGAATGATGGTCGTATAAAATGAGAATAACGAGTTGATCTTGACTCGTACAGCCATAAGATGGAGGGTTTGCATGGATTACTGGTAATTGAACACAACCACCGGAAAGGATCACTTACACCTGCCATTCATTGACCAAATATTGGATAGGCTGGCCGAGCGATCTCACTTTTGTTTCTTGGATGAATATTCGGGGTACAATCAGATCTCAATAGCCCCCGAAGACAGAAAGAAAACATCATTCACTTCTTCGTATGGCATATTTGCCTTTTGGAGACTACCTTTTGGGATTTGCAATGCACCAACGACATTTCAGTGGTGCATGTTAGCCATTTTCACATACATCATGGAGGACATTACGGAAGTTTTTATGGATGATTTCTCTGTGGTGGGGGATTCATTCGAGGACTATCTTCACAACTTAAGAAGAGTGCTCAAATGATGTATGGAGACAAATTTAGTACTGAACTAGGAGAATTGCCATTTTATGGTACAAGAAGGGATAGTCTTGGGGCATCGAGTATCTAGTAAGGGAATCGAAGTTGACCATGTTAAGGTTGACATGATCAAGAAGTTGCCACGGCCTACTTCAGTCAAGGGGGTGTAAAGTTTCCTTGGGTACGCCGAGTTCTATAGGCAATTTATAAAAGATTTCTCGAATATTGCTAACCCGTTATGCAAACTCCTTGAAAAGGATCACCCTTTGTGTTTTCTAATGATTGCAGGGTGGCACTTACAGAGTTGAAGAAAAGATTGGTGACTTCACCCATCAGTGTTGCATCCAAGTGGGAGCAACCGTTTGAGCTCATGTGCAACGCAAGTGACTATGCTATAGGAGCAGTCTTGGGGAAGCGAAAGGATAAACTGATGCATCTACCATGCAAGCAGAACAATAAGCGGTGCACAACTCAATAACACTGTAGCGGAAAATAAGATATTGGCTGTCATTTTTGCATTCGACAATTCAGGTCATACTAGATTGGCTCGAAAGTTATTGTTTACACTAACCATGTAGCAATTAGGTACCTCATAGAAAAGAAGGAGTCAAAGCCACGCTTGATTCGCTGGGTTCTCCTGTTACAAGAATTCGATCTGGAGATACGCGACAGAAAAGGGACAAAGAACCAAGTAGCTGACCACCTCTCAAGGTTGGAAAGAGCTGAAAAGAAGGTAGAGGTTGAGGATATAATAGAGACATTCCCGGATGAAAAGTTACTACCAATGACAATGGAGGAGGCACCGTAGTTAGGGGTGTGCATTCGATTTATCGATTCGATTTTGTCTCTTATCGATAATTACTTATCGATTATCGATTTGTACATATGCTTATCGTTATCGTTTCAATAAGGTTTCGATTTTTTTGATTTCGATTTATTAATTTTTGAGGCTTTTCGATTCGGTTATCGATTATACCAATAAGAAAATTTGCAGGATTCTATGGAAAGTATATCACTATAAACACGCCTAACTAATATGGACAAAAAGAAGCTAAAATAAGATGAACACTGTTTATAACATAAAATTGTGTCAATAGACATATGCAACGAAATTAAAGTAAGGGATCAAATATATGGCACCAACACTCCAACGGTATTAAAAAAATAAAAATACATCATCACTGCTAATTTTATTTTTCATTAATTTGAACTTCAATTTCATTTGTCGATGAACCGATAACAAATAATCGATTCGATTTATCGATAAACCGATTCGAATGCACACCCCTAACCGCAGTATGCTGACATTGCTAATTATTTAGCAAGTGGTATTGTACCTTATGGACTCTCCTCAATTCAAAGTAAAAAGTTCTTTCATGATTGTCGGTCTTATTATTGGGATGAACCTCTATTATTTAAAACATGTGTAGATAACATGATCCCGCTGTGTATCCCCGAGAATGATCAAAATTCTATTTTGTAGGCTTGCCACCTTCACCATATGGTGGACACTTTAGAGGAATTAGGACAACTAAGGTGTTGTAGTCGGGCTTGTATTGGCCAACTATGTTCAAGGATGCCCATGCTTGGGTCAAAAGTTGCGATGAATGTCAAAGGACATGCAACATATCTCGCAGACACGAGATGCCAATGACCACAATTCAAGAGGTAGAGCTTTTGACATGTGGGGGATCGACTTCGTGGGGCCATTTGTCAGCTCGTATGGTAACAAGTACACATTGGTGAGCATTATGTTTATTTTCACTTCATTCTTTTTTGACTAAAGTCTATATTGTATCAGAGAATTTGTGGTTGATCTTGTTGGGGATCCAGGAAATGTGCATGGTCCAGATTCCTCTATCAATGGAGGTGTATTGGCTCCTGTTCCTTCACCACTTCAAGTATCTCATCTGAAGGAATATCAGCAGCCTTTCCAACATGGAGATTAAAAGTGTCCTTACAAAAATAGTGAATGTAACAAGAATTGATTGGGCAAGGAAGTTGGATGATGCATTATGGGCGAACATCACAGCCTTCAAAACTACAATTGGTATGTCACCGTACAAGTTGGTGTTCGGAAAAGCATGCCACCTCCCGATAGAGCTTGAGCAAAAAGCACTTTGGGCATTGCGGCAATTGAACTTGGACATCGAGACAACAGGCACCAACAGAGTCACTGGGTTACATGAGCTAGAGGAATTCAGGTTCCAGGCATTCGATAGTGCTAGATTGTACAAAGATAGGATAAAACTAATGCATGATAAGCACATCGTGGACTGAAACTTTAAATCTGAAGAGCTAGTGTTGTTATACAACTCCAGATTGAGATTGTTTTCGGGTAAGTTGAAGTCCCGATGGTCAGGACCCTTCAGAGTGATGCAAATATTCTCAAGTGGAGCTGTTGAGATTGAATCAGAGGATGGGATGAATAAGTTCACAATGAATGGGCAAAGGTTGAAACATTACCTTGTAATGGGAGATGATAAAGGGGACATGTAGATAATAATGTTGGAAAAGACCCAGTACGTGAATGAGGAGTGATGCTCCGAACCCGCGTCATGCCGCGACGTTAAATCAGGCGCTGCATGGGAAGCAACCCATTATTGTTGTTGTTTCGTTCTCTTATGTAACATTAAAAAAATCCTCACACCGCGGCTCAACCGTGGTGAGAGGTGAGTACACTGCCTTAACTTTGTATACAGTGTGTATTATGTGAAAAATACAAGTAAGAAAATGTTAACTCGATGTATTGACGTCAATCCTTTTTTTTTTTTTTTCCATTTCACTTGGTAGGGTTGTTACTTAAAACTAAAGCTCAAAAGTATAAGTTGCAAGATGCAATAAAACTCCTTTTCCAGTGACGAGTTTAGGATACATATATAATATATTGCAGATAATTGGATAATCTCTGAACAGTGGAGTAGGTATGTTTCATTATCGAGGTTTTAGAAAATACTAGTATATAATTACTTGACCATGTAGTAATAGTATATATTTTTGATGTGTCGTTCTCAGGAGTTAGGATACCTGGATATGTCATATTGACATTCTAAAGACAAATAGATTATATATATATATATGGACTTTAAAAACAAATATAGCATGTAGACAAATGTTACACTCCTATAAGTTGATGACAGCATGTAGACAAATGTTACACTCCTATATATATATTGCAAAGGACTTTAAAAACAAATATAGCATGTAGACAAATGTTACACTCCTATAAGTTGATGACGAGAGATTATATTTAAGATAAGATAGTGGAGATGTGATTGGTCTTAATAACAACAACAACAACAACCCAGTATATTCTCACAAGGTAGGGTTTGGGGAAGATAAGATAGTGTAGATGTGATTGGTCTTAATAAAAGGAAAGGAAATAGAAGAATAAAAAAAATGAGCAAAATTATAAAATGTTTGCCAAAAGGGGATCAAATGGCGCCATATATACTAAGAAATAATATAATCCCCTCTCAAGTGATGTGAAAATGTTTGAATGTGCATAAAGTATAAGAAAAAAAAAAATTGTGGTTTAAAATAATTATAGAAATCACCACATTAAGGGTAGGACAAAATAAAGTTGAATTCAAAAGTAAATATAAAAATATTGTTTTTTTTAACCGACTAAAAAGGAAAGAATGTTGTTTGACTCAAAAGATTTTAGATTCTTCTTTTAAATGCCCCCGGGCAGTTTCGAAATTCATAACGCGACTAAGGAACAAAATGTGAATCTTAACCCTCCTCATTACATCATACACTTGATCCGTCCATCGAGATCGGTAAGACACGACCTCGACGAGCGGAGGGATTAACTGTACTGATCAAAATCTGACCACACGACCACGGCAGTAATGACCCCGTCCCAACCATCCTGCAAAAGTAGCCAATGAACCCGACTTCTTCCGATCATTACTAATGTTAGTACGAGCGATGAGGTCAAGACCTCTCTACGAGGGAAAAACACCTCCCAGACCCGACCATGACAAATATCCCCTACAACGGCGCCAAAAATTTGACAAGCTCTAGGCGTATATAATTTTTTTGCTCGTACTCTGTCAAAATTATAGTAAAGTTTAAGATATCGTCCGTAGAGATTAGAACCATCTAGGCTACAGATTTGTATTGTCTAGGTCATCTCGGTAAAGAGAGAGTTGTTGAAAAAATAGTAAAATAAAAGTAATAAATATTTTAATATAATTTTATAATAAAAGATAGAGGTTGGGATATAGTGAATCAGCACGATAAAACCATTATAATAAAGTCAAAATTTTATTATTTATTATCTGTTTAATGAAATGATCGCTTATTTCTAATTCAACCAAATCACATACAAGTATCAAATTAATAATACCTCTTTCGATTAGTGTAGTTAATTGATTAACAGTTAAACAGAAACCTTGTTTAAAGAATGACCACTTATTTCTAAGACAATCACTCTACATAACAATAATATATAAATAGCACCGCTCGCATTAAGCGTTATCAATTTATTGACATTTAATGATATTAAAAAATAATTGACTAATAACGCCTCTTTCGATTAGTGTAGTTAACCAATTAATGTAATGGCTTCAAACAAGAATTATCTTAATTAAGTACACCAAGTGAGAAAAAGCCTCTTTCGATTAGACTTTGTTAAATCAATAAACTTATTTAAATCTTTCTCGTCTCCCGAATAAGAAATAAAATAACAAGATAAAGATTTTAGTAAGTGAATATAATTATATCGATATAATCAATATCAAATACTTTGGTGTATAAACATGATAAAGAGAAAATCTCAACATAAGATGATAATAAATTTAAGATAATTATTATAACACTTTTATAGCTTCATCTAGAATCCCAACCAAAGAAAATTACTCCATTATGGAGAAAAGATAAAGAAGAAAAATATCATTCTACAATAAAAGAAATAACTTTTAAAACTAAAACAAGCAAATATTAGAGTTGGTGTTCTCTGAACAAGAATTATCGTTTCCACTTAAAGGTCATGCCTATTTATAAGAATGTATGCTCGTAAACTTCTCGGGGATGTCATCCTTGGATTGGGGATGACATCCCTAGCTCTTGAATCAATATCTTCTACGTGCTTCTTTCCACGGATGACATCCTTAGAATTGAGGATGACATCCTTGGATTGAGGATGCCATCCTTGGCCTTTTTGATGTATTTGCTTGAACACTCTTCTTTCTTCTCTTTTTCTTTTCTTTTCTTTTCCTGCAACATATATTAATAATTTGTACAAATATTGAACAAAAAGTCATATCTATAAATAAAGTATTTGTTTATTTAATATAATATATACCTTAAAACATATATAAAATATACCTATCAGATACCCCGATACTTGAACGTTTGCTCGTCCTCGAGCAAAATACAAAAAATAAAATAGCGGCTAAATTTTTTTAAAATAAAATTGTGAGATATTTTTGCAAACAAGAATATAACCAAGATCAAGCCACGAGTTCAAATAAACTTTAATCATACTCAAGTTCACTTATTGAGAACCAAAATTATAATACTTTTAATCCCAAGTGTGCCTCACCAAATGAAGAGAGATGTCCATAAATCACAATATATCAATACAAAACAAAAGAAAGGCATTGAAAATTCGCTCACTCTCGACAAAAAAGTATCTCAAGCCACTAAAAATTTTCATAAGTTTGACTATCATGTGATTCTCCACTAATATATGAGTCTTTGAATTGAGATCATGTAGGGTTTTAATAAGGTTGTAATGTTGGTACAAGAACAGGTAAAATACATATGGATAAAGTGACTCAAGTCTATTACAAGCACCACAATACATTTGACAATTAATACTTAACTTTCTGGTAGAGTGAACCCCTCTTCCAATTTGAATGTTGGTTTAAATTCACCTTTTCATTGTTTTCTTGTTCAGTAGAAAGGTTCCAGCATCTCCTTTGTGTTAGCATTGTGTTGATCTTACCAACTTATCTGTGTCTCTATCTTGAAACATGAGATCTATACCAAACAATCATCTATCTCTTTCTTCCACTACAACTTCATCACACATAATTTTTTGCATTTTTAAAGCACCAAAAAGGAGATATGGTGAAAAAATAGATGTGATATTAAAATAGGCTAAGGGTTAAAGTTTGGCTATCAAGAAAAAAATGGATAATTTATTTAGGCTCAAGGAGCTGACAAGGGATAAATATAATTAAAGTAGGTTAATTTAGGTAATGATTCAACAAGGAAGGCCTACTTTCATTTCTCAACTTCAAAATCTACCTAGAATTTTGCCTCAAACCACATTCAAGGCAAGTTCTAGATTTTTAAATAAGCAGGAGAACTTGAAAATATAACCTGACAACACAATACACTTGGGATCAACAAACGTTATAATTTTAATCACCAATAAACAAATATAAGTTTGAAAATATATTCATACAATACATGGATGATGCTTAATTAAATTCCATTTTTCAGAATATCATTCTCAAGAAAATCAAGTTTTAGCCGAGTTATGTACTACAAATTCTAAAAAGTATTCAATTCAAAATATTACGACCATGGCAAAGAACTGAACAAAAAAATCCATGAAGATGTATAAAAGAAGTTATACTAAAAAAATATAAACATACAAAAATATATATATTCCTCTACCCCCATAATTAAATACTATTATGTCCCTATGACAAATAATATACCAAGAATGTCACAAAATATTTTTTTTTTCTTACATCTTGCTCTTTCTCGGCCTTATCTCGAGCGAGTAAATAATAGTACATGTTGATCCTTAATTCCATTTTGCATTTTTCACGAGGATCATTCCATGCATTTTCCTGAAAATCTCTATTAACAAAATCCACAAATTTATAATGATAAAAAAAATTAAAAAATGATGGTCATTGAAAACTTGGTTTGTGCGTGTGACAACATCTTCATTCTCATTTTCTTCCAACTTAATCAATTTATGTGAATAAAAAAATTGGAGTAAGCACTCATCACCTATTGAATTATTTTCAACCAAACCATTATTGTTAGCCTTCTCGATTGAATCGAGATATTTTCCATGAGTGGTAGATTCTTTTTCACAAGGCTCAATTTTTTGATCAATTGGTCCATCATCACAAGATGCATTTACATTTAAAATATCGCCACAAAAATTCAAGGAGATTGTCATACTTACTAATTGGTTTACTTTTACTGTTAGATCCATAATGACTTTATGATTCTGTGCATATTATTCATCAGTATTTTCTATAAAATAATGCATAGGTTTTTTCAAGTTTACATTCTCCGCTTGAGGTGATTGACTCTCAATATTTTAATTTTTTTGTAAATATTGATTGCACTTCGGATTGTAGTCATATTCACTAGAATTAATAAGTGTGCAAGAACTACAAATAACATTATCTTGTTCATTCGATAACCCAAAAGAATAGGTATTACCGAGTTGGCATTCATGAGTAAGGTGACTTCCACCATAATATTCACAAGTAATGGACCTTTGACTGATTTTATTAGTTAATTGTTCAAGGTCATTCATTCTCCTAGTATCCGCATATAAGAATGTGTTACTTGTTTGGCATTCAAAGCTTTGGTGGTTGCTTCCACAATAGCCACACGATAGCCTTTTGATAGTATTCTTCTACCAACTCAACAAGTAGTTACTTGGTTGATCCAAATTCATTTGAAAGAACGTAGATTGAGTTGACCCTTAGGATCCATTTTTTTTGAATTTTTGTTTTTGGTATTGCTCCCTAGTACCTGTTAGGCACTATAAAATAAAAGACATGAAGCTAAAGAAAATAAATCTTAAAGACAATTAATCTGAAGTAGATGTTTAATTAGCATAGCATTTGTGTAGGTATAGTACTTGACCTCCAGTTTTGTATATATTTTTGCTTGTAATCTTGATGTCTCAACAGATATATGAAGGTATGTCCCTAATTGTAGATGTAGCTCGAATTTCTCCCCTGCTATGTCCAAAATGTGAGAATCAGATCGGTAAAGAGAGAGTTGTTGAAAAAATAGTAAAATAAAAGTAATAAATATTTTAATATAATTTTATAATGAAAGATAGAGGTTGGGATATTGTGAATCAGCACGATAAAACCATTATAATAAAGTCAAAATTTTATTATTTATTGTCTGTTTAATGAAATGATCGCTTATTTCTAATTCAACCAAATCACATACAAGTATCAAATTAATAACACCTCTTTCAATTAGTGTAGTTAATTGATTAACAGTTAAACAAAGACCTTATTTAAAGAATGACCACTTATTTTTAAGGCAATCACTCCACATAATAATAATACATAAATAGCACCGCTCGCGCTTAGTATTATCAATTTATTGAGAGTTAGTGACATTAAACAATAATTGACTAATAATATCTTTTTTCGATTAGTGTAGTTAACTAATTAAAGTAATGGCTTCAAACAAGAATTATCTTAGTTAATTACACAAAGTGAGAAAAAGCCTCTTTCGATTAGCCTTTGTTAAATCGATAAACTTGTTTAAATCTTTCTCTTCTGCCGAATAAGAAATAAAATAATAGGATAAAGATTTTGGTAAGTGAATATAATTATATCGATATAATCAATATCAAATATCTTGGTGTATAAAGATGATAAAGAGAAAATCTCAACATACGATTATAGTAAGATTAAGATAATTATTATAACACTTTTATAGCTTCATCTAGTATCCCAACCAAAGAAAATTACTCCATTATGGAGAAAAGATAAAGAAGAAAAATATCATTCTACAATAAAAGAAATAACTTTTAAAACTAAAACAAGCAAATATTAGAGTTGGTGTTCTCTGAACAAGAATTATCTTTTCCACTTAAAGGTCATGCCTATTTATAAGAATGTATGCTCGTAAACTTCTCGGGGATGTCATCCTTGGATTGGGGATGACATCCCTAGCTCTTGAATCAATATCTTCTACGTGGTTCTTTCCACGGATGACATCCTTAGAATTGAGGATGACATCCTTGGCCTGTTTGATGTATTTGCTTGAACACTCTTCTTTCTTCTCTCTTTCTTTTCTTTTCTTTTCTTGCAACATATATTAATAAAGTATTTGTTTATTTAATATAATATATACCTTAAAACATATATAAAATATACCTATCAGATACCCCGATACTTGAACGTTTGCTCGTCCTCGAGCAAAATACAAAAAATAAAATAGCGGCTAAATTTTTTTAAAATAAAATTGTGAGATATTTTTGCAAACAAGAATATAACCAAGATCAAGCCACGAGTTCAAATAAACTTTAATCATACTCAAGTTCACTTATTGAGAACCAAAATTATAATACTTTTAATCCCAAATGTGCCTCACCAAATGAAGAGAGATATCCATAAATCACAATATATCAATACAAAACAAAAAAAAAGGCATTGAAAATTCGCTCACTCTCGACAAAAAAGTATCTCAAGCCACTAAAATTTTTCATAAGTTTGACTATCATATGATTCTCCACTAATATAGGAGTCTTTGAATTGAGTTATACCATAAATTGGTGAGAGAAAAATATTTTGTACCATCTAAGAAGGTTTAAATATAGGAAAGTATTAAATTTAATTTTTTTGCTACAAATTAAAAAAGATTATTATATTATGTAAGATCTTAAAATGTATTTATATGTTATAAATAGTGTACTAACCTATTTTATAGGTGGTAAAATAAAAGCCCGAAGTCATAAGAATTAAGCTTATTGATTCTAGGATCTCAGCACTCAGCAACATCAAAAGATGCGTCCTAAAAAAGGCTTTTGGGCTTTAGCTGTGTCCACATTAAACTTGGGAAAAATACACGACGGAGTATCTGTCAAAAAATATTTAAGAAAATGATATTAGTTCTTGTTTATTCCATATATAACATATATTTTTACAATATTAGCATACGGTAAAGATTATGTGTACAATTAATAAGTACTTAAATTATGGGATCAGTTTTATCCTTTATGTTCTTACATTCTCTCTCTTCCTAGTTACTTTGGGTAAATTGCTAAAATTAGAATCCCACGAGTTTAGCTCAAATAATGCCTGAAATCCGTTCAGAGTTATACTTTAAACAAATAAATTGTTTGTGTGTACTTATATATATATATATATATATATATATATATATATATATATATATATATATATATATATATATATATATATATATATATCATATATTTAATTTAGGTATTAAAAATACCATTGTAAATAAACTATTAATACTATCAATATATTGTGTTGAAATTTATATTGAGATATAATTAAAAATAAAACTTTAAACCAATAGTATATATAATTATACCATTTAATTCGATATTGTTTGACAAAAATTTGTACGGTCATGTTAATTTGCAATAAAAAATTTCGATAATAAATTTTTGATATGTTTTCAAAATGAAATAGTCCATTAATCTCATATATGCACGTAGCAAACAGCAAAAAAAGGCTCTAATCTATCATTATTGGTGAGTGCTAATTTAGGAAGTATATTTGCTTAAGGAGAAGAACTGGCATGCTTTGTTTAAATGTGATTCTAGATCCATATTTATAACTTGCTGCTAAGAATATATTTATTTAGGTGCCTCTTTTGTAAAATACTTATTGCTGCTAGGTATATGAAATTTTTTATTAGATATTGCCTACTTATGTTTTTTGGTTTTGGACCACAAAACTACTGTTGTTTTGTTCTCAATTGAAAACCTCTAAAGCCCTCAATTAGGCATAGGGACGTTTTTATTGGGCTGTTTACCAAATTAAGGAATTTGGAAATTTGAAGGTGGAACTTTTCTACTATTGAATATGTGTTAATCAAAGTTGTGTGGCAAACTTTTAAACGCAAAAGATTAGAACTGGACCAACTCTTTTTTATTTCTATTTCTATCGGAAATTGAGTGAGCATTGTTAGGAAAGCCACTTCTCTTGTTGAAGCCAATCAAACAGAGAAACGTAGTCATTTTTGACATGTCATGAGCTCTAAGTATCAATACTTGTAGTCCACCAACAATTACAGACCGAGCATCTACTCACTGTCTGCTGCTTCTTTGACTTCCACGATAGCAATGAGTTTCCTAGCTTAACCACATAACATGTGATAGATCTATTTATGTTTGGGCATGCTACCTAGTGTGAATCATAGTAAATTGTGAGAGTATTGGTTTGTCCACTGCTCAATAGGATTCCTAGTCTAGGGCTTCCTTTTAATGTATATAACGACCCTTAGTGTTGCTTTCATATGGGACTCCTTATGGGATTGCATAAACTGACTCAATACTTGGACCGCAAATCATATGCCAGGTCTTGTAATTGTCAGGTATAACAATTTACCAATCAGTTTCTGATAACCACATACATCTTCTAGTGGAGCATCTCCAGTGTTACCGATATGCTTGTCATAGTCAACAGTAGTAAGTTTGTGATTTTGCTCCATAGGTGTTAAGACTAGTTTGCAACCACTCAATCCCACTTTTGAAATCCGCTCCGACACATACTTTCTTTAATTCAGAAGAATACCTTTATCTGATCTCAACACATCAATCCCTAAGAAGTACTTGAGCTCACCTAAGTCCTTCATTTTGAAGTTCCTGTGTAATGTTGCCTTTGCCTCTTCAATAAGACTGTTCATGCTTTATATTATTAGTAGATCATCATCATATATCAAAACAATCACAATGTATTTGTTCTTTTTCTTTGTGAATAGGGAGTGATCATAGCCGCTTTGCATTAAACTAGCTTAAAAAAGTGCATCTGTCAACTTTATATTCCATTACCTTGAAGCTTGTGTCAAGCCATACAAGGATTTAAGTAGCATGCATACTCTAGACTCCCCCTGGCTATGAAATCCTTGTGGAAGCTGCATATAGACATCTTCAAATAAGTCACCTTGGAGGAAGGCATTGTTGACATCCATTTGGAAGAGAGGTCAACCTTTGGATGCTGCAACACCAATGACTGCCCTTACTGTCACCATTTTTGCCACATGTGAGAATGTCTCATGGTAGTCAAACCCCTCTTATTGTGCAGCATTCGGCCACTAAATCTTGCTTTGTACATGTCTATATCACCATTAGCTTTATGATTAACTTTGTAGACCTATTTATTTGCTAACAGGTAGATTTATTATTCATATGTATATACACATCTCCTCAAGTAGATTTGATTCTCCTATTTCCATCAGATTTATCCTTAATTGAGTCAGCTTTCGCAAATTTTGTCTTTGGTTTCCACGATTACCCAATACGTTTCAAATAAGCATCATATCGGGATAAATGGACATAGGTAACATGATCGTGGAGATAGGGATATTTGCTCTTCGCTGCAGATGTTCTTTGTAAAGAATGTTCTTGATCCAAACGGAGGTCTCAAGATGCCTCACATCTCGGGCATTAACCACGTGAGAAAAGGCCGAGGAGGTGGAGAATTAGCTGTATCAACTCCGTAAGGTGAAAAGAGACGTATCTCTTCTTCCCAGTTGAATCTCTTTACGCAGTAGATCGCGGTTGGCATTTTATCAAAGATGGCGAAGTTCGTAAATTTGGATGGGCTCCTGCGAAATAGGCCGGGATGTCTGTTTCCAGTTGGAGCGAAGAAGGCTATGTGAGGTGTATAGCAGTCGGCAGCTGTGCGAATAGTTCTTTATTATCGTTATAGCCGTCGGCGAAGAAATATATTCGTGAAATTCTAATATTCTACCGAGCAAAAAAGGTCTTGTTTCAGCGTTTGGCAAATTTTCAATATCTATATAATTTTTGATGCTGAGTTACAAATTTATTTTTCTGGGGTAATTACATTTCAAGATAGACAATATCAAAATTTTAGATGAGATCTATGTTTCCTATCTTCATTAAATAGTAATATAGAGAGTTTTGTTTTCTAGACTATAGGTAGCCTATTGATTAGGTAGACTGTTGTTCTAATACATTCACCCCAAAACTTGATAGACATATTGCTCTAAAATATTAAGGCTCTAGCTACCTCCATAATGTATCTGTGTTTTTTTTTCACAGTCCCATTATGTTGAGGTGTATAGGAATAACTACTTTGATGAATAATGCTATGTGAAGAAAGAAATTCATTAAATTTAGTTAAAAAATTTGGTACCATTGTCACTTCTCAGAATCTTGATACTCACCTCAAATTGAGTTCTTATTACAGAAATGAAATTCTTCAGAACAACATAGACTTCACACTTTGATTGTATCAGACATACCCATGTATATCTACTAAAGTCATCAACACTACTAACAAAATATTTCTTTCTATCATAGGTTGGGGTATTATAAGGACCCTAGACATCTAGGTGAACAAGATGAAATATACCTGTGGTCTTAGTATTTCTAGTAAGAAATTGTAATCTAAATTGTTTAGCAAGAGGGTAAATAGTGCAATCTTTTAACTCATTTCCACTAATATCACTTTTAAGTGAAACTATATGTTGTATAGATTTCATATAGGCATGTCCTAGTCTGAGATGCCATAACCTGGTGCTCTCCTCCTTCTTTACAGCACAGACTGTTATAGTAAGTGCAGCACATCTTTTATGCATAGATCTCCTAAAATTACTGCATCTCCTATATGTGTTATTCCTTCCTTGCTACCTTTTGGCAATTGCAGACCATTGCATCCTTGTTTTAACATTGTTTACCACTTCTTTATTATAAGTGATGTGATGAGTAGCTCATAGTCGACTACCCAACTAGTTATGGTAGCATTGGATAATAAGGATACAATACCTGCCATATTAATAGAACATTCATCTTCTAAGGTTTGTTTAGCAATCCTACCAACTGCTTGTATTATTCCTATGTGAGATAATGTCTTTGTGGCTGATCAGTGCTCCCAGCTTCTTCATCTGCACTGATAGTGTTGGCATAGAATCTGTATCCACCAAACCGAGGCTTCTTCTTGCTTTTAAAATCGATTGGATATCCAACTATTTTATAGCAATTCTCCTTCATATGGCCTTTGTATCCACAATGTTAATAGATCAACCCACATTCCCTACAATGTTAACCCAAACACTCACCAACTTCGAATTTCAAATTTTTTCAGCCATATTACTACCACCACCCATGGCGGCAAGCATTCATCAAAATGCCAAATTTTTCGGAAAAATACTACTCGTACTAACATTAATACACGGCAAATGGTTAAAGTGCCGAAGTCGCCGCTAATACCAGCTCAAATACGGGAACTTCTAAGAAATGGGCAACAAGATGCGGTGTACCCGGCTGAAGCGATGAAGAAAACAACAAAAAAAACAAATAAAAAAGAGAAAAGAGAGAGCCACTAATTTCTTTGTTGGTGTTAATATCAAAGATCAGGGAAGAATATCCAGATAGAATGATGCTTACTTTCTCAGTATTTCCATCTCCAAAAGTTTCAGACACAGTAGTTGAGCCTTATAATGCAACACTTTCAGTTCATCAACTGGTGGAAAATGCTGATGAGTGTATGGTTCTTGACAATGAAGCTCTCTATGACATCTGCTTCAGGACTCTCAAACTCTCCACTCCAAGTTGTAAGTATTAATACATACAATAATTATAATTCTTCTTTTTCTAATAGCTTAAGTTTTTAGATAGTGTTATCACAATTCTGCATTTATCAAAGCAAGTAGAGGTCTTGGGTTCAAATTTTGTAGCCACGGAAAAACAAAACATAATTTCATTTGTTTGGCATGTGTTTCGCTATGAAAAGAATCAAGCTTAGATATGAGGGGTGTGCGTTGAATATAATATAGTGAAAGTTTGCTCTCTCTAACATATGAGACGGTAAAAACAAAGAAAAGGTCTAATATATCTGATTCAAGATGTAATATATTTGCTTTGTTGTTGTGATCAGTTGGAGACCTGAATCATCTAATTTCAGCAACAATGAGTGGTGTGACTTGTTGCTTGCGATTCCCAGGCCAGTTGAACTCTGACCTTCGAAAACTAGCTGTGAACTTAATTCCTTTCCCGCGACTTCACTTTTTCATGGTGGGATTTGCGCCTGATTAAACAATTAACTCACCCATAACTTTAAATTAAAAATAGGACAAGACATGTAGTAGTGGAGGTATAAGAGAATATCATGGGCAAAGATGATGGGGGGATTAGTTTAAGTGTTTTAAGAATAATAAAGGGTCTGTTTTTAGTGATATATAAGGGGATATAGACAGAGATAGAAAAAGAAAAAAAAAGGACCTGGAGATACAAAAAAGACTTTGAGACAGTAAACTAGAGAAAAAGACAACACTGGAATACACATCCATAGCATAAGTATTCACTTAAGACTCATACGGGTAGGGGGCATTCACTGCCTATCAGGTGCTCTTGCCGTGGCTTCTTGTTCTTCTGTTACTGTTTCATTTGGGGTTGTCTCTGCTGTGGTTCTAGTTCTCATACTACTGCTGTTGGTTTGCTTCACTGGTGTGGTTTTTGTGGCTGGTGATTGTTTGATTGTTGCTGTTGGGTCTAGTGGCATTATGGTTGGTCTGTTGTGGTAGCTATTGTCATTGTGTTTTGCTACTGCTGTTGGTTCTGTTTGGTTGCTACTATTGCTGTGTTTTGGTCACTGCTTTCTCCTGTTGCTGTTTTCTGTTGTTACTGCTGGTACGGCTGTTGTTGTTGTGCATTCCACTGCTGCAACTAACTTCTCTCCATTGTAATTTCCAGGTACTCATTCTAAGCTTGCTAATGTATGCTCATGCTGCTGGAATTATGAATTGAAATCAAAACAAGCGAATGTTGTGGACATTGAATTGAATGAATTTGTTATTTGTTTATATAGTTTTATGTAGCTGATTATTAACTCATTACAATTAGGCTACTTTGAATTAATTGGATCATGTAATATGGATTGTATACTTTGAACTATGGATTGTCAAACCTTTGATTGTTTAGTTATAATAGTCTAATACAAGTCATAATGTCAAGTTTTATTGATAATTATAAATATATTACTGGTTTGATTCATAGTAGGATGTTAGATTACAGTGATATCCATGATTTCTTTGGCAGTAGGGCCAATATTCCAAATACTTACATGGAAAGTTAATTAATGGTATATTTATCATACTACTCCTATTAATACTAACTTATCATTCGATTTACTTTTAATAGATTCAGAAATCCAAGAATAGTAAATAGATTATGATGAGTGTAATAAAATTTCATCCAAGTCAATCACGCCCAGATATACTGCTTATAATCAGCTGAGACTTCAGTCTAAAATCTGTCGCTGGATAATTGGACAAATAGAACAACTGACATTTGCAAGTTATATTGACTCCATGGATCTGCTGTCTTAGCCTTTTATATATATAAATAAATAATTAAGTTTTCTTCACTCGTTATTAAAAAGAGACAAACAAAAAATAGAGAATCATGTTCGCTTTCAAGGTTGCCCCAGTCGATTTGTGATAAATTGCTGCCAAGATTACAATACAGAATTGCAACTCATTACAAACCTTAGACTCGTAGGAATTTCATCAATCCTTTTCCCAAAGTAAATAGACGATAGATTCTTTAGGCATGACTTTAATAAAATCATTCTCCCCGAATACAGCGCATTTACGTGACCTAAATCTTACTCACAGGCGAAACTGAAATACAGAAGTCGCAGCGCATCGTTACGGTGCGCCAAATGCGTTTCGCACGCCGCATTCTTCTTAAAAATAAGAAAACTCAACATTGCCAAAATACATAGTCAAAATATATAAAAGAATCGGGATAGAAACAAAAACTGCGAATGTATATCATATTGAACAACGTGATAGATACGCACATCCTCTCCCCGGCAATAGAATTTTAACTGCATTTCGTTTGCACGCATTATGCAAGTTGCCTCCTTTCTGCCGATTGAACTGCGACTTGGAATACATTATTTTCTCTGCTGGCGACAATTAAATAAACTAATCCCGTCTTCGGCATTGTCGGCAAATTTCAGCATTTCGCCGCTGCAGTGAGGATAGCCTTCGCGAATTTCATTGATTTATTCTTCGGAACTTCGGCTTCAGTAATCTATAACTCGAGCTCATTTTAAATTGTTATTTTGTCTATATCTGATTTTATTATACGTTTAATTAATCGCGGCTATATACCCACAAGCTTTGATATTAGCTGTAATTACAAATCGCTATATTTATCGCTTTGATATTGCGCGGAATCGTGATATAAAATCGTGCTGCAAAACCCGCCTCTTCTTATTCGATAAGCTATCGGTTGGTGACTCCTTCTAGTGTCAATACTAAAGTAGCAGCAGGCAGATAAGCTATACCGACGATGCGCGTCTCGGCAGTATTCCTCCTCAAATCCGGTGCCGTCACAGTATTAATGGTCTAGTATCATTGAAAGCATCAGATTTTCATTGTATCTAGATTCAGGACGGGCATTCCAGTATCACCGATTTCAACACAGGGTCAGTCCGTCTGTACAAAAATTCGAAAGTGAAAGCACCATCTTGCCATATCATTTGTTGTATATTTATTTAGAATGCACATGCATCGTCCCTTCAAATACCGAAGAAAAAGAAAAGCACAAAGCAGAAATAAAATACGGGGAAGTAAAAGGTCTTCAGAAAATACAAAATATTTCACCAATGTTCTAATTCTAGCCTACACGGTAAGATTAAATTTCGGTTTTGATAAAATGTGTTTACAAAGAAAGGTAGTTGTTTTGACGGACAACTACGCGAGTTTGATTCTCACCGTGTCAGCGTATTACGTAGGCAATCCTTTAAACGGCACCCAATTTCCCATGTATTTCAAAATAAAGTTTTATCAAGGGAACGCCGAGATATTTAATTTTACCTTAACGACCTTTTTTGACTAGTCAATTCCTGGGGCCTGTTTGCTTTTTTAGAAAAGATAGTTTTTTGGGCAAATAGCCATTTCGTCATCTAAGCACCACCTTAAATAAATGTTGTTAGGACGTAGCATCGAAATAATAGCACCGGGGTTTGTCATGCAACAAGGTGCCCCTAGTTTGCATTTGTGTGGAGCGGACTCTAAGGAAAGCAAGGACAAGATGCCGTTAGGCTGTACTTGGGAGAAAATATTCCCCCGAGAGGAGACATCATCCGAGCTTTGATCTCATTCTGGGATCCGGCACACAATGTGTTTCACTTTTCAGACTTTGAACTCACACCAACACTGAAAGAATTAGCCGGATATGTCGGAAGACCAAAAGTCCCTATGAGGGAACACTAAAAAATTTGAAAGTAGAATATCACAAAGGCAGTGGAAATAAGAGAAAGGAAACTATGGCATTTCTGCATGACAAATATGGTCACTGTGGGGGCTTATGAAAGCAAAATCTGCAGCGGAGCACCGGCAAATGTAGAGCATACGCATCGTTTTCATGATAGTTTCTAAAGTTCATTGATATTTCTCGTAGTGATTGAATGATTAACATACACACAAAATGCCAGCATTTTGATGAAACAAAATAAATAGTATGCTATTCTATGATAATATCAGATATTTTCTGCACTCACTATTCGCAAGTTGAGGGACTTTCAAGATGCAATGTATTATCTGTTGATTTATCGACATTTATACTTAACCAAGAATTTACGAGGTATGTTTCAATGTAAGAAAACTAGATAGAAGAATTTCTGCAGGGCCGAGGGATATGAGTTGCTGTGAGGGGACAGCTATGGATATTTATTTTTATAAGCTATCCAGCAACCTAAATGGAATTAGAATCGGACGCGGCTATTAATTCGTTGGTTAGTTATGCAGGGGATACGTTGCATCATTTATTCAGCACGGGCTCAATACATCCAACTTGGCGCACAAAGTCGGGTATTGAGATTAATTGGGATCGATGCCAAATAATCCCAAAAGAGCAGCATCTCACCACATGTAGTCAAATTGGATTCAGAGGATAGCCAAGATTGGTCCAAAGATTGGGAGTCAAAGTGTCGACATTGAGACACTGTGACAGCTCCGGGCTGGTATCAGCCGAACATCCTGCACGTGTATAGAGACTGAGCATCAGGCCCGCAGCTGCCCACTGTGGAGCCGGAGCCGCACGGACGCATCGGTTGGCTCTGAGAAGAAATTTTAGAATAGATTGCCAGATAACAACGACCCAAGAATCCCAATTCTGAAATGGATGCAAATGCCGCCAATCAGAGATAAAGAAGCTAACACAAGAAAATGACTCTAGCTATTCAAACTGAAGAAAGGGGATTGCCGACAGATAGCTGAGATGGGCAGACGAAAAATACAAGTGACCAAAGCCAGTTAAGGATGCCCAAAGAGAATTGAAAGAGGTCTAAGGCCTAAATCAGTCAGAATCTGAGCTGTTCAGCAGCAGGCACATCACCACGCACTCACAACGGCCAAATAGGATTACATCACAGTTTAAGGGAAGCAAATGCTGTCCTCAGAGAATCTTGGCCTAAGCAGTCTGTGACGCTGCAGCCGTGACCTCGATCAGCTGCCACAACCACGGCTCGACGTTGTGCACAAATAGACAGCCCTTAGACTCCGTCACACACGCCCAACGATTGGGGCGAGTTCAGCAGATGAGCTGCTTACTCGTATAGGCACATTGACAAGATCAATCGGGAAATTGGCACTACTGCCACATTTAGTTGTCACTTGTGAATACTGCCGCGCACCGAATCTTTTTGCCGCAATTGCGGGGCTATGTCTATCGGATCATGGAAGAGGGGACTACACAAGGACCTCACACTAAGGCCCACGGCGAATGATGCCTCGCGGGCCCCCCAGGAATTTTAGAGCAGTAGATTTGGATTAAAAATGTATTTTTGAAATATGTCAGGGCCTAGCTTGGCATTGCCATTCCATTGCTTTCGAGTCAAGTATTTCCTTTGTTTTGCGGGATTGTTGTAGACGTGTTTTGTAACGCACGTTTTCGCCTGATATAAAGTTACTGAATTTGCCACAATCTCGTTAACAGAATTACTGCCTCACGAAAACGCATACGCAGTGCACCAAGCATACATTCACTCACCACTAAAAGTGCATCCAAAGGCGTAAGGAAGCTAAAAGAAAAAGAAAAAAAAAAAAAAAGGCCGAAAAATGGCCGACGCATGCCAAGAGTACATTTTATGAAAGTAATAAAAAGGCATTGCATCCAACGCGTTATAATATTATTCACAACTCGTGAACGTTTGTTGATTAATTCTGCAGAGTTTTAGCAGTTTGGTTTGACAGAATATATCGTACAAATACTACTCGCATTGCATCCAGTGACTCAGCTTATAGTATTTTTTACGCCGAAGCTCAAAAAAGAGAAATCTCGGCGGGAAGAAAAATCGGTTAGCAAGCTTACGAAGAAGAGGTAGACGTGTTTAAAACAAATTGCATATCAGAGATGTACTCTGGCCTGGGCTAGAACAGGTTTCACTAGTTCAAATTCTACCTTCGCCAAATTCGAATACTCTATCGATCTCTATCAGTTGCCCGCTTATTTCGTGGAAATCTATACGCTTAATTCATTATTCATTCTACCTGTTCAAATTCTTCCAAATACTGCTTGTATAATTCCACTCTGCTCCTCCTCAGTATATATATCGCATACCGGTTTTCATACAGTCTCAGGATCCATGACAACTCTTATCCATCTTCCAGGCCACTTTCAGGCTCCGAATTCACAATACATACACCCCAATCGGATAATTGCCGCTATAAATCGAAAAACATTCCAAATGCACGAGGAAGTTGTCGGTGCTGTGCCGGAGCAATCCTTCAGAACATGCACTGCTTAGCAAATTACGTTTGCCCATGTCCATGTGACGTCAGCTGCCACAGATTTAAAATGCCCAAATTTGCCTATACGGTGGCATGGGTGCATCTTCAAATGCCTCACTCGCTGCCTTGCAGTAAATGAGGCCGAGGATGTGACGACCCGATATTTCATTTCACTGGAAACATGATCGGGCGTTGATGGCCATTCAGATAGGATCTAGCATTTCACTACGCTGACGACTAAGCTTTGTCACAGCCTAAATTAAATCTGAGATAGTCCCACGCTGGTCACAGCAAATGAGAGGTCACAGCTCTCTGTGGAATTTGGTTGATGGAGGGAACAGCTGTATCCACCGATGAGAAGTGCCGAGACGCTGACTTATTTCGCAGAGCATGTGGTTTCACCTACTGATATCTCAAAATCGCCCGTAGGCAAATCATTCATCGGTGCGATGAATGGGGGTATGATCGAGGAGGGTTTAAAGGCCAACAAGATCATGAGCATTTCAACATCGGTGCCACTTCCACTCAAAGCTATCTAGCGGCACGGAGGAAGTATCAAAAAGAGGAAGTAGTGTTGCCATGGTTCTGAATAGTCTGCGACATAATATCCACTTGCCCTCACTACCAAAATACTTCACAACATAGATATTTACAATATTATCTAAGATTGACTTCATTTTATCAGTTCAATTATTCTTATTCGCCATAATTACTGGCAAGTAATTAAATCCCTGCAATCATCATCCCCCCATAGAACTTCGGCGCGGGAGCCTCGTCAAATTGCATTTCAGGCGATACAGGGCCAAAGACTTTCACTTTGTGAGAGCTTATACTGCTCAAGTTTCCCACTGTCAAAGAAGTAGGCCTAAAGCAACGCTGGTTTGGGCTTGCCAAACTCCTCTCCGAATTTGACTCATCTCAAGAAATTGCGGGATGCCTGATGTCCGGACATGACAATGCAAGGTCGTGAGGCTGAAGACGCCATTCCAGAGCTCTCATTGACACTGGGCATGATCGAGGTCCAGCATCTAACAGCCTAACATCAACTAAAACCCCGTCACAAATTATCACGGTGAGCCAATAGACGTATTGGCATGGCGAGGGAGGAAAGTGAGAATGATGATTAGTCTAGCTGACAGAACGTGAAAAGGGCCAAGTCGTTGATTTAGCCGCCAGCTAAAGAGTTACTGCTTAGAGAATCTGGCAGAGTGAAGGCCTGCTGAAGTGACAAGAGAAGGCTAAGATAGTTGTATTAGGGGTAGTATCAGTTTATCTGAATAGCATTTTACAGTTGAATGGACTTACATCTAGCTGCACATTAGCTTGTTGAGACTGAGTAGTTTCACAATGCATGTGAATGATGCTGTTATATCGATTTACTGTATTTATGAGGCGAAAGTATATTTATGAATTTTGTATTGATCTGGGGGAGATGTTTTGCTCCCTGCGGTGGTTCGAGGTAAGGCCACTCCTATATAGTGCTACCGATGTGAGTATTTTAAGAATTCTTGAAAGAGCTGAGCTCGCACGATTGCCTTTGGGAAGTGCTAGCTGGGCAGGTGATTTCCGGCTAAGAAATATCATTGCTATCTCGCCGATACATTCGAATGGCAAGCATTGATGAAAGTCTCGACGTAGGCAATTACGTACCGGATAAAATCTCGCAAGAAATTCATTTGAGAAGCATCACAATCGATCTTCGGCAAATCGATTACTTCATGACGAAGCTACTCGAGAAGGCATCGGCACATTGACAGTAGTTTTTATATCTTACGGGTGAAGGAGAGGCTGGCTTAATGAGCACAAATGGTTCAGCTAAGCAATATTTGTCCTTCCAGCACCGCGTCAGCAGACATCAAGAGCGGCAATGGCATGCGTTCGCAAAATTCACCGTTATGCTGCCGGGCTGGGCTACATAATGTTTGGTCTGATATTCGGCCAGCTGGAAGTCTACCACTGCGTGCCGATTATCGCGGCGTCATATAACCTTCCTAATATATTTACCATGGATTCATGCCGTTGTTGTTGCTCCATCCAGCCTGTTGTTCTCCGCCAAGTTTGACCGACTATCGCCCATTTGTTACAACGATCCATTACCAGGCAATTCATCATTCCTCTGTTGAAATAGAAGAAGATGTCATTGCCGCTGGTGTATCAGCGTATGTGGTGTTCACACTGTTCCTGAAGGGGATGCTAGGCCGTACTGCCGCGTGGCGCATGCCAAGGAATTATTTGTTTCACTGCAAGGAGCATGACTTCGCAGTGATTATTTACAACTGCATGCCGGGGCCGAAAACCTGGGAACCTTCGCCGGGATTCCCAGCAATCACTGGGGTCTGGCGAGCAAAGAGGGAGCAAGGTAAAACATCGGAGGCCTCTGCCGTCTCCACGTCTTCTTCCCACGAAGAAATGACAAAGATATCCAAATGCCAAAGACGTCCCAGCAAGCCAGGCTGCCACAATTGGCTGCATTTATTTATAAATGGAAGATGCAGAAGATCTACGGTGACAGACCGTGGACCAGCGTCGTAATAATCGAAGGCTAATTTTCCGCCCGAAGCGAGTCTTGGTAGTTTGTTTTGATTGTTTTTTCGGAATTTTGTATTAGGCTTGTCTCGAAAGTGGGGACTTTGTTTTTAGCTCATTTGATTTAAGTTTGTTTGTTTTCCTTTGTATAATTTCATTAATGGGCCGTGGTTCTTTTCATGCCTAATTTGTTTGTCTTCTTCTTTATTAATGTTTATAATCGATCTTAATGATATGGCAGTTTAAAGATTATCAATCCTAGAAAGTCAATCGGGTCTGGAAATAATAACACATGAAATAAGAGGATTTGTTTGTCGTGGTCATTTTTGTCGGCGTAGCCGCAGCAACGCAGCACTGTCACTTGAGAAGTTTCCAACCGCACTCAATGATTGCGTCGCGACTAGGGAATATGATATTTTCATGATAAGTCCATATTGAAATCACCGGCATAGAATTGTCGTAACACTACGAGCTTCAAAGAGATGCGACGGGCCGCATTTATCTACATGCCAGATTCGAAGATCATCTCCAGCGGTTCATAGATTACTATCATCCGGCATCTTCCGGCCAGCAAGCCGCCGGTTAAGACGGAGATTTGTGGCGTGAAGATTGCGAGAGGTGGTTCGCAGTCACTGATATCCCGAATGGTTACACGTAAGACAGTGCCAAAGAAAGACTAAAGACAGGTATGCTGGATTGTCAGCAAATCTCAACAAGGTGTCCTGCTGATACCTCCACTCCCACATCCATATCCCGACAGATGGCCTGCTGCGACGCTTTAAATCGATCCTTGCGACTGCGGGCGCGGATAACACAGACTGACCGACGAAGGCGACGAAAGACGCGCTTTAGAATACGCGGGACTTATTGTTGTCGTGAGTGATGCCGCTTTGGTTTGAAGAGTAGGCAATCGTGGGCGAGGATTCGCGATTCCATGATATGATACACAAGGAAATTGAAGTGTAATGCGGATGATGCGGATCGTACGCCAAGCAGGAGCTCATGTCGCCACCGCAGCCAGACTCGGCGCATGATATCAAGCGACCAAGCCAGTCAGTGCATCTGAGTTCACCGACAGAAAGTCGCTTAGATTTCATCGTCAGCCGACCGGGCATTGAGTTGGACTCTCCAAATCACCCATTCATTGCGCTTATCCCCGCCGGTTAATGTTTATGCACGAAACCGCCAGGAAGCGCACAGCACGTTAGGGTATTTATTGTCAGCCTACGGCAAGTGAACTCATATTCGCCCTATCGGGAAGAGACGCCGCAATAGAATGGACGGCAGAAGGTCAGTGAAGCCGCTTGACCGACAGCGGCATTCCGTCACCCACCTGGCATTAGCCCATACCGGTGCCAGGTAATCGACTTATCCACGGTTCAAATTGCTCGTCAGCAGATCGGGCAAAGACGCATCGCAAAGAGAACGGGCCATTTATTACCTGCGAACAATTTGTTCATCGTACATCATATTAAGTTCATCTAGAAAGACATAATTGCGTGCAATCTGGGTAGCTTAAAGTCGAACACTACTAACATACCACGCACCTACATTGCTGATCCGGCAGCGCAGATTTCCCAAAACTCCATGTTTGCCAGGAGGTTAAAGCAAATGGCAAATATACTAACGGAATTCGACATCATATACGCCGCATAGTGACGCAATAAAAGCCTCATTTCGACACTCAGCTGAAAATCTCGCCGACAGACGAATAACAATCATCAACACGTATTGCACGAGGAGCACCGCAAATCAGGTAGTTAGAACTAACCAGATCAAGATTTCGAAGGGAGCAACGTTTAAAGGAAGTCGGAAAGAGGGCTCCATCGAAACAGACATCATTATCAAGTTATCGTTTCAAGCACCGCGTTTTCACTGCATCACATCATGGCAGACAACGGCGGCATGTATTGCGATTAAACGCAGATCACGGATGGTACAGACGTCTTCGTCTCACACTCGACCTCTCAGTACATCAACCAAAGTGTTTAATGGAAACCGTAGAGGATCTACACTTTCATATCGCTCGTTTTGCATGATTGACCAAACGCTTCGACGGCATCAGCACATCCACGATAGCGATAATGAGCGACGCCTGTATTACTTAAGGCCAATGCGTCACCCGACAATTGCATTGTACGTCGCCACATCTACGTCCGGATCAACATGTTTATCAGAATCGCTGATAAGGTATATATGACGTGTGCGCCGTGGGTTATCGATGCCAGCGAATACTCCAGGCACAGAGACTAGAATAGCACCGAGCAACGAAGCATTGCCAGCGGCGTTGGCTTAACGGATTTTCCGTGAGGGGTGCTGCATAGAACCCTGCATTTGGGATTGTTGGTGATGCATAGATGCGAGTCAGTCAATAATATTGATGACAGATATACACTGAAGTTTATTGACCTGCATTAATGAAGCCGGACTAGCGATTGGCAAAGAGCATCTTCGAAAAGTGATATTGGCTTCAAGCTTCATGGAGCTAGGATTGCAATGCCTGCAGACATCGAGTTATCAGCACGGGAGACTTATCCATTCTCCGCCGACCGACAGATACAATGTCAGATACATGGCCGCTTAGTCGCATGTGTACGGATGTTACCGATGCCATATTGTACGCCGCTTCGCTAATGGCCACAGATGCGTTTCGTAACGATTGATTATTTTATTCAGTTATGGAGGCCAAACATTCAACATCAGCGAAGGCAGCAGTGACTTCGCTACATACCCCACATCATTTGTAGGTTTGAATTCCCAGCAAGTATCATTGTGTATAACGCGCTGAGGAATCTTAGCAGTTGACTGGATGTAGCAGAGTTCGATCAGCTCACAGACAATTAATCAACACATTGCTCTAAAGCAAACGGCGCGCTTGAGCAAAGAAATAAGACATATAGTATAATGGTGAAGATGGTGTGTCTAGTAAGGCAGAGCAACTGCCCGGGCTCAGCACCACGCATTGTCGAACTACGTACTTAAGGCTCTACTTGTTGATACGGTTGGAGCAGCAATGACAATGTTCAGAGATTCCATCCTCCACGCGCTCGTAGGCTGGAATTGATGATTAGCGAGCATGTGTCAAAACCCGAGTTGCAGCAATTGAAGCTTGATCGATGAAAGAGATTGACAACAGAGATGTCACGCCAATAGAATAGAGTGAGAATCGGCGAGAAGCTATATAGTCAGCAGGCCCCAGAGATTTAGGACAGGACGAGGCCGAGGGCAAGAGTTCTTGCATACTGTCGGGCAGTGCAAGTTCGCTTCCAAATCGCAGTGGACGAGGCGACTCGAGAGTATTATCCAACGGGCGTGCCTATGTCCGACTGATGCCGAGGGGGAAGATCGCATCATAGGTCATCATTTCGACTGACCAAGAGATATTACGTGTAATTTCTTTAACGCATTTGTCAACGCTTTGTTTCGTTTGTGTATTTGGCATTTTTCGAGAATGAAATGACAGAGGCAATTTTTCTATTTCCCAAACACTTTAATTGTTTCCCCATTTGAGTCTTAATTATTCTTTCATATCATTTTCGAATCATCAAGGAAGATGCGGAACAGCATAGAAAAAGAAACAAAGAAAGTAATACAAGCAAAAGGGAATAACTACGTTCGACTCGATTCTCAAGAAGTATTACGTAGGCGCCTAAGGCTACGGCCGTGGCCAGAATAAAATACCAGTACCAAGTGTTCCCGCAAGCAATAAAATCGGGCAAGTAGTCATTGTTCAGTTTGAAAGATAGCTGCGTATTCCCGAAAGCTTGCAATAGTTGCCCTGTTGAGGCTAAAACCCTTTCAGCTGCGTCGCAGTTCATATCAAGCACCAGATTGCATCTCCGACAAGCATTGGTAGCTAAGCTAAGTCATGTGAATGAAGCCAAGAGCTGATATCCCGATCTTCGACAATCCCAGGATGGCTGTTTCGAAGCGGATAATCGCTCTAGCAGGGACCCGCAAGGAGCATTCTGCTGCGCAGGGAAAGAGCAACGGCAGAGTCGTGACGACGAGTCTTCGCTGGCACCTTAAGGCGAGAGGTTGAGCGAAGTAAAATGAGCAGAGTCTTTACGGTGAAATTTTACGCGGCAGGTTTCCAAGGCGACGGAGATAGAGAAATGAGAGAATTCATTAGTGAAATCACTGCGAGGGCGATGGGTGAGTAGGCTGTCATAGCATGTCAAGATGTAGACAGTGTCTGGGATTACTAAGCATTCTGTTAGTGACGCGGCATTGTGAAAGTGATCGTATTATTTAGCAGGGATCGGTGGTAGTTTAGTCACATGCATAACATTGATTGTGTACACATTCGTATAGTTTGCCTATTTGTGAGTTCGGTAAGTTTTCCTTTGTCATTCATGTTTTCGCATCCTTCTTCTTTCATTTTCGAAAAATTGACTTTTTTCAGTTCACTACTAGTTCCTAGCAAGTATATTGAAAGTAATGAGACAGGTCGTTACGATAGGTGACAGTCGGTTTGCAAGAATTACGAGTATGACGATTACGTGGCATGTCCGAAAGAGATTCACGCAATACCACGGCTAAAGAGTCGGACTAAACCAAAGAGTGGAATAAAAGAAAGATGAGTCACAGCATCTTCCCAGCAGTACAATCGCCGTCTTCAGTTCGGTAGGCTAGCAAACTCAAAAGAGAATGGCCTCAACAAGAGGCACGACATCATGCGTTTTGAAATCCACAATTTTCTTCGATTTGTTATATATATTATTAATGCAGAAAAGCATACCGCCTGCAGCTTCATCATTATCAAGGTGAAAATTTTCCGGCTGCGAAAATTTTCGTGAGTAGCATCGTGATAAGTGTAGAGTAACATAGATTTGGGTTGGAGCGTATCATTCCCATCTGTTTATTTGAGATTTTTCAAAGAGACAGACCGTATTTATCAAGGAAATAAAGCGTGAGTCCTGCAGCAGTGGGGAGCAGCATGAGGGGGTGAAGCTGGTAAAAGAACAATTTCCTTCGAAGAATTCTGCCAAAGTAGTAAATAGCCTAAAAGGACACCTAAACAGCGAAGAAAAGTAAATACGACCGGGAAAAGCAATTCCAAGACAGGATGATTCAGAAGAGAAGGTGGTCCGAGAGGTAATGCAGGAATTAATCGGCGCATGAGCTGATACAATTGCTTCAGCGGAAGCTGCTGCCAGTATTGGAAATGTTTTTAGTTCCTTAATTCGGTTGTGAGAAGCTGTAATGGTCAGAGCTCCGCTCAAAGAATGGAGTGGTGATTTAATTTTGAAATAGTAGTTGAAATAGAAGCGCCCGAGGCCGGAGTGGCGATGCATCATAGGAGCCTGCCAGTTAGAGCGCTGCCACTGGGAAGAGACAGCCGTGAGGGCCGGAGAATGGAGTGAGATTTAATTTTGAAATAGTAGTCAGTTGTGGGACCGGAGTGGCGATTTACTCGCTGTAGTAGTTGAAGCTGCAGGAGTGGCAATTTACAGTAGATTTGGCAAAGGAGTGCCCGCTCAGCACTGAGCTACAAGCCAGGCCGGGGTCAGAGCTCCGCCTGAGAACGGAGCTGCGATCTGTTTTAATTCTCGCAGGAGGGCGGGAATGTACTGTAGCTCCGCATGAGTTCAAGTTCGTAAGAAGAGACGAAGCATCGTAAGGGAACGCCAAGTCGACAAGATAAAGGAAGCGCGATAGCATCAAGTTAAAGCATATGCAACTGTAATACTGTACTTACCAGCTGCTGTTAAAGAAGATGGGTGTAACAAGTGAAGTCACAGTTGGTGCAATAGCAGACAGCTGTAAGTGAATAAAGAATATGTAGATCGGCACAGCATGGTAGTCCTAGCCTACTGTAATCTCCCGAATTACATTGAACTGAATTCTTTTAGATGTGGATATAGTAGTGAGACGACGTTGCCAAATTTAAAATGTTATATGAGTATTGAATGACTGGCCACTTATTTTGCACGGTAGGCCTTCAAGCAGGTTTACGCGTTAGCAGGCAGTTTGAGCACGTTGATTTTGCCTTACTTCGGTGAAGTACTCCTGTTTAAAAATTCAAAAATAAAAGAGTCTGTGTTGAGAGATGATTCTTGCATCTTGCGTTATTTTTTATCTTAAATTTGCATTTGCGTGCGTGTTGATTTATCTAAATTAGTAAAATACAAAATATACTCTTAGTTTTGCATTTTTAGTGTTTCATATCGAAAGTTTGATTTGGGTATTTTTAGTGATATATAATTTCTTTGTGGGATAATGGTATGCATATATATATATATATATACATGTACATATATACATGTAGTAATCGAGACTGGGACTGGGCCATAGCTCTGGTCCAAAAAATTGCCTACTGCCCCACCATGCTTTCTCTGAAGAAGTTAATTGTAACGAGCCGCCGCTCTTCAACTTGGCAAGTAGATCAAGCATTATCTGTGTTTGATTGGATGGATCATATTAATCCCCCACTTTGATCTTGCCGTTGGATTCCTCATCTTCCACGTGCCTATTTGGCTCTTAGTATTTTAACATAACAAACAATTCCCCCAAACCCTAAAGACACTCTTCTCCTCCTCCTGTCTCGTAGGCACTTATTTTCCCGCAGCGTTTAAGCTGGCCACAAGTGCGCCGGTCTTCCTTCGGCTGAATAACGGCAAAATGTTCCATACTTCATCAGACTCTGCTCATTGCACCTCCACCACCTCTCGGTTTCACCTTGTAATCTGTTCACCCATGGCGCACCACTAAATGCCAAATCCTCGCCGCCACTCGCATAACATTATTATACGTAAGAATGAGCCAAAGCCGTGAGTCGTCAGCAATGCACTTAGTCAGCGGAATCTCAGCTAAAGTTCAAGATGTGTACAAGGTGATGAAAAAACAAACAAAACAAATAAAAAGAGAAAAGAGAGATGCAAGGCTAAGTTCTCTTCACAATTTCTTGTCAATGTGATTTCTCATTTTATCCATCTAGTCAAGCTACCTATCAGCAAAATCTATATGAATCATTTCCATGTTAGCATCCTAGATTTTTCTCCTGTCTCATTTATAAATGGTTTTGTTAGTTTGACTAATTAGGGTTGAATCATATTAATTGTTAGACTAATTAGGGTTGAATCATATTAATTGTTAATTTCTGTTTTGTTGTTACCTTCATTAGTGTTATTCTCGGCTATCATCTGATTTTTATCAAGATTGTTAGTTTCTGCAAATTTTGTGATTCTTCATTAGATTTTGGTTAGATTCATGTTAAAGATGGTTAGTTCAGTTAAGTTTTAGATAGTTACTGTTGATAATTTCGAATATGCTTGAACCTGTTTTGAAAATGCAAGTTGATTGGAATGAATACATTGTGAATACATGCTTGAATCAATTAGGATAATTGAATTTTAAAATTTTAGAATCCTTCTGTTAAAATTTGTTAACTGCCATTGTTTAATTGTGATTAGTGAATTCAATATTGATTAACACTTAGGGTATGATTGGTTATAGCTGATTAATACAAAATTATTTGATAAATCTGAAATTAGGGTTCTTAGAGTATAATTGATTGATTAAATATCATAATTAATTACTGATTGATTAGTTAGCATTTGATCAGTTAATATAAAATATATTAAAGGCAATAAGGGGTAATAAGACTAAGGAAGTAGGGTATGGATGTAGGATAGTGATTTCAGAGGTATTTTGGGATTCAAAGTTTAAATATGCTTAGTTGAATATTCTGTCAGGGAACACTAATGGACCATTAACTATTCTATTTGTTACAAGACATAATGGTATGGGGGGAGCTTCAAGACAAAATGATTAAACAATTAACTCACCCATAACTTTAAATTAAAAAATAGGACAAGACATGTAGTAGTGGAGGTATAAGAGAATATCATGGGCAAAGATGATGGGGGGATTAGTTTAAGTGTTTTAAGAATAATAAAGGGTCTGTTTTTAGTGATATATAAGGGGATATAGACAGAGATAGAAGAAAAAAGGACCTGGAGATACAAAAAAGACTTTGAGACAGTAAACTAGACAGAAGGACAACACTGGAATACACATCCATAGCATAAGTATTCACTTAAGACTCATACGGGTAGGGGGCATTCACTGCCTATCAGGTGCTCTTGCTGTGGCTTCTTGTTCTTCTGTTACTGTTTCATTTGGGGTTGTCTCTGCTGTGGTTCTAGTTCTCATACTACTGCTGTTGGTTTGCTTCACTGGTGTGGTTTTTGTGGCTGGTGATTGTTTGATTGTTGCTGTTGCTATTGCCACAGCTACACGTTGGTTCAAGCTTGCTGCTACTATCGCTGCGTTTGTCACGCCGCTAAGTACGCTTTCGCCGTTGTTACTGCTGTGCATTTCATCGCTGCAACTAACTTTTCCATTGTAATTTCCTTTTCTTCATTCCTAGCTTGCTAATCAAGTGTTCTGCTGGAAATATGAATTGAAATCAAAACAAGCGAATGTTGTGGACATTGAATTGAATGAATTACCTATGTTTTGGATTTGAAATTAGTTTATCTCCATTGCAATTCTCATTAGTGGAGTCCATTATACACGTAACCCTGAGCTCAAAAGAGAAAAGAAAAGTCATCAATGAGAATTTCTTTTTAATTAAACTTTTAATTACCAAATATATAACAAGTTGTTATCCACTATATGTATGAGGTTGAGAATACAAACTATATGCAAGCAAAGCACATAGGAAAAAGAGGCTAGTATATTCATTCATGACTACCCTATTAATACTTGAACTTATCATTCGATTTTACTTTTAATAGATTCCAGGAATCCAGTAATAGGTAAATAGATTAATGATGACAGAATAAACTTTCATCCAAGTCAATCACGCCTAGATATATAATCGTTTTAAGGTCTGTTGAGATTAGTCTAAAAATGTGTCAAGTGATAATTTGAATAAATAGGAATAACTTGATTATTTGCAAGTTATATGGTATGTCATAATTTAAATGTCTATTTTTTTATATATAAATAAATAATTAAGTTTTCACTGTTATTAGAGATAAACAGGCCAGAGAATCAGAAGCCCGCTTCAAGGTTGCCCTTCAAAAATGATGAGAGGCCGCCAAGATTACACAGACAAGGGGTCCTCAATTGCTCATTACAAACCTAGACTCGAAGCATCGCTCAGTGACTCGTCCTTTCCCAAAATAGACGAGCAGACTTTTCAGGGCAATGACTTGAAGCAAAATGATTTGTTGATATGATTGCACCAAATTTACTGCCAACAAATATATTGAATGTTAGGCGCATCGTTACGCTGCCGAAATAAAATTTTCAGACGTCAAGAATTTCCAAAAATAGAAGGAATATTGAAAAGTATTACAGTCAAATATATAGCATCAGATAGAAACAAAACGAATGAGATATACGTTGTCCACGGATCTCGAGTCGTTTAATATCTTCACAAGCTAATAGAATTTATCTGCATTCTTAGTTCGCTAGACAGATATAAAGCCATACTCGGGTTCGATTAAACTGCGACTTCGGAACACCATTGCCTTTCCAAGTGGCGACCAATTAAATAAACTAATCCGCCCGACAATCCTTTAATTGAAAAACTTCCGCATTTTCAAGGCGCTGCAGTAGGGGAGGAGAGGTGTGACAAACCGTCAAACTTTCAATCTCAATATCACTTTTAAATGAAATTATATGTTGCATAGATCTCATAGAGAGCGTCCTACTGCAGAGATGAGACTGAAATTAACTTTATTTAAACACATATCGCTATTCATGTCGGTTTCTGTATACCCTCCACATGTAAAGATACTGCATTCTGTTATCTCAGCATCTACATCAGAATATCATAGAAGATAACATCATAGGGAATTTGATTGTAATATGAGGCCCTCGGTTTAGCCACGTGATAAGAGATTGAATCTTATACTCGCAGACGGTAACGCTTACGACAGATTCTGTGGCCTGTCGCGATCTCCTCGACAAATATTCATGTTTTGCTACGCCAGCTTGCCACTGCAGATTATATTCGGATTTAATGCGGCTCTAACATTGTTTGAAAATTTATTATAGCGGAGTAACAGTAGTAAGCCTTTGTCACCACGGACTAGTTGGCGTCATCATTGAGCAATAAAGACATAGCTACCGCCATATTAAAGGCAATTGCCTTCGCGTGTTATCGCAAGAATCTTCACCGCCGGGACATGCCTCGCGAGATAATATCTTGCAGCGATTAGTGCCTCTGTTACCATTTGCACGAGCCAGCTGTTACAATGCTCGCGGTCCACAACCGTGTTTCTCTTGACGAAATTATCGATATTCCACCACGAGAATTTCCAAATGCGGCCTTCGTATCCATAAAGGCTCACAGATTTCAACTATTGTTTTAACTTATGCCTTCTACTAGTGGTCAAGGGTCTACTGTCATTGTCATCAAATGCCTTCTGGATCCTTCCGCCAAGTAGTAATTGCATACTGAATATGATTATTACTTTCCAATGATACTTCAAGACAATATTCTGCTGAGTCGGCACCGAAGTACCGCTGTTGCTAACGGTAACCGATTAATTACAATCACAAGCAGTTTTGAAAAGCTGTGTCATCCAATTAATCTACAAATACATCTTCGGAAAAGGCAATACTCAATTCGTCGTCATACCATTTGCCCAGCATATATCATTGCAGCTGCACTTATCAAAATTTCGAGCCCACACTCTAATATTCGTGACGAAATCGATGCCAGAATAGTCTACTTCAACGTACTTCGCCATTCTCCTATCGTCGCTAGCCTTCCCATACATGCTCTTAACATACTTCGCCCACAAATCCAAATCCTACTTGCTCCTTAAGAGCCAGTTTCATTGCACTACTCAATAGGGTATAATTTTCTGGCCCAATTAATTTTATAAGAATCACAACTAGCCCTAGAGAAAAATTGGATGATTGTGTTCAAGTAGGGTTTACCTCATTTCCTGCCATGTTTGAAGAATTAGGGTATCCGTATGACTTCAATTCACTAGAATTTTGTCGAACTATACACCGGAGCTTCTGTAAAGCACGATCACCGCTTTGATACCAAGTTAAGTTGAGCTGGACAAAGGTGAGATCTGATCGTTAATGGAGATTCTACACTATGCCATGCAAGGCAGAATATCCTATTTTGAAGCTAAGAACATTCGAGAAAGAAGAGAAGCTAGAAGGAAATGTTTTCATTGCTTTTTCTATTACAAGAGGAGCAGATTATATACCGGAAGAAGTCGCACTAACTAAACTCTAACTACCTTCTTCCTTCAGCCCTTTCTAGTTTTACTAATTACAAATTGACCCCTCACTCAAATAAGTGAATTGTTCGTCTAGCTATGTTGACAAGCATATAGTTACTATTTTATACTACTTTGGAATTGATAGATTATAATGTTTTTGTGTTTGATGATGGGTTAATTTCTTTGCTTTTCAAGTCTGTAATTTCAATGAGTTTACAGTTTCCTTAACGTGTGAACATTTGGACTGACTCGAATCTTAGACTTGGTTCACTTTGGTCAAAATCAAATGTTCTATGATCGTACAAATTGACCATCTAGATTTTTATTCATTCACAAATCAAGAAAAGGAAAATCTTCACATCTGGAACATGATTCAGATTTCAGGCTAACTTTTAGCAACAGTTGAAATATGAAACTTGATCCTTGAGAAGTCTAGCTTTGCCGGTTAAAGTTCTATTTTCCCATGAAATTGACGTACTAGTGGTTTTGACCTATCAACTTGGTTGGGTGGCACTAGTTCAAATCTCCTTGGCTTGAGGCGGGACGGTGTGATTACTTTCTAATATTTTAAACCACTTAGATAAAAATTCTGGCTAGGTTACTTTGTGAATTAATGCCCACTAACAAAGGCATTACTGTACTTTGTTATGACATAATTTTTAGCTTTAAGCTGGCTTAGCTGGATCAATATTTTTTATTTTGAAGAGTTTATATTTTTAATATTTTGTAATTCATTTCATAGTCTAATAATAATTGCATGGTTTTAAAAAAATTATACTCATGCAAAACGTGTATCTTAAAACTAGTATAGAAAAAGATATAACTAAGTTGATTAAACTATACTTATTATATAGATAAAAGATTTAGAGTCTGTTTGGAAAGTCACCCTTTAATTGGAATTGGTGTAATTGCAAGGGTAGTAATTACACAACCTAGTAATTACTTAGCTGTGTAATTACAACAACCTATTTATTTGTCATAGTATAATTATAGTGTAATTACTAGTTATGTTTGGTTGCACAAGTATAATTATACAGTTAAATTAAATCATAAACAAAATAATTATCAAAACTTAAAATTTAATATAATAAGAAATCAGTATATGCAATATAAATACCGTTTTATAAGTATAAATGATATTAGCTTTTGTTTTTAAGATGTATATTTGTTCATGAATATACATTACTTAGTTATCATATATTTATAACTTGTGATTACAAAAAATAAGTGATATATATATTTTTCAAGTTTAGATACGTACAAAAAATTAAAAAATACGATTTTTGTAAGAACATCATGAAATTTATATTTGATAAAATAAATTAATATTTATAAGTATAATATCGTAATATTATTCAAATGTTTGACAAAACTGATCTATCAATTCTAACTAAAAAATAAATAACATGCGACATGAGACAATATTACTAAAACAAGTAAATTAGAATCATGAACATAACACAATCAAAATTCAAAAAAATATTATGTAGCATATGTCAAATTTCACTATAATAATAGTAAATTCCACTATAATTTTAGATTAGAAAACATAATTGTGATGATCCGACCCGCCGTCTCATGAGTTACCGTCTCGTTTTCCATATTTTCAGCTTTGTTATGCTTCATTATCCGTATCTTGTGTAATCGGGTTGATTTGGAATGGTTTTTATAAGAAATGAGACACTTAGTCTCTTTTAAGAAGGCTTAAGTTGGAAAAGTCAACCGGACGTTAGTATTTTGGCGATTTCCGGTTGATAGGTGAGATTTTAATCCGTGAATCAGAATGAAATTTCGAGAGTTATTGTAGCTTCATTGTGTCAATTGAGATGCGTGTGCAAAATTTCAGACTATTCGGACATTGTTAGGTCGGGTTTTTGATCGAAAGGTATTTCAGAAGTTTTTAGAAATTTAGGCTTGAATTCGATGAATTTTGAGTAATATGATATTGTTTGAGGTATTTTGATGCTTGGAACAGGTTTGAAATATGTTATGAATTATGTTGGCATGTTTGGTCGGGGTCTCATGAGGCTCAGATAAGTTTTGGAAGAGTTTTTGAAAGATATTTGCCGTTTTGAGCATAAATGTAATGATCCAAAAGTCTATTTTTAGTTCTAGAGATCCAAATTTGATTTCGATACTTTGAGAATTTAAATAATGAATTATAGGACTGATCCGGAAATTTTGGTTTAATTTTATCAAGTCGCGATTGTGTTTTTGACGCGAAACATGAGTTAATTGTTTAACTAGCGAAATTGATGTTGCACTGAGCAAATGAGATCCAAATTCAGTTTTGTTTGAACTACTGGATCCGTATTAAAATTACGGAGTCATAGGAAAAAGAATCGTCAAATTCGGAGTCATTGATTTTCCGCTTCTGTGATGAACAGTTCCGCAGAAGCGATGAACAGTGAAATCGCACCTGCGGTGAACAGTAAACGCAGATGCGAAAATCGCTGGACATTTAAATTGGGCAGTCCGAGATGTTTCTTCATTTTTGGAGCTATGGAGCTCGGATTGAAGCGATTTTCACCATATGGATGGGGGTAAGTGTTCTATATCCAAAATTGATTATATTTAATGATTCCATGGTTATTTTCATCAAGTATTAGTGAATCAAATGGAAGAAATCAAAGAAAATTTGTAAACTTTTCAAAAACGAAAATTGATGATTTGGAGGCTGAATTGTTGTTGGATTTTGATAAAAATTATATGGTTGGACTCGTGGTTGGATGGGGTTTCATATATCGTAACTTTTTGTCGGGTTCCGAGACATGGGCCCCATGGTCAAAAATGGTGCTTTAGGGCTTGAAACTTAAGAAAGTTAAAATGGAGATTTGAGGGGTCATTTGGACTCCGATTTTGATAAATTTTATATGTATAGACTCGTGGCGAGATAAGGAATTCGATGATGTTAATTTTTTTGATTTTTAAGAAGTGGGTCCAGGACTCGGTTTTTCGCTAATTTCGAGAATCTTGATATTTTTCTATTCTTTGGAATGGGCTTTGTTCCCATAACGCATTATGACGTATTAATTCTAATTTTGATAGATTTGATGCACGTGGAGATCAATTCGAAGGGCAAATGCGTCGTGAATTAAAGAAATAGCCGGTTTGAGGTTAGTAATAGATGTAAATATTGTCGAGGGTTTGAAAACCCCAATTTGCACATCATAGTGCTATATTGAGGTGACTTGCACGCCGGATAACTGGTGTGACCTCAATATAGCACTATGATGTGCAAATTGGGGTTTTCAAACCCTCGACAATATTTACATCTATTACTAACCTCAAACCGGCTATTTCTTTAATTCACGACGCATTTGCCCTTCGAATTGATCTCCACGTGCATCAAATCTATCAAAATTAGAATTAATACGTCATAATGCGTTATGGGAACAAAGCCCATTCCAAAGAATAGAAAAATATCAAGATTCTCGAAATTAGCGAAAAACCGAGTCCTGGACCCACTTCTTAAAAATCAAAAAAATTAACATCATCGAATTCCTTATCTCGCCACGAGTCTATACATATAAAATTTATCAAAATCGGAGTCCAAATGACCCCTCAAATCTCCATTTTAACTTTCTTAAGTTTCAAGCCCTAAAGCACCATTTTTGACCATGGGGCCCATGTCTCGGAACCCGACAAAAAGTTACGATATATGAAACCCCATCCAACCACGAGTCCAACCATATAATTTTTATCAAAATCCAACAACAATTCAGCCTCCAAATCATCAATTTTCGTTTTTGAAAAGTTTACAAATTTTCTTTGATTTCTTCCATTTGATTCACTAATACTTGATGAAAATAACCATGGAATCATTAAATATAATCAATTTTGGATATAGAACACTTACCCCCATCCATATGGTGAAAATCGCTTCAATCCAAGCTCCATAACTCCAAAAATAAAATAAATCTCGGACTATCCGAAAAATATACACTGTCCATATTTTCGCTTCCGTGGTACTGTTCACCACATAAGCGAAAATTCACTGTTCATCGCTTCTGCGTTATTGTTCGCAGAAGCGGAAATACCAGCTTTTTGCCCAAAAAATTGCAGCAGCTTTTTATTTCACTAAAAGTGCTGTAACTCCATCATACAAACTTGTAATTCGATGATTCTTGTTCCTATGAGTCACAAATAATAATACGAAACTGTTTCTTCAATCAAAACACAATTCAGAGCTCGTTAGCTTAGTGCGATATCTATTTCGCTCGTTAAACAATTAACTCATGTTTCGCGTCAAAAACCCAATCGTGACTTGATGAAATTAGACCAAACTTTCTAGATTAGTCCTATAATTCATTATCAAAATTCCGGAAGTCTCGAAATCAAATTTTGATCTCTAGAACTAAAAATGAACCTTTGGGTCATTACACGTTTATGCTCAAAACGACAAAAATCTTTCAAAAACTCTTCCAAAACTTATCTGAGCCTCATGAGACCCCGACCAAACATGCCAACATAATTCATAACATATTTCAAACCTGTTCCAATCATCAAAATACCTCAAACAATATCATATTACTCAAAATTCATCGAATTCAAGCCTAAATTTCTAAAAACTTCTGAAATACCTTTCGATCAAAAACCCGACCTAACAATGTCCGAATAGTCTGAAATTTTGCACACGCATCTCAATTGACACAATGAAGCTACAATAACTCTCGAAATTTCATTCTGATTCACGGATTAAAATCTCACCTATCAACCGGAAATCGCCAAAATACTAACTTCGCCAATTCAAGCCTAATTCTACACCAGGCCTCCAAAACCACTTCCGATCACACTTTTAAGTTACAAATCACCTCCCGGAGCTAACCAAATCGTTGAAATTCACATCCGAGCCCTCTAACTCATAAGTCAACGTCCGGTTGACTTTTCCAACTTAAGCCTTCTTAAAAGAGACTAAGTGTCTCATTTCTTATAAAAACCATTCCAAATCAACCCGATTACACAAGATACGGATAATGAAGCATAACAAAGCTGAAAATATGGAAAACGAGACGGTAACTCATGAGACGGCGGGTCGGATCATCACAATTATGTTTTCTAATCTAAAATTATAGTGGAATTTACTATTATTATAGTGAAATTTGACATATGCTACATAATATTTTTTTGAATTTTGATTGTGTTATGTTCATGATTCTAATTTACTTGTTTTAGTAATATTGTCTCATGTCGCATGTTATTTATTTTTTAGTTAGAATTGATAGATCAGTTTTGTCAAACATTTGAATAATATTACGATATTATACTTATAAATATTAATTTATTTTATCAAATATAAATTTCATGATGTTCTTACAAAAATCGTATTTTTTAATTTTTTGTACGTATCTAAACTTTATTATTAATTTAAAATATATAGAAAAAATTTATTTTTATAATATTAGTTATAAATATATGATTATTTATTAATGTATATTCATGAAAAATATACATCTTAAAAATTAAATATAATATCATTTATACTTATAAAAATTTATAGGCATATATTTATTATATTAACTTTTAAGTTTTTATAATTACTTAATTTAGAATTTAATCTAATTGTGTAATTACACTTGTGCAACCAAACAGTAAACTAGTAATTACACTATAATTATACTATGACAAATAAATAGGTTGTTGTAATTACACAGCTAAGTAATTACTAGGTTGTGTAATTACTACCCTTGCAATTACACCAATTCCAATTAAAGGGTGACTTTCCAAACAGACTCTAAATCTTTTATCTATATAATAAGTATAGTTTAATCAACTTAGTTATATCTTTTTCTATACTAGTTTTAAGATACACGTTTTGCATGAGTATAATTTTTTTAAAACCATGCAATTATTATTAGACTATGAAATGAATTACAAAATATTAAAAATATAAACTCTTCAAAATAAAAAATATTGATCCAGCTAAGCCAGCTTAAAGCTAAAAATTATGTCATAACAAAGTACAGTAATGCCTTTGTTAGTGGGCATTAATTCACAAAGTAACCTAGCCAGAATTTTTATCTAAGTGGTTTAAAATATTAGAAAGTAATCACACCGTCCCGCCTCAAGCCAAGGAGATTTGAACTAGTGCCACCCAACCAAGTTGATAGGTCAAAACCACTAGTACGTCAATTTCATGGGAAAATAGAACTTTAACCGGCAAAGCTAGACTTCTCAAGGATCAAGTTTCATATTTCAACTGTTGCTAAAAGTTAGCCTGAAATCTGAATCATGTTCCAGATGTGAAGATTTTCCTTTTCTTGATTTGTGAATGAATAAAAATCTAGATGGTCAATTTGTACGATCATAGAACATTTGATTTTGACCAAAGTGAACCAAGTCTAAGATTCGAGTCAGTCCAAATGTTCACACGTTAAGGAAACTGTAAACTCATTGAAATTACAGACTTGAAAAGCAAAGAAATTAACCCATCATCAAACACAAAAACATTATAATCTATCAATTCCAAAGTAGTATAAAATAGTAACTATATGCTTGTCAACATAGCTAGACGAACAATTCACTTATTTGAGTGAGGGGTCAATTTGTAATTAGTAAAACTAGAAAGGGCTGAAGGAAGAAGGTAGTTAGAGTTTAGTTAGTGCGACTTCTTCCGGTATATAATCTGCTCCTCTTGTAATAGAAAAAGCAATGAAAACATTTCCTTCTAGCTTCTCTTTCTTTCTCGAATGTTCTTAGCTTCAAAATAGGATATTCTGCCTTGCATGGCATAGTGTAGAATCTCCATTAACGATCAGATCTCACCTTTGTCCAGCTCAACTTAACTTGGTATCAAAGCGGTGATCGTGCTTTACAGAAGCTCCGGTGTATAGTCCGACAAAATTCTAGTGAATTGAAGTCATACGGATACCCTAATTCTTCAAACATGGCAGGAAATGAGGTAAACCCTACTTGAACACAATCATCCAATTTTTCTACAAGCATCTGATGCTCCAGGACTAGTTTTGATTCCTATAAAACTAACTGGGCCAGAAAATTATGCCATATGGAGTAGGGCAATGAAGCTGGCTCTTAAGGGTAAAAGTAAGTTTGGATTTGTGGACGAAAGTTGTGTTAAGAGCATGTATAGGAGAGAATTAGCAGAACAATGGGAGAAATGTAATATAAGTACAGTTACGAGTGAGCTAATGCCAAGCATAGTTTTCGTATCTAGTGCTAGAAAAGTGTGGAGTGATTTCGAAGAAATTTTTTGATAGATGTAGCTTGACAAGGATCTATCATCTTTGGACTGAAATAGCCACACTTAGACATGACACTGATTCAATGACTTCTTACTACTCAAAGACGTCAGATTTGTGGAGTGAATTGGATATTTTGGCACCTAAAACTTTTTGTGATTGTGAGGAATCTAGGTCCCCTTTGGTTCGTTTACAACAACAATGATTGCTTCAGTTCCTCTTGAGGCTAGATGAGAGCTATAACACTGTGCGGAGTAATGTGTTGAGGAGAAGACCAATGATGTCTATAAATTAGGCATATGCAATTTTTACACAGGAGGAGAGTCAAAGGCACTAGGTGTGACTGACACCAACAGAGACCCCTTGATTATGTTAGGAATGGAAGACGCAAGAGTTTAAGCCAATGAAACATGGGTTGATCTGTGAACACTGTGGATACAAAGGCCATTTGAAGGAGAATTTCTATAAAATAGTTGGATATCCAATAAATTTTAAAATCAAGAAGAAGCCTTAGTTTGGTGGACACAAAACCTGTGCCAACACTGTCAGTGCAAATGAAGCAGCTGGGAGCACTAATCAGCCATAAGGATATTATCTCACAGAGGAATAATACAAGCAGGTGGAAGAATTACTGAACAACCCTGCAGAAGGTGAATGTTCTACTAATATGGCAGGTATTGTATCCTTGTTGTCCAATGATGCCATAACTAGTTGGGCAGTAGACTTAGGAGCTACTACTTATCACGTCTCTTATAATAAAGAAGTACTAAACAATGTTAAAACAAGTGGGAAATAAGGATGTAATGGTGTGCAATTGACAACTGGTAGCAAGGCATGAATAACACATACAAGAGATGCAACAATTTTAAGAGATCTATGCATAAAAGATGTGTTGCGCGTACCAGATTATAAGTTCAATCTCTTATCCGTGACTAAACTCACTAGAGACCTCACTTGTACAATCAAGTTCTTCCCTGATTTTTGTGTGCTGCATGATATTTACAGTGGCAAGGTCTTGGGGATTGGTAAGGAGTGTAAGTATCTTTACATATTCAGAGAATATGCAAAGGCAGCATGAATAACAATATGTGTTTAAAGAAAGAGGAGAGCACCAAGTTATAACATCTCACAGTAGGACATGCCTCTATGAAATCTATACAACATATAATTTCATTTAAAAGTGATATTAGTTGAAAAGAGTTGGAAGATTTCACTATTTGCCCTCTTGCTAAAGAATGTTGTGACGACCCAAAGGGTCATCACTTGTTTTATTAATCATTCCGAGCTTTTGAGGTCTTGAAAACCTCAATTATAGTTGTCTCGATTTGCGTGCACAGTCCGGGTATAAAGCTGGAAAATTTTTATGTTGAAATATGTGAAATATGTGAAAAAGTTGAAGAATGTTAGGCACTCCCGGATTCCGTGGTTTTAGCACGGTCGCTCAATTGCAATTTTTGTTTCTATCTGATTCTTTTATATATTTTAACTATGTGCTTTTAATGCTCCGCTATTATTTTTTAGAAGAATTGCGACGTTACGAAAACACATTTCGAGCCGCACCGTAACCGGTACGCCTGCGACTCTAATGTATTTCAGTTTCGCCGAGAGTAAGATTTGGGTCACATAAATGCACACCCGTATTCAGGAAAATAATTTTTATTTCAAGTCGTGCCTAAAGAGTCTATCGTCTATTTACTTTGGGAAAAGGACCGTGAAATTCACTAGACGGTCCTTCCAAGTCTAAGGTTTTTGTAATAATTAATTGAGGACCCCGCAATTCTGTGTGTAATGCGGCGAGGCCCGTCTCGTCATTTTATTTAAAGGGCAACCTCTAAGCGAACTATGATTCTCTATTTTTTGTTTGTCTCTAATAACGAGTGAAGAAAACTTAATTATTTATTTATATATATAAAAAAAAACTAAGACATTTAGGATCCATAGGTCCATATAACTTGCAAATAATCAAGTTGTTCCTATTTATTCAAATTATCACTTGACACATTTTTAGACTAATCTCAACAGACCTTAAAACGATTATATATCTAGACGTGATTGACTTGGATGAAAGTTTATTCTGTCATCATTAATCTATTTACCTATTACTGGATTCCTGGAATCTATTAAAAGTAAAATCGAATGATAAGTTCAAGTATTAATAGGGTAGTCATGAATGAATATACTAGATACCAATTAACGCCACGCGAGGTTGTTTGAGATATTATTTTCTGCTTGAAATCATGGATATCATATTATTGATCTAACATCCTACTATGAATCCAAACCAGCTAAGACATTTATATTTATCAATAAAACTTGACATTATGACTTGTATTAGACTATTATAACTAAACAATCAAAGGTTTGACAATCCATAGTTCAAAGTATACAATCCATATTACACGATCCGATTAATTCAAAGTAGCCTAATTGTAATGAGTTAATAATCAGCTACATAAAACTATATAAACAAATAACAAATTCATTCAATTCAATGTCCACAACATTCGCTTGTTTTGATTTCAATTCATAATTCCAGCAGCATGAGCATACATTAGCAAGCTTAGAATGAGTACCTGGAAATTACAATGGAGAGAAGTTAGTTGCAGCAGTGGAATGCACAACAACAACAACCGTACCAGCAGTAGCAACAGAAAACAGCAACAGGAGAAAGCAGTGACCAAAACACAGCAATAGTAGCAACCAAACAGAACCAACAGCAGTAGCAAAACACAATGACAATAGCTACCACAACAGACCAACCATAATGCCACTAGACCCAACAACAACAATCAAACAATCACCAGCCACAAAAACCACACCAGTGAAGCAAACCAACAGCAGTAGTATGAGAACTAGAACCACAGCAGAGACAACCCCAAATGAAACAGTAACAGAAGAACAAGAAGCCACAGCAAGAGCACCTGATAGGCAGTGAATGCCCCCTACCCGTATGAGTCTTAAGTGAATACTTATGCTATGGATGTGTATTCCAGTGTTGTCTTTCTGTCTAGTTTACTGTCTCAAAGTCTTTTTTGTATCTCCAGGTCCTCTTTTTTTCTATCTCTGTCTATATCCCCTTATATATCACTAAAAACCGACCCTTTATTATTCTTAAAACACTTAAACTAATCCCCCCATCATCTTTGCCCATGATATTCTCTTATACCTCCACTACTACATGTCTTGTCCTATTTTTTAATTTAAAGTTATGGGTGAGTTAATTGTTTAATCATTTTGTCTTGAAGCTCCCCCCATACCATTATGTCTTGTAACAAATAGAATAGTTTAATGGTCCATTAGTGTTCCCTACAGAATATTCAACTAAGCATATTTAACTTTGAATCCCAAAATACCTCTGCAACCATTACCCTACATCCATACCCTACTTCCTTAGCCTTATTACCCCTTATTGCCTTTAATATATTTTATATTAACTGATCAAATGCTAACTAATCAATCAGTAATTAATTATGATATTTAATCAGTCAATTATACTCTAAGAACCCTAATTTCAGATTTATCAAATGATTCTGTATTAACCAGCTATAACCAATCAACCCTATTGTTAATCAATAACCAAATCACTGAACCGAATAGTTAAATAACTACCAGCATATACCAAATTGATCCTTAATCAACAAGGTTTCCAAAACAAGATCAAATAGCTTCACTAAGACTCGGACAGCATGTATTCACAATGTATTCATTCCAATCAACTTGCATTTTCAAAACAGGTTCAAGCATATTCGAAATTATCAACAGTAACTATCTAAAACTTAACTGAACTAACCATCTTTAACATGAATCTAACCAAAATCTAATGAAGAATCACAAAATTTGCAGAAACTAACAATCTTGATAAAAATCAGATGATAGCCGAGAATAACACTAATGAAGGTAACAACAAAACAGAAATTAACAATTAATATGATTCAACCCTAATTAGTCTAACAATTAATATGATTCAACCCTAATTAGTCTAACAATTAATATGATTCAACTATTAGAACAAACTAACAAAACCATTTATACTAAAACATGGAAACGGATTCATATAGCAAAAAAAAACTAAGGTTAACAGATTCTTATCTATCGAAAAGAAAATACTAACAGGAGGAGACGAGGAGAAGCACATTCAACAAAAGAAATTAATTGAAAGAGAACTTAGCTTAGCCGTCTCTCTTTTTCTCTTTTTTTTTATTTGTTTTTTTTTTTTTTTTGTTTGTTTTCTTCATCATTTCCTTCAACGGATTTTGCATCTTGGATTCTTGAACTTTTCTTGAAGTTCCCGGCGGTTTAAGTTGTTCTTGACGACTCACAGCTTTGGCTCGATTTCTTCGTGTAATAATGTTAGTACGAGTGGCGGGCGAGGATTTTGGGCGATTTTGGGTGGTGCGCCGCCATGGGTGGTGGGTGGCGGCGCGACTAGGGTTTGAAATTCGAGGGGATTGGTTGGTGTTTGGAGGTTAACGATGGTAGGGATGTGATGAGGAGGAGGTATGGAACATTTTGCCGTCGGTTTCGGCCGAAGGAGAGGCCGGCCGCCGCCTTGCGCGGCGGAACCCTAGCGGCGCGGCTGGGAGAGAAATGGGGTGTCTCTGAAGATGAGAGGAGGAAATGAGTGTCTTTAGGGTTTGGGGGGGTGTTTGTTATGTTAAAATGCTAGAGCTAACGTGGGCCGTTGGATGGTGAGAATCCAACGGCCAAGATCAAAAGATGGGGGGATTAATGTGATCCATCCGATCAAACACAGATCAATGGCTTGGATCTCTTTGCCAAAGACAAAAGAACGACGTCGTTTGGGTCTTGCTGGAGGCGGGTTGGACTGGACCGGGTGGGATTCGTTTTGGGCCTGGTTTTTTGGACCAAACTATGGCCCAGATCTGGTCTCATTACTACATGTATATATGTATATATGTACATGTATATATATATATATATATATGCATACCATTATCCCACACAATTATATATCACCTAAAAATGCAAATCACATAATTTCGATATCAAACACTAAAAATGCAAAACTTAGTATATATTTTTTGTATTTTACTAATTTGAATAAATCAACACGCACGCAAAAAATGCAAATTTAAGATAAAAAATAACACAAAATCACAAAATCACGCCCAACACGAAACTACTTTTATTTTGAATTTTCTGGGAGTACTTCTCAAGTAAGGCAAAAATCACAGCTGCCCCTCTTTGCGCGTAAACACGCAGAGTTTTCGTGCAAAGATAAGTGAGCTGATATAAGCGATTTTGCCCATTCGAGTACTCCGTATGAAGCATTTTGGAAAAGTTTTGACCGAACCTTGCTTCAAAGGTCTCCTACATATCCCTGGCTAAAAGGGAATCAAGTCAATGTAGTTCGGGAAGTTCTGGTAGCTGGGACTACCATGCCTGTTGCGATCTCGCTGTTACTGCTGTTGCCGCTGTTACTGCTGTTACCACTGCTTAGCTGATTTCCTTGTTACACCATGCTAAGCAACAAAACAAGAAGCTAGACTAAGTTACAGTATTACAAGTTCTTATCTATCCTTTTTAACTTGATCTTGTCGCGCTCCTTGCCATCTTGTCTGACTTGGCGTTCCTTCTGATGCTTCGTCTCTTCTTACGAACTTGGACTCATGCCGAAGATTTCTGTTACATTCTCCCGCTTTCCTCTACCAAATTAAAACAGATCGCCACTCCGTTCTCCAGGCGGGCTCCCTGACTTCAACTACAACTTCGAAATTACATCGCCACTCCATTCTTCAGGCGGGCTCCCTGACTTCAGCTACTACTTCAGAATTAAATTGCCACTCCATTCTCCAGGCGGGCTCCCTGACTTCAACTACTACCTCGAAATTAAATCGCCACTCCATTCTCCAGGCGGGCTCCCTGACTTCAACTACTTCTTCAACATTAAATCGCCACTCCATTCTCCAGGCGGGCTCCCTGACTTCAACTACTATTTCAAAATTAAATCGCCACTCCATTCTCCAGGCGGGCTCCCTGACTTCAACTACTACTTCAAAATTAAATCGCCACTCCATTCTCCAGGCGGGCTCCCTGACTTCAACTACTATTTCAAAATTAAATCGCCACTCCATTCTCCAGGCGGGCTCCCTGACTTCAACTACTACTTCAAAATTAAACCGCCACTCCATTCTTCAGGCGGGCTCCCTGACTTCAACTACTTCTTCAACATTAAATCGCCACTCCATTCTCCAGGCGGGCTCCCTGACTTCAACTACTACTTCAAAATTAACTCGCCACTCCATTCTTCAGGCGGGCTCCCTGACTTCAACTACAACTTCGAAATTACATCGCCACTCCATTCTTCAGGCGGGCTCCCTGACTTCAACTACAACTTCACTGATCTCCTCCTATCCTGATTACCTTCCTTTGCCTTTTGTATCATATCCTTGTTCCTGCATTACCTCTCGGACCACCTTCTCTTCTGAATCATCCTGTCTTGGAATTGCTTTCCCCCGGTCGTATTACTTTTCTTCTGACTGCTGGGGATATTTTTTGGAACTGTTTACTCGCCTGCTGGGGGTGATGCTGCTGAGGAAGTGTTCTTTGTTTCCTTCACCCCTCATGCTCTTCCTTCTTCCCCTACCTCTTCTGGGACTCACGCTTTTGTTTCCTTGATCAAATTATAGGATGTAATACTGCTGGGGGAATCTCGAAGCCATTTTTCTTTTTCCAATAACTGCTGGAGATGATACCCGGCTCAAGGATCACCCCATCTTGTGTTGCTTTCTACACTTATCCTCCGAGTCTTGCTTTCCAGAAAATTTTCGCAACAAGAGAAAATTTTCTGCCCCAGCGTGATAAACTTCTGGACGGTATGCTTTTCTGCCGTCGGACCCTCTTTTCCTGCTTTAAATCAAAGAAAAATTGTTAGTTTCAAAACGCCGCGAGTGGTCGTGCCACTCTTGTTGAGGCCATTCTCTTTCAGCTGCTTGGCCTCTCTCGAACTTTGAGGACGACGTTGACGCTTGCTCGGGAAGATGCTTTTTCCACGAACGACCTCTCATCTTTCCTTTTATTCCACTCTTTGGTTTGGTCCGACTCTTTTTAGCCGGTGATCTGTTGCGTGAAATCATCTTTCGGACATGCCACATGTGTCCATCATACTCCATAATTCTTGCGAACCTTCCACTCAGCCTGTCATCCCAATCTTACTATCGTAACGACTTCTGTCTCATTGCCTTGTTCCATGCCTATTCACTTTCAATATACTGCTTTAGGAGACTTGGTAGTGAGCTTTGAAAAAAATCAATTTTCGAAAAATGAAAGAAAAGAAAAGGATACTGACCGCAAATGACAAAAGAAAGGAAAAACTTTTCTGAACTCACAAATAGGCAAACTTATCTGAATGTGTGCCTTGATCCAATGTTATGCCGCGCCTTTGAGATTAAACTACCCAGTCTATTCATGTCAATCACTTTCTGATACCGCGTCCTGCTAGAGGTAAACGGGTGTCCCAACCTTGTCTCATGCGGACATCTTGTAACCATCTCGTCCTGTCACCTCACAGTGCCCTTCAAAGGGTTTTCACTAATGAGATTCTCTCATTTCTCTCTATCTCCCGTCGCCTTAACGTGCCCGTAAAGGTTTTCACCGTAAGACTCTCTCATTTTACTCCTCTTAACTTCCTTCGCCTTAAGGTGCCCGCGAGGGTTTTCACCGTTAAGACCTCTCTCATTTATGCTTTCTTTCCCTGCGGCGGGGTATCACCCCTGAGATTCTCTCTAGAGCGTTATCCCCTTTCGGCTTGTGCATCCTGAATTCAATCGAGGGTCGGGATGTCACTCTTGGCTTTCATTCACATGACTTGGCACTTCTCAAATACCGATCGAGAGGTCTTTCTGGTTCTTGATATGGTTTCTGCGCGTGAGGCTGAAGAAACGGGTTTAGCCTCAACGGTTAGCTTATTACAACTTTCGGAATCCACACTATCTTTCAAACGAAACAATGACTTCTGCCCCAGTTTTGTTGCTTGGGGGATTTTTTGATTTTTATTTTATTATGACCGAGCCGCGTGGCGCCTACGTATCCTTCTTGAGGAATCAGGTCGAACGTAGTTCACTTTTTCTTGTATTACTTTTTGTTTCTTTTCTATTCTGTTACACATCTTCCTCGATGATTCCGAAAGAGGGTATATGAAAGAACAATTAAGGCTCAAATGGGGAAACAAAGGTTAAAGTGTTTGGGTAGTAGAAAAAATTGCCTCCGTCATTTCATTCTCCGAAAAATGCCAAATACACACAAACGAAACCAAACGTTGACAAATGCGTTAAAGAATTACACATAATATCTCTTGACTGCATCAGAATTGATAGCCATATCGGTGCATCTTCCCTCGACATCCGCCAGACATAGAGCGCCGTCGGATAATACTCTAGTCACCACAAATGGTCCCTGCCAATTTGGAGCGAACTTGCCTTTCGCCTCGACCTGGTGTGGTAGAACTCTCTTCAGCACATGCTGTCCCACTTCAAATTTCCTGGGACGCACCTTCTTGTTATATGCTCTTGCCATTCTCTTTTGATACAATTGGCCGTGACATACTGCCGTCAATCTCTTTTCATCGATCAAGCTCAGTTGCTCTAATCGGGTTTTGACCCACTCGTCGTCATCAATCTCAGCTTCAGCGACGATTCGGAGGGATGGAATCTCAACTTCTGCGGGTATTACTGCTTCAATCCCGTATACCAACAAGTAAGGAGTTGCACCTACCGAAGTCCGGACGGTAGTGCGATAACCCAACAGCGCGAATGGTAGCTTTTCATGCCATTGCCTAGATCCTTCTATCATTTTCCTCAATATCTTCTTTATGTTCTTGTTTGCTGCCTCGACCGCACCGTTTGCTTTTGGGCGATACGGTGTGGAATTTCGGTGTGTAATCTTGAACTGTTGACATACCTCTTTCATCAATCCACTGTTAAGATTTGCACCGTTATCTGTAATGATCATCTTTGGAATTCCAAACCTACAAATGATGTGGGAGTGTACGAAATCCACCACCGCCTTCTTGGTCACTGATTTGAATGTTTTGGCCTCCACCCACTTGGTAAAATAATCAATCGTTACCAGAATGAACCTGTGACCATTGGAAGCCGCAGGCTCAATAGGTCCAATAACATCCATACCCCATGCGACAAACGGCCACGGTGCTGACATTGTATGCAATTCAGTCGGCGGAGAATGAATCAAATCTCCGTGTATCTGACACTGATGGCATCTTCGCACGAAACTTATACAATCCCGCTCCATAGTGAGCCAATAGTATCCTGCTCGAAGAATCTTCTTTGCCAATACGTATCCGCTCATGTGTGGTCCGCAAACTCCCGAGTGTATATCTGTCATCACTGTTGTGGCTTGACTTGCATCTATACATCTCAACAATCCCAAATCTGGGGTTCTTTTGTACAGCACCCCTCCACTAAGGAAAAATCCGTTTGCCAACCGCCGAATAGCTCGCTTTTGATCTCCAGTTGCTTGCTCTGGGTATACTCCTAACCTGAGGTACTCCTTGACATCATGAAACCACGGCTCACCATCCACCTCTTCCTCTATCACATTACAATAAACATGTTGATCCCGGATCTGGATATGTAATGGATCGACACGAACCTTGTCCGGGTGATGCAGCATCGACGCTAAAGTAGCTAGAGCGTCGGCAACCTCATTATGCATCCTTGGGATGTGCCTGAATTCTACTGATCGAAAGCGCTTGGTCAGATCATGCAAACACTGACGATACGGGATAAGCTTTAAATCTCTCGTTTCCCATTCTCCCTGAATCTGATGTACCAGAAGGTCCGAGTCCCCCAAGACCAAGACGTCCTGTACATCCATGTCCACCGCTAATCGCAACCCCAAGATACATGCCTCGTACTCAGCCATATTATTGGTACAATGAAAACGCAGTTGAGCAGTAATAGGATAATGATGTCCTGTTTCAGAGATAAGCACAGCCCCTACTCCGACTCCTTTTGCGTTTGCCGCTCCGTCGAAGAAGAGCTTCCAACCTGGCTCCTCGGTTAGTTCCAACCCCTCAATCTGCAATACTTCCTCATCTGGAAAATACGTCCTCAAAGGTTCGTATTCGTCATCAACGGGATTTTCAGCTAAGTTATCGGCCAGGGCTTGAGCTTTCATAGCCGTCCTTGTCACGTATATGATGTCGAATTCCGTAAGTAATATTTGCCACTTTGCTAACCTCCCCGTAGGCATGGGTTTCTGGAAAATATACTTCAACGGATCCAACCGCGAAATGAGGTACGTGGTGTAAGAAGACAAGTAGTGTTTCAGCTTTTGGGCTACCCAAGTTAGGGCGCAACATGTCTTTTCCAGATGAGTGTACTTGACCTCGCGGACTGTAAACTTCTTACTGAGGTAATAAATGGCCCGTTCCTTCCTGCCAGTAAGATCATGCTGCCCCAGTACGCAGCCGAACGAATTCTCCAAGACCGTCAGATAAAGAATCAGGGGTCTACCTGGCTCAGGCGGAACTAGTACGGGTGGATTTGACAGATACCCTTTGATCCGGTCAAACGCTTCCTGACATTCTGCCGTCCATTCTATCGCAGCGTCTTTCTTCAATAGGCGGAATACGGGTTCACAGGTTGCCGTAAGCTGGGCAATAAACCTACTGATGTAATTCAACCTTCCCAACAGACTCATTACCTCTGTTTTGTTCTTCGGCGGGGGCAATTCCTGAATGGACTTGATTTTGGAGGGGTCCAACTCAATGCCCCGTCGGCTGACGATGAATCCTAGCAGCTTTCCTGATGGAACTCCGAATGCACATTTGGCCGGATTAAGCTTGATATCGTACCTTCGAAGTCTTTGAAAGAACTTCCTGAGGTCAGCGACATGGTCCTCTTGACGTCTGGATTTCACGATCACATCATCCACGTACACTTCAATTTCCTTGTGTATCATATCATGGAATACCGTAGTCATCGCCCTCATATAGGTTGCCCCTGCATTCTTCAAACCAAACGGCATCACTCGGTAGCAATAAGTCCCCCACGGTGTGATAAAAGCCGTCTTTTCTGCGTCCTCTTCATCCATCAAAATCTGATGATATCCCGCATAACAGTCCACAAAGGATCCAATTTCGCGTCCGGCGCAATTATCAATCAGGATATGGATATTGGGAAGTGGGAAATTATCCTTAGGACTCGCCTTGTTGAGATTGCGATAATCCACGCATACCCTGATCTTTCCGTCTTTCTTTGGCACCGTACTACGTTAGCCAACCATTCAGGGTATCGAGTGACACGAATGACTTTCGCCTGCAATTGCTTGGTTACCTCCTCCTTAATCTTCACACTCATCTCCGTCTTGAATTTCCGCAGCTTTTGCTTGACGGGAGGATATGCCGGATCAGTGGGTAATCTATGAACCACTAGATCAGTGCTGAGTCCCGGCATGTCGTCGTACGACCATGCGAAAATATCTTTAAACTCCATGAGTGTTTTGATCAATTCTTCTCTCAGATTGGGTTCAATATGGACACTTATCCGGGTTTCTTTGACGTCATCCGCATTCCCTAGATTAAAGGCCTCAGTATCATTTAAATTCGGTTTGGGCTTTTCCTCGAAGTGACTTAATTCTTCACCGATTTCTTCTACGGCTTCATCATCGCCGTACTCCGACTCGCTCTCGTCACTTCTTATTTCATGTGTTATTATTTCCAAACCCGATTGACTTTCTAGACTGGGTTGATTAATCTTTAAGCACGCCATATCATTAAGATCAGTTGCAAGAAGGCTGTTCAGAAAAGTAAAAAGAAGGAAAAAGATAAACAAAATTAGACGCGAAGGAACCACATTTCATTAATGGGAATTGTACAAAGGGAAAACAAACCGCAAACTTAAATCAAAATGAACAAAACAACGGGATTTTACTCCGGGGACAAACCCCCAATACAAAATTTCGAAAGAAAAACAATCCAAGACAAACTACCAAGACTCCTTCCGGACAGGGAGAGGAGTAGCCTTCCAGTTATTCAGTTTTGCCTTTGGTCCCACAAATTGTATCTCGGCATGACCGGATCCTTCACCATCTTCGAGCATACATACATCTGTGAATAGGTTTTCGAACTTCCTGAAGAACTCTTCGTCTGGCCTGACCGTAGGACCGGGAATCTTTGGCGCTGGATGTCCTCTTGCTCCGGACCTGACAAAAGATTGGGAAAGGCGTGGAACAGGCTTTGGGAGCACCCATGTTTTCTGCTTACTCCTCTTTGCTCGCCGGATGTCCTCTGAGGTTGGCTGGAATCCCAAGCCGAAGGTTCCCAAGTTTTCGACCGCTGATACCGGTTGTATAATTCCTTGCAGAGATGCACCTAGCCCTTTACCGGGTACGAAACCATGTCGCAACATTTCACGCGCCACCATGACATCCGCAATAATTGTTCTGTCACCGGGAATGCATTCCCCTTCCGGAACTCGCTGGGCGGACACCACATCGCAGACCTGATACACCCACGGCCCAACATCTTCTTCTATTTCAACAAAGGGAATGATGGTGCCTGATCGTGGATCGTTCTCTCCATGGACGACGATCTCCTGCTGGTCCCATTCAAACTTGACGAGCCGGTGTAAGCTGGATGGAACTGCTCTTGCGGCACGAATCCACGGTCGCCCTATTAGGAGGTTATATGACACCACCATGTCTAGCACCTGGAATTCCATGGTGAACTCCACCGGCCCGATTGTCAAGACTAGCACTATGTCACCAACCGACGCTTTGCCTCCTCCGTCGAACCCTCGAACACATACCCTGTTCTCGCGTACCCTGCCGATGTCTACCTTCAATTTGCCCAGTGTAGAGAGAGGACAAATGTTAGCACTGGAACCATTATCGACAAGGACTTTGGTAACCACCGCCTCTTCACACTTCACCGTAAGATATAAAGCCCCTGTTGTGCTCAGTGCCTTCCTCAGGCAACTCGTCATCGGTGAAGGTGATCCGATTTGCTTCGAAGATCCGATTGGTGATCTTCTCCAAATGGCTTACCGAGATTTTATCCGGTACATGTGCCTCATTCAGGACTTTCATCAATGCTTGCCGATGTTCTTCAGAATGTATCAGCAATGATAGCAATGATATTTGCGCCGGAGTCTTCTTCAACTGCTCTAAGACAGAGTAGTCGTGCAGCTTCATCTTTTTCAAGAATTCTTCCGCTTCTTCATCGGTGACCGGCTTTTTCAATACTGCCGGAGTGGTCTTCCTCAATTCCGCAGGGGCAAAACATCTCCCCGAGCGGGTCAACCCTCGGGCTTCACAAACTTCCTCTTTCACCTCCTTTCCTCTCTAGGTCGTAATCCGAGCATAATTCCACGGGACAGCCCGGCTATCAGTTACTCTGGCAACTGTGTTGCCGGCCGGATGACGAAAGGATCCATTCGAACGCCCGCCACTGTCAAGATGGCTTGATTGCTGCCCCCGGTACAACTATCTTGGCCGCTTCACCGGTACTTCGTTCACACTTTCCTTCCCTGCTTCCGATTCTCCCGGTATGTCTTTCTTGCAACCGGGCGACTCATCACAGCTTGGCCCTTTTCTCGTTCCTGTCCCGCTAGACCTAATCATCATTACAGTCCGAGAGGCTTTCTCCTTTCCTTCCTCCGCCCGTACCAACTCGATCATATTGGTCTCATGCGATGAGCCGGGAGCGGGTTTTGGCTGATGTCGGGCTCGTCGGAGTCCGGACCTCGATCCCGCGGTGTCAACGAGCTCCCGGACGGCCGTCTTCAGCCTCCAACACTTTTCTCGTATCATGTCCCGACATCCCGAGCAAGTAGGCACACTTCATCGAATGGTCCAAGTTCTTCTGAAGCGGGTTTGGCAACTTAGCTTCAACCGGATTTAGCAAACCTACTTGCTTCAACCGGTGGAACAGACTGGTGTATAAGACTCTCCTAAGGGAGTGAAAGTCTTCGGCCTCGGCGCCCTGTCACCCCCTGAATGCTCGGTTCGGACGGAAACTCGCGCCCGAGGGGTTTCTCGTAAGCTCTCGGGGGTGGATGATTGTTCCGGGGCTCGGTGCACGCCACGCGTACGAGCTGGAGGCGCAGATACGACCGTGTACGGTGGACAAGAAACGAGGATCAGTGCGGGATAGTAATGCTGCGGGCGGTTATATGGGTTGTGAGAGCAATTTTGGTGGTGAGGTGGGTGGGCTATATTGTGGCGCGGGGCCTCTATTTCTGAACCATGCCCCGGACTCGACGGCCGCAACTTCCTCTCTCCTCTTTTTCCCCGGTACTCCTCCAGTACCGCTTTGGATAGCCTGAGTGGTGGCTTTCAGTGCTGAGTAACTCATGATCTTGTTGGCCTTTAAACCCTCCTCGATCATACCCCCCATTTTTATCACCTCAGAGTGAATGATTTGCCCACGGACGTTACCAGATGTCCGAAGTAGGTGGGCTCTAATGTCCGCAAGAAGTAGTCCACCATCTCGCTTTCTCTCATCGGCGGATCTACCCTGGCCGCCTGTTCCCTCCATCGGAAACCAAATTCCCTGAAGCTTTCAGCAGGCTTCTTCTCTAATTTTAGCAATGATAGGCGGTCGGGGATTATCTCAAGATTGTATTGAAACTGGCCGATAAAAGCTTGAGCCAAATCATCCCACGTAAACCATCTACTGGGATCCTGTCTAGTGTACCACTCCAACGCCGATCCTCCCAGACTCTGGCCGAAGTAGGCTATCAGAAGCTCGTCCCGTCCTCCGGCCCCTCTCATTTTACCGCAAAACCCCCGCAGGTGGGCCACTGGGTCACCATGCCCCTCGTATAGGTCGAATTTGGGCATTTTAAATCCTCCTGGCAACTGGACGTCCGGAAATGGACACAGATCTTTGTAGGCGACGCTGACCTGGTTGCCTAAACCGTGCATGTTCCCGAAGGACTGCTCCAGGGCTTTTAACTTTTCCGACAACTTCCTCGTGTTCCGAATTTTGGTGTGTTTTTCCGGTCTCGCCGGATTATCCCAGCCGAGGTGTATGTGATCAGTGGTTCGCGAGCCCCGAAAGTAGGCTCTGGAGGATAGTAAGAGTTGTCATGGATCTGAACATATGGCTCGCTGGCCGGCCTTTGCAGAGGAGCAGGTGGAGGTGCTACAAAAACAGGGGTGACTGGAGGAGGATTTGGTTTGGCTGGTGGAATGTGGGTGGCATATGGATTTTCCCCCTGAAAGTATGGATAGCTCGGGGCGCTTGTTGAAGGATCGACGGGCGGATGTTCCGGAGCTGAGGCGAGAGTAGGGCGGTTTGGTGAAGCCTGTTCCCTGGCCCAGGCCAGGTGCATCTCTGTTATCTGTTGTTTTAACCGGTCTACCTCTTCTTTCATAACTTGTAGCTCGGATTTTTCTTCCTCGAGACTCTTGCCAGAACTCGACATGCTTACTGTAACTGGTCCTTTGGATCTAGTACGGTAGTGATGGCTGGCCAGTATATTCTGTCAAACCAACTGCTAAACTTTCTCTGGAAATTGTCAACAAACTTGTTAGTTCACCGAGTTTGACAGATATGTTATAGCACGTTGGATGCAATGCACCTAACCAAATAACCCTTTCTACATGTACTCTTAACATGCGTCATCCCGGCCTTCTTTTCTTCCCTTTTTCTTTTTCGACTATCTTTGCAAGCCTTATTGTTATTTAACCTTTGGATTCTTTTTCTTTCTTTTTAGTGGTGGTCGAATCTTTATGCGGATTGCCTACGTATCACGTTTTTGCGTGAATCAGACCGAGCGTAGTTCTGTTAACAGGATTGTGGCAAAATTCAGTAACTTTTATATCAAACGAAAACGTGCAGTTACAAAACACGTCTTACAACAATCCGCAAAACAAAGGAAAATGCTTGACTCGAAAACGTAAGATGACATGCCAACTGGCTTGACCCAATATTTCAAAAATACATTTTTAATCAAAGGTCTACTGCTCTAAAATTCCTGGGGGCCCGCGAGGCATCATTCGGCCTTGCCGCGGGCCTCGGTGTGAGGTCCTTGTGTAGTCCCCTTAATTCTCTCATGATCTGATGAACATAGCCCATAACTGAAGCAAAAAGGTCGGTGCGGGGCATTTGTTCACAAGCTAGGCATTTTATGGTGACATAGTGCCCGATTTCTCCAATTCTGTCCTTGATCATGTCCCTCTCTCCGAGTAGCTGCTCTATCTGCTGGTTTTTCGCCCCCAATCTTCGAGCGTTGTTGGTGACTTGGTCTAGGAGCCTGTCTATTTGTTCTTGCAGTCGAGCCATCAAGTTGTGGCAACGGTCGAGGTCTGCTCTGGCATCTTGGGCTTGCTTAAAAACCCGCTCTCTGAGGACAACATTTGCTTCCCTTAAACTGGTGACGATATCAGTGTAATCCTCTTCCACCCGTTGTAGGTGAAGTGCCCGTTGTTGTGCCTCCCTTCTCCAGCTAGCACGGATCCTCATTGTCTGGGTCTTTGATTCTTCCAATTCTCTTTGGACATCGGCGACTTGATTTTCCAAACCCTTTATCAACTTTTCGTCCGATCGACTCCTCAACCGTCTGTCAGCATCCCTTTTCATTTGCCGGATTTGAACTCTCAAAAAGTCATTTTCTTGTGCCAACTTCTTTTTATCTCCTTCGTCGGCGGCAGCTTGCATACTCTTCTCGAATTGAAGGTCCCGGACCTGCTGTTCTATCTTACCAATCTTCGTCCTGTAACCTTCTTCCTTTGCTAGCCAATTCCATTGTTCTTGTGAATCTTCCGTGAACTGTTGGACATGGGCTCTTTTAGCAGATTTCTGACGAATCTGAAACCTTTTCCCGAACTAAACATTGTACTTTGGATCTACCTCACCCTTAGCCAGTTCTCGAACCATAGTCTTAGGCTCAAGGAATCTGCATTCACTCCAAATCTTTCGGACCAACGCTTCAGGGAACTGTCCTCCCGGTCCAATTTCAACCACATGCGGGCTGAGGTCTTCTTCTTTTGGGATTATTTGGCATCGTCCCAACTGTCTCAATACTCGACCTGGTGCGTAGGGCTGGATGCTGTTGAGGCCCATTAGCAATAAATATGATTCTGCGGCTGATGCATATATGACTTCTTCCACGGGTAGCCAACCAAACGTCCATTCTATTCCGCTGGCTGTAGTTGAACGCAAAAGTCGTATCCATCCGCCGAACCCCTCTGGCAACTCATGTCCCTCGACCCTCGCAGGAAATTCTTCTATACAAGTTTTCTTCGGTGAGCTATACCTCATAAATTGCGGATGACGACATAAGTGATCGATCATCCACATTTGGAGCAATACATTGCAAGCTTCAAAGAAAGTCCCTCCAGCTTTGCAGATGGTGAGTGCACGAGAGATGTCTGATATTATCATGGGGGCCAAAGTATTGTTGTTTTGTTTCATCAAAGTACTGACGACCCCTGCCACATGTATGTTGATATTCCCATCCTTTCTAGGAAATATCAATGAACCTAGGAAAGCTATCATGAAGGCGATGCGTCTGTGCTCCTCCCATTTTAACCGATTGTCTCCGCTGCAGATTTTGCTTTCGTATTTGTTGAAGCCCCCATAGTGACCATATTTGTCATACAGAAATGCCAAAGTGCAGAACCCTTCTGATAAATCTGGGTTGTGGACAGTTCTGCGGATTTTTACCGTATCCAAAAACCGATGTACCGTCACTACCCTTGGTGCAATAAGGTATTGTTCCCTCATAGGGACTTTTGGTCTTCCGACATATCCGGCTAATTCTTCCAGTGTTGGTGTGAGTTCAAAGTCTGAAAAGTGGAACACATTGTGTGCCGGATCCCAGAATGAGATCAAAGCTCGTATGATGTCTCCTCTCGGGGGAATTTTTAGCAGCCCTACTAGATCTCCCAAGTACAACTTAATGGCATCTTGTCCTTGCTCGCCCAAGTCGCTCCACCACCTGTGCAAACTTAAGGGGACCTTGTTTATGATAGCTTCGGTTGTATTCTGACTCGTGCTCATTCTGCACATTTATTTAAGGTAATTCTTAGATGAAAGCGAAATATTTATTTGCCCAAAAAACTATCTTTTCTAAAAAAACGAAACGGGCCCCAGGAATTGACTAGTCAAAAAAGTGGTCGTTAAGGTAAAATTAAATATCTCGGCGTTCCGCCATTAAAACTTATTTTGAAATACATGGGAGTTGGACCCGTTTAAAGGTTGCCTACGTATCTCACACTCGGTGAGAATCAAACTCGCGTAGTTCGGTCCGTCAAAACAACTATCTTTCCTTTATTGATTGTCAAAAACACATTTTGTCAAAAACCCATTTTGTCGGCAAAGTCAATCTTCTGCCGTCTTTTATTGGCAAACTAAATTCGAGGACTTGTTGGTGAAACGTATTTTTGTATTTTTCCGACACACATGAGCGGATACGTATTGGCAAAGAAGATTCTTCGAGCAGGATATTACTGGCTCACTATGGAGCGGGATTACTGGCTCACTAAATAAATGCTCACAACAAATATGATATGGCAAGATGGTCTTTCCTTTCAGGTTACCTGTCCTAGACGGACCCAACCCCTGTGTTGAGTCCCCTAAGTCAGAGATGATGCAACTAAACGTCCTGAATCTAGGCTCAATATCCCGATGCTTTTCAATGATACTAGACCGTGTACCCGAGCGGACGACTCGGATTTGAGGAGGGAGCTACGTACCGGGGACCCGCGGGATCGTCCGGCTTTGTAACTTATCCTGCCTCTTTTCTTACTTTGGTATCGACACTAACAGAAAGGGGAGTCTCAACCAGTAAGCACATCCCCGGGGATAAGAAGAGACGGGTTTTCGGCACAGTTTTATATACAGTTCACGCAATATCAAAGCGGTAAATATATAGCAGTTTGTATATACAGTACAACTAATATCAAAGCGGTAGACATGTAGCACGTTAATTAAACATGTAATAAAATCAGATATAGACAAAATAACAATTTAAATGAGCTCGAGTTCTTAGACCCCGAACCGAAGTTCGAAGAACCGTCCCCAGCAGAGTCGCCAGAGCTGTCACACCTCCTTTTTACGCACCCGCGAGGGCGCGAGGGAGTTTTTTCCAATTAAAGGACAATCGAGACGGGATTAGTTTATTTAATTCAGAGTCGCCACTTGGAAAAATAATGGTGTTCCAAGTCACCGGTTTAATCCCGAACCGAGGAAATTTATGACTCTGTAATACAGTCTGCGAAACTAGAAATCCGGATAAGGAATTCTGTTAACCCGGGAGAAGGTGTTAGGCACTCCCGGATTCCGTGGTTTTGGCACGATCGCTCAATTGCAATTTTTGTTTCTATCTGATTCTTTTATATATTTTAACTATGTGCTTTCAATGTTCCGCTCTTATTTTTAGAAGAATTGCGACGTTACGAAAACACATTTCGAGCCGCACCGTAACCAGTACGCCTGCGACTCTAATGTATTTCAGTTTCGCCGAGAGTAAGATTTGGGTCACATAAATGCACACCCGTATTCAGGAAAATAATTTTTATTTCAAGTCGTGCCTAAAGAGTCTATCGTCTATTTACTTTGGGAAAAGGACCGTGAAATTCACTAGACGGTCCTTCCAAGTCTAAGGTTTTTGTAATAATTAATTGAGGACCCCGCAATTCTGTGTGTAATGCGGCGAGGCCCGTCTCGTCATTTTATTTAAAGGGCAACCTCTAAGCGAACTATGATTCTCTATTTTTTGTTTGTCTCTAATAACGAGTGAAGAAAACTTAATTATTTATTTATATATATAAAAAAAAACTAAGACATTTAGGATCCATAGGTCCATATAACTTGCAAATAATCAAGTTGTTCCTATTTATTCAAATTATCACTTGACACATTTTTAGACTAATCTCAACAGACCTTAAAACGATTATATATCTAGACGTGATTGACTTGGATGAAAGTTTATTCTGTCATCATTAATCTATTTACCTATTACTGGATTCCTGGAATCTATTAAAAGTAAAATCGAATGATAAGTTCAAGTATTAATAGGGTAGTCATGAATGAATATACTAGATACCAATTAACGCCACGCGAGGTTGTTTGAGATATTATTTTCTGCTTGAAATCATGGATATCATATTATTGATCTAACATCCTACTATGAATCCAAACCAGCTAAGACATTTATATTTATCAATAAAACTTGACATTATGACTTGTATTAGACTATTATAACTAAACAATCAAAGGTTTGACAATCCATAGTTCAAAGTATACAATCCATATTACACGATCCGATTAATTCAAAGTAGCCTAATTGTAATGAGTTAATAATCAGCTACATAAAACTATATAAACAAATAACAAATTCATTCAATTCAATGTCCACAACATTCGCTTGTTTTGATTTCAATTCATAATTCCAGCAGCATGAGCATACATTAGCAAGCTTAGAATGAGTACCTGGAAATTACAATGGAGAGAGGTTAGTTGCAGCAGTGGAATGCACAACAACAACAACCGTACCAGCAGTAGCAACAGAAAACAGCAACAGGAGAAAGCAGTGACCAAAACACAGCAATAGTAGCAACCAAACAGAACCAACAGCAGTAGCAAAACACAATGACAATAGCTACCACAACAGACCAACCATAATGCCACTAGACCCAACAACAACAATCAAACAATCACCAGCCACAAAAACCACACCAGTGAAGCAAACCAACAGCAGTAGTATGAGAACTAGAACCACAGCAGAGACAACCCCAAATGAAACAGTAACAGAAGAACAAGAAGCCACAGCAAGAGCACCTGATAGGCAGTGAATGCCCCCTACCCGTATGAGTCTTAAGTGAATACTTATGCTATGGATGTGTATTCCAGTGTTGTCTTTCTGTCTAGTTTACTGTCTCAAAGTCTTTTTTGTATCTCCAGGTCCTCTTTTTTTCTATCTCTGTCTATATCCCCTTATATATCACTAAAAACCGACCCTTTATTATTCTTAAAACACTTAAACTAATCCCCCCATCATCTTTGCCCATGATATTCTCTTATACCTCCACTACTACATGTCTTGTCCTATTTTTTAATTTAAAGTTATGGGTGAGTTAATTGTTTAATCATTTTGTCTTGAAGCTCCCCCCATACCATTATGTCTTGTAACAAATAGAATAGTTTAATGGTCCATTAGTGTTCCCTACAGAATATTCAACTAAGCATATTTAACTTTGAATCCCAAAATACCTCTGCAACCATTACCCTACATCCATACCCTACTTCCTTAGCCTTATTACCCCTTATTGCCTTTAATATATTTTATATTAACTGATCAAATGCTAACTAATCAATCAGTAATTAATTATGATATTTAATCAGTCAATTATACTCTAAGAACCCTAATTTCAGATTTATCAAATGATTCTGTATTAACCAGCTATAACCAATCAACCCTATTGTTAATCAATAACCAAATCACTGAACCGAATAGTTAAATAACTACCAGCATATACCAAATTGATCCTTAATCAACAAGGTTTCCAAAACAAGATCAAATAGCTTCACTAAGACTCGGACAGCATGTATTCACAATGTATTCATTCCAATCAACTTGCATTTTCAAAACAGGTTCAAGCATATTCGAAATTATCAACAGTAACTATCTAAAACTTAACTGAACTAACCATCTTTAACATGAATCTAACCAAAATCTAATGAAGAATCACAAAATTTGCAGAAACTAACAATCTTGATAAAAATCAGATGATAGCCGAGAATAACACTAATGAAGGTAACAACAAAACAGAAATTAACAATTAATATGATTCAACCCTAATTAGTCTAACAATTAATATGATTCAACCCTAATTAGTCTAACAATTAATATGATTCAACTATTAGAACAAACTAACAAAACCATTTATACTAAAACATGGAAACGGATTCATATAGCAAAAAAAAAAAAACTAAGGTTAACAGATTCTTATCTATCGAAAAGAAAATACTAACAGGAGGAGACGAGGAGAAGCACATTCAACAAAAGAAATTAATTGAAAGAGAACTTAGCTTAGCCGTCTCTCTTTTTCTCTTTTTTTTTTATTTGTTTTTTTTTTTTTTTGTTTGTTTTCTTCATCATTTCCTTCAACGGATTTTGCATCTTGGATTCTTGAACTTTTCTTGAAGTTCCCGGCGGTTTAAGTTGTTCTTGACGACTCACAGCTTTGGCTCGATTTCTTCGTGTAATAATGTTAGTACGAGTGGCGGGCGAGGATTTTGGGCGATTTTGGGTGGTGCGCCGCCATGGGTGGTGGGTGGCGGCGCGACTAGGGTTTGAAATTCGAAGAGATTGGTTGGTGTTTGGAGGTTAACGATGGTAGGGATGTGATGAGGAGGAGGTATGGAACATTTTGCCGTTGGTTTCGGCCGAAGGAGAGGCCGGCCGCCGCCTTGCGCGGCGGAACCCTAGCGGCGCGGCTGGGAGAGAAATGGGGTGTCTCTGAAGATGAGAGGAGGAAATGAGTGTCTTTAGGGTTTGGGGGGGGTGTTTGTTATGTTAAAATGCTAGAGCTAACGTGGGCCGTTGGATGGTGAGAATCCAACGGCCAAGATCAAAAGATGGGGGGATTAATGTGATCCATCCGATCAACACAGATCAATGGCTTGGATCTCTTTACCAAAGACAAAAAACGACGTCGTTTGGGTCTTGCTGGAGGCGGGTTGGACCGGACCAGGTGGGATTCGTTTGGGCCTGGTTTTTGGACCAAACTATGGCCCAGATCTGATCTCATTACTACATGTATATATATATATATGTACATGTATATATATATATATATATGCATACCATTATCCCACACAATTATATATCACCTAAAAATGCAAATCACATAATTTCGATATCAAACACTAAAAATGCAAAACTTAGTATATATTTTTTGTATTTTACTAATTTGAATAAATCAACACGCACGCAAAAAATGCAAATTTAAGATAAAAAATAACACAAAATCACAAAATCACGCCCAACACGAAACTACTTTTATTTTGAATTTTCTGGGAGTACTTCTCAAGTAAGGCAGAAAGGAGTTGCAAGAATGCACTATTTTCCCTCTTGCTAAACAATGTAGATTACAGTTTCCTACTAGCAATGTTAAGACCGCTGGTATATTTCATCTTGTTCACCTAGATGTCTTTGGGCCCTTATAAAACCCCAACCTAAGATAGAAAGCAATATTTTGTTAGTATTGTTGATGAATTTAGTAAATATACATGGATCTATCTGATACCGTCAACGTGTGAAGTCTATGTTGTTATGAAGAGTTACATTTCTATAATAAGAACTCAATTTTAGGTGATATCAAGATTTTAAGAAGTGACAATGGTACAAAAAATTTTAATTCCAAATGTAATGAATTGCTTTCTTCACATGGCATTATTCATCAAAGCAGTGGTTCCTATACATCTCAACGGAATAGGACCATAGAAAGAAAATACAGACACATTATGGGGATAGCTAGATGTAAAATTTTAGAGCAATATGCCTATCAAGTTTTGGGGTGAATGAATTAGAACAACAGTCTACCTAATCAATAGGCTACCTACATAGATCCTAGAAGGCAAAACTCCCTATATTATATTGTGTGGAAAGATACCAAACATAGATCATCTAAAGGTGTTTAGGTGTCAATGCTATGCTAGTGTATTACCCAGAAGGAACAAATTTGCAGCTCCAGCATCAAGGGCAGTATTTATGGGGTATTCAGAAATTCAGAAGGGTTATAGATTATATGACCTTGAAACCAACACCTTTTTTATCGGTAGAGATGTTAAGTTTCACGAATATGTTTCTTCCTCCCAACACAACTACTCTCTTGATGATGAAGAACTATTCCTACAGCTCTCAGACACTACTTACCTCACATAACCTTCTTCCACTCCAACTTTTACCGAACAATATACACCAGCATCCCCAGCTATTTCACCGGAACCCCATCCAAATTCCCCTGAACTTCATGCATCTTCTACAACAAATACCAACATAATCTCTGCATAAAAGGATTCAACTCCAGACAATAGATAGATTCTGATCTCTTTTCACCTTTACAGGTTGATACAACTAATTCTCCACCTCCTCAGCCTTTTTCTTCGCCTGCAGTGGTTGTTTCAAGATCACAAAGGCATGCAGGACCTCCCATTTGGCTCAAGGATTACATTGCTGCAGACAATCTACCGGGAAAGAGCAAATATCCTATCTCCAATCATGTTACCTATGATCACTTATCCCAATATATCAATCTTATTTGAAGGCATTATTAGTTGTCATTGAACCAAAGACCTACAAGGAAGCTGCAACTGATCAGAATTAGGTTCATGCAATGGAATAGGAAATCAGAGCTCTTGAGGATAATCATACATGTGAGATAGTAAATCTACCTGTTGGCAAATAAGTTATAGGATCTAAATGAATCTACAAAGTTAAGCATAAAGCTAATGCTGATATACACAGGTACAAAGCAAGATTAGTGTCCAAAGGATACACTCAGCAAGAAGGTCTTGATTACCACGAGACATTCTCACACGTGGCAAAAATGATGACAGTAAGAACAGTCATTGGTGTTGCAGCATCCAAAGGTTGACCTCTCTTCCAAATGGATGTCAACAATGCCTTCCTCCAAGGTGACTTATTTGAAGATGTCTATATGCAGCTTCCACAAGGATTTCATAGCCAGGGGGAGTCTAGAGTATGCATGCTACTTAAATCCTTGTATGGCTTGACACAAGCTTCAAGGTAATGGAATATAAAGTTGACAGATGCACTTTTTTAAGCTAGTTTAATGCAAAGCGGCTATGATCACTCCCTATTCACAAAGAAAAAGAACAAATACATTGTGATTGTTTTGATATATGATGATGATCTACTAATAATATAAAGCATGAACAGTCTTATTGAAGAGGCAAAGGCAACATTACACAGGAACTTCAAAATGAAGGACTTAGGTGAGCTCAAGTACTTCTTAGGGATTGATGTGTTGAGATCAGATAAAGGCATTCTTTTGAATTAAAGAAAGTATGTGTTGGAGCGGATTTCAAAAGTGGGATTGAGTGGTTGCAAGCTAGTCTTAACACCTATGGAGCAAAATCACAAACTTACTACTGTTGACTATGACAAGCATATCGGTAACACTGGAGATGCTCCACTAGAAGATGTATGTGGTTATCAGAAACTGATTGGTAAATTGTTATACCTGACAATTACAAGACCTGGCATATGATTTGCGGTCCAAGTATTGAGTCAGTTTATGCAATCCCATAAGGAGTCCCATATGAAAGCAACACTAAGGGTCGTTATATACATTAAAAGGAAGCCCTAGACTAGGAATCCTATTGAGCAGTGGACAAACCAATACTCTCACAATTTACTATGATTCACACTAGGTAGCATGCCCAAACACAAATAGATCTATCACATGTTATGTGGTTAAGCTAGGAAACTCATTGCTATCGTGGAAGTCAAAGAAGCAGCAGACAGTGAGTAGATGCTCGGTCTGTAATTGTTGGTGGACTACAAGTATTGATACTTAGAGCTCATGACAGGTCAAAAATGACTACGTTTCTCTGTTTGATTGGCTTCAACAAGAGAAGTGGCTTTCCCAACAATGCTCACTCAATTTCGGATAGAAATAGAAATAAAAAAGAGTTGGTCGAGTCCTAATCTTTTGCGTTTAAAAGTTTGCCACACAACTTTGATTAACACATATTCAATAGTAGAAAAGTTCCACCTTCAAATTTCCAAATTCCTTAATTTGGTAAACAGCCCAATAAAAACGTCCCTATGCCTAATTGAGGGCTTTAGAGGTTTTCAATTGAGAACAAAACAACAGTAGTTTTGTGGTCCAAAACCAAAAAACATAAGTAGGCAATATCTAATAAAAAATTTCATATACCTAGCAGCAATAAGTATTTTACAAAAGAGGCACCTAAATAAATATATTCTTAGCAGCAAGTTATAAATATGGATCTAGAATCACATTTAAACAAAGCATGCCAGTTCTTCTCCTTAAGCAAATATACTTCCTAAATTAGCACTCACCAATAATGATAGATTAGAGCCTTTTGTTTTTGCTACTTGCTACGTGCATATATGAGATTAATGGACTATTTCATTCTGAAAACATATCGTTAATTTATTATCAATTTTTTTTATGTATCTTTGTTGTTGCAAATTAACATGACCGTACAAATTTTTGTCAAACAATATCGAATTAAATGGTATAATTATATATACTATTGGTTTAAAGTTTTATTTTTAATTATATCTCAATATAAATTTCAACACAATATATTGATAGTATTAATAGTTTATTTACAATGGTATTTTTAATACCTAAATATATTGATTTTACTGATATATGTATATATATATATATATATATATATATATATATATATATATATATATATATATATATACATAAGTACTACAAATATTCAAAGAATATTTTAAAATACTAAATTAAAGGAAAGAAATTCCGAATAAAGAGAGAGAGTTGAATTCTAATTTTAGCAACTAAAATTTAGAGTGAAAAATAGGAAGAGAGAGAATGTAAGAACATAAAGGATAAAACTGATCCCATAATTTAAGTACTTATTAATTGTACACATAATCTTTACCGTATGCTAATATTGTAATAATTTAAGTACTTATTAATTGTACACATAATCTTTACATATCATTTTCTTAAATATTTTTTGACAGATGCTCCGTCGTGTATTTTTCCCAAGTTTAATGTGGACACAACTAAAGCAAGCCAAACTTTAACGTGGACACAGCTAAAGCCCAAAAGCCTTTTTTAGGACACATCTTTTGATGTTGCTGAGTGCTGAGATCCTAGAATCAATAAGCTTAATTCTTATGACTTGGGCTTTTATTTTACCATTTATAGAATAGGTTAGTACATTATTTATAACATATAAATACCTTTTTAAGATTTTATATAATATAATAACTTTTTTTATTTTGTAGCAAAAAATTTAAATTTAATACTTTCCTATATTTAAACCTTATTAGATGGTACAAAATATTTTTCTCTCACCAATTTATGGTATAATTCCCATTTTTTGTGAAATGACGCCGCCTAATATAGCTTAATACACCTAAATACACATTCACCTTCCCATGATTTGCGCTGAAACGTTACTTTTTTCCCGCTTAATACAGCTTAATACAGCTTAATACACCTAAATACAGATCATGATTTACAGGAATCCATGTTTGTGCGGCGTCATTTCATGTTGTATTATTGAATACAATTCGTTTAATACACTATACACATCATAAAATAACGTAAAACATATCTATATCACGTAATATATGAAATGGTTTCTATTTATTGCTAATTAGGTCTTAACGAATGCTTTTTGTGAAAAATTCCTTCCTTTATTCTCATCTAGAACTAGAATACAAACGACACCATTCCATTATTGTTTATGGCTTGTGACTTGTGAGGAGCAACGGAATGGGCCAATTGTTGACTGATCTTTGTTGGTTCAGATGGTGGATAATGTGATGAAGTCGATTAAATTACACTAAGCATGTGTTTTTTTTTTTAATTTTTATTATCTGTTATTGTGCTTTAGACCATAGGAATCAAAGTGCACTTGTCAAATGGACAATATGATGCCAAAGCCAATAACTCACCAATTACTGCTGACGTTTACTCTTATCATTGGTGTTAACAAGTGGGGAGTTTAGCATAGAAATTTTGGGTACGACATAATCCACGACTTTAACCTTGTATATAAATATGAAAAACAAACATACATATACTGTTAAATGTGTTTGACTCAAAAGTTAATAAGCATTTTTAAGCAAATCAATCAAAAGAGATGAAAAATTAAATTATAGACAATTATAATTAATACTGGATAGAAGGACAAAATTAAAACATGGAAATATTGGACAGAAATAATATCTGTAGAGTTTTATTAATTATAGTCTATAGAATTGATAAGTATATTTTATATATGTTTTAAGGTATATATTGTAAACAAATACTTTATTTATAGATATGACTTTTTGTTCAATATTTGTACAAATTATTAATATATGTTGCAGGAAAAGAAAAGAAAAGAAAAAGAGAAGAAAGAAGAGTGTTCAAGCAAATACATCAAAAAGGCCAAGGATGGCATCCTCAATCCAAGGATGTCATCCTCAATTCTAAGGATGTCATCCGTGGAAAGAAGCACGTAGAAGATATTGATTCAAGAGCTAGGGATGTCATCCCTAATCCAAGGATGACATCCCTGAGAAGTTTACGTGCATAATTTCGTATAAATAGGCATGGCCTTTCGGTGCAAAAGAACAATAATTCTTGTTCAGAGAACACCAACTCTAATATTTACTTGTTTTAGTTTTAAAAGTTGTTTCTTTTATTGTAGAATAGTATTTTTCTTCTTTATCTATTCTCCATAATGGAGTAATTTTCTTTGGTTGGGATACTAGATGAAGCTATAAAAGTGTTATAATAATTATCTTAATTTTATTATCATCTTATGTTGAGGTTATCTCTTTATCATCTTTATACACTAAGGTATTTGATATTGATTATATCAATATAATTATATTCACTTACCAAAATCTTTATCTTGTTATTTTATTTCTTATTCGGCAGAAGAGAAAGATTTAAACAAGTTTATCGATTTAACAAAGGCTAATCGAAAGAGGCTTTTTCTCACTTTGTGTAATTAACTAAGATAATTCTTGTTTGAAGCCATTACTTTAATTAGTTAACTACACTAATCGAAAAAAGATATTATTAGTCAATTATTGTTTAATGTCACTAACTCTCAATAAATTGATAATACTAAGCGCGAGCGGTGCTATTTATGTATTATTATTATGTGGAGTGATTGCCTTAAAAATAAGTGGTCATTCTTTAAATAAGGTCTTTGTTTAACTGTTAATCAATTAACTACACTAATTGAAAGAGGTGTTATTAATTTGATACTTGTATGTGATTTGGTTGAATTAGAAATAAGCGATCATTTCATTAAACAGACAATAAATAATAAAATTTTGACTTTATTATAATGGTTTTATCGTGCTGATTCACAATATCCCAACCTCTATCTTTCATTATAAAATTATATTAAAATATTTATTACTTTTATTTTACTATTTTTTCAACAACTCTCTCTTTACCGATCTGATTCTCTCAAATGATGACCTAGACAATACAAATCTGTAGCCTAGATGGTTCCAATCTCTACGGACGATATCTTAAACTTTACTATAATTTTGACAGAGTACGAGCAAAAAAATTATATACGCCTAGAGCTTGTCAAATTTTTGGCGCCGTTGTAGGGGATTGGTAAACATCTACTTCAGATTAATTGTCTTTAAGATTTATTTTCTTTAGCTTCATGTCTTTTATTTTATAGTGCCTAACAGGTACTAGGGAGCAATACCAAAAACAAAAATTCAAAAAAAATGGATCCTAAGGGTCAACTCAATCTACGTTCTTTCAAATGAATTTGGATCAACCAAGTAACTACTTGTTGAGTTGGTAGAAGAATACTATCAAAAGGCTATCGTGTGGCTATTGTGGAAGCAACCACCAAAGCTTTGAATGCCAAACAAGTAACACATTCTTATATGCGGATACTAGGAGAATGAATGACCTTGAACAATTAACTAATAAAATCAGTCAAAGGTCCATTACTTGTGAATATTATGGTGGAAGTCACCTTACTCATGAATGCCAACTCGGTAATACCTATTCTTTTGGGTTATCGAATGAACAAGATAATGTTATTTGTAGTTCTTGCACACTTATTAATTCTAGTGAATATGACTACAATCCGAAGTGCAATCAATATTTACAAAAAAATTAAAATATTGAGAGTCAATCACCTCAAGCGGAGAATGTATACTTGAAAAAAGCTATGCATTATTTTATAGAAAATACTGATGAATAATATGCACAGAATCATAAAGTCATTATGGATCTAACAGTAAAAGTAAACCAATTAGTAAGTATGACAATCTCCTTGAATTTTTGTGGCGATATTTTAAATGTAAATGCATCTTGTGATGATGGACCAATTGATCAAAAAATTGAGCCTTGTGAAAAAGAATCTACCACTCATAGTAAATATCTCGATTCAATCGAGAAGGCTAACAATAATGGTTTGGTTGAAAATAATTCAATAGGTGATGAGTGCTTACTCCAATTTTCTTATTCACATAAATTGATTAAAGTTGGAAGAAAATGAGAATAAAGATGTTGTCACACGCACAAACCAAGTTTTCAATGACCACAATTTTTTAATTTCTTTTGATCATTATAAATTTGTGGATTTTGTTAATAGAGATTTTTAGGAAAATGCATGCAATGATCCTCGTGAAAAATGCAAAATGGAGTTAAGGATCAACATGTACTATTATTTACCCGCTCGAGATAAGGCCGAGAAAGAGCAAGATGTAAGAAAAAAAAAATATTTTGTGACATTCTTGGTCAAATGCGCTCCAATATGAACCCCAATGACCGAAAACGAAAGAGTGATTCGGAATTGGGGTTGGAGTTTACGAGCTCCAGAAAAAAGAAAAAAATAATAATTCAAGGGAGCCCATTTACCTCATCTTGCTTTTATATTATTTGTCATAGGGACATAATAGTATTTAATTATGGGGGTATAGGAATATATATATTTTTGTATGTTTATATTTTTTTTAGTATAACTTCTTTTATACATCTTCATGGATTTTTTTGTTCAGTTCTTTGCCATGGTCGTAATATTTTGAATTGAACACTTTTTAGAATTTGTAGTACATAACTCGGCTAAAACTTGATTTTCTTGAGAATGATATTCTGAAAAATGGAATTTAATTGAGCATCATCCATGTATTGTATGAATATATTTTCAAACTCATATTTGTTTATTGGTGATTAAAATTATAATGTTTGTTGATCCCAAGTGTATTGTGTTGTCAGGTTATATTTTCAAGTTCTCCTGCTTATTTAAAAATCTAGAACTTGCCTTGAATGTGGTTTGAGGCAAAATTCTAGGTAGATTTTGAAGTTGAGAAATGAAAGTAGGCCTTCCTTGTTGAACCATTACCTAAATTAACCTACTTTAATTATATTTATCCCTCTCCTTGAGCCTAAATAAATTATCCCTTTTTTTCTTGATAGCCAAACTTTAACCCTTAGCCTATTTTAATATCACATCTATTTTTTCACCATATCTCCTTTTTGGTGCTTTAAAAATGCAAAAAATTATGTGTGATGAAGTTGTAGTGGAAGAAAGAGATAGATGATTGTTTGGTTTACTTATCTTTTGAGAATGTTGTCATGTGACTTTAAAAGAAATAAATTATTGCGTGTGAAAAAAATTATAGCAACAAAGAATTTTGACAACTGCAGAAAAAAAAGGGCAAACAAGAAAAACAATGAAAGAGTTTAGAAAGGAAAGACAATAAAAAAAGGGAGGTTAAATTATTTTAGAAAGAAGGAAGACAATATACTTAATTGTCAAATGTATTGTGGTGCTTGTAATAGACTTGAGTCACTTTATCCATATGTATTTTATCTGTCCTTGTACCAACATTACAACCTTATTAAAACCCTACATGATCTCAATTCAAAGACTCCTATATTAGTGGAGAATCATATGATAGTCAAACTTATGAAAAATTTTAGTGGCTTGAGATACTTTTTTGTCGAGAGTGAGCGAATTTTCAATGCCTTTTTTTTTGTTTTGTATTGATATATTGTGATTTATGGATATCTCTCTTCATTTGGTGAGGCACATTTGGGATTAAAAGTATTATAATTTTGGTTCTCAATAAGTGAACTTGAGTATGATTAAAGTTTATTTGAACTCGTGGCTTGATCTTGGTTATATTCTTGTTTGCAAAAATATCTCACAATTTTATTTTAAAAAAATTTAGCCGCTATTTTATTTTTTGTATTTTGCTCGAGGACGAGCAAACGTTCAAGTATCGGGGTATCTGATAGGTATATTTTATATATGTTTTAAGGTATATATTATATTAAATAAACAAATACTTTATTTATAGATATGACTTTTTGTTCAATATTTGTACAAATTATTAATATATGTTGCAGGAAAAGAAAAGAAAAGAAAAAGAGAAGAAAGAAGAGTGTTCAAGCAAATACATCAAAAAGGCCAAGGATGGCATCCTCAATCCAAGGATGTCATCCTCAATTCTAAGGATGTCATCCGTGGAAAGAAGCACGTAGAAGATATTGATTCAAGAGCTAGGGATGTCATCCCCAATCCAAGGATGACATCCCCGAGAAGTTTACGAGCATACATTCTTATAAATAGGCATGACCTTTAAGTGGAAACGATAATTCTTGTTCAGAGAACACCAACTCTAATATTTGCTTGTTTTAGTTTTAAAAGTTATTTCTTTTATTGTAGAATGATATTTTTCTTCTTTATCTTTTCTCCATAATGGAGTAATTTTCTTTGGTTGGGATACTAGATGAAGCTATAAAAGTGTTATAATAATTATCTTAATTTTATTATCATCTTATGTTGAGGTTATCTCTTTATCATCTTTATACACTAAGGTATTTGATATTGATTATATCGATATAATTATATTCACTTGCCAAAATCTTTATCTTGTTATTTTATTTCTTATTCGGGAGACGAGAAAGATTTAAATAAGTTTATTGATTTAACAAAGTCTAATCGAAAGAGGCTTTTTCTCACTTGGTGTACTTAATTAAGATAATTCTTGTTTGAAGCCATTACTTTAATTGGTTAATTACACTAATTGAAATAGGTATTATTAGTCAATTATTGTTTAATGTCACTAACTGTCAATAAATTGATAACACTAAGCGCGAGCAGTGCTATTTATGTATTATTGTTATGTGGAGTGATTGCCTTAGAAATAAGTGGTAATTATTTAAGGTCTCTATTTAACTGTTAATCAATTAACTACACTAATCGAAATAGGTGTTATTAATTTGATACTTATATGTGATTTGATTGAATTAGAAAAGAAGCGATTATTTCATTTAACAGAGAATAAATAATAAAATTTTGACTTTATTATAATGATTTTATCTTGCTGATTTACAATATCCCAGCCTCTATATTTTATTATAAAATTATATTAAAATATTCGTTACTTTTATATGTACGCCTTGAAAAGTTTCAAGGAATTACAATCATTTTACCCCTTCATGGGTAGTCAAAAATGGAATCTCTACCCTTTCCAGTAGGTCAAGGATCCTATTCATAGAGTTCTGCCATCCCTTTTTCGGCATGTCTAAGTAATAGAGAAGAAGGCTAGGGCCCCGGGGATCTCTTTTTCGGCTCTTTTGCCTTCTTTTTATAGTTGAAAACTTTTCGTGCTCATCATGATTTGTCATGGTCGGGTCTGGGAGGTGTTTTTCCCTCGTAGAGAGGTCTTGACCTCATCGCTCGTACTAACATTAGTAATGATCGGAAGAAGTCGGGTTCATTGGCTACTTTTGCAGGATGGTTGGGACGGGGTCATTACTGTCGTGCTCGTGTGGTCAGATTTTGATCAATACAGTTAATCCCTCCGCTCGTCGAGGTCGTGTCTTACCGATCTCGATGGACGGATCAAGTGTACGATGTAATGAGGAGGGTTAAGATTCACATTTTGTTCCTTAGTCGCGTTATGAATTTCGAAACTGCCCGGGGGCATTTAAAAGAAGAATCTAAAATCTTTTGAGTCAAACAACATTCTTTCCTTTTTAGTCGGTTAAAAAAAACAATATTTTTATATTTACTTTTGAATTCAACTTTATTTTGTCCTACCCTTAATGTGGTGATTTCTATAATTATTTTAAACCACAAGTTTTTTTTTTCTTATACTTTATGCACATTCAAACATTTTCACATCACTTGAGAGGGGATTATATTATTTCTTAGTATATATGGCGCCATTTGATCCCCTTTTGGCAAACATTTTATAATTTTGCTCATTTTTTTTATTCTTCTATTTCCTTTCCTTTTATTAAGACCAATCACCTCTCTGCCCTCTCGGGTAGAGGTAAGGTCTGTCTACATATTACCCTCCCCAAACCCTACCTTGTGAGAATATACTGGGTTGTTGTTGTTGTTGTTATTAAGACCAATCACATCTCCACTATCTTATCTTAAATATAATCTCTCGTCATCAACTTATAGGAGTGTAACATTTGTCTACATGCTATATTTGTTTTTAAAGTCCTTTGCAATATATATATAGGAGTGTAACATTTGTCTACATGCTATATCAACTTATAGGAGTGTAACATTTGTCTACATGCTATATTTGTTTTTAAAGTCCATATATATATATATAATCTATTTGTCTTTAGAATGTCAATATGACATATCCAGGTATCCTAACTCCTGAGAACGACACATCAAAAATATATACTATTACTACATGGTCAAGTAATTATATACTAGTATTTTCTAAAACCTCGATAATGAAACATACCTACTCCACTGTTCAGAGATTATCCAATTATCTGCAATATATTATATATGTATCCTAAACTCGTCACTGGAAAAGGAGTTTTATTGCATCTTGCAACTTATACTTTTGAGCTTTAGTTTTAAGTAACAACCCTACCAAGTGAAATGGAAAAAAAAAAAAAAAGGATTGACGTCAATACATCGAGTTAACATTTTCTTACTTGTATTTTTCACATAATACACACTGTATACAAAGTTAAGGCAGTGTACTCACCTCTCACCACGGTTGAGCCGCGGTGTGAGGATTTTTTTAATGTTACATAAGAGAACGAAACAACAACAATAATGGGTTGCTTCCCATGCAGCGCCTGATTTAACGTCGCGGCATGACGCGGGTTCGGAGCATCACTCCTCATTCACGTACTGGGTCTTTTCCAACATTATTATCTACATGTCCCCTTTATCATCTCCCATTACAAGGTAATGTTTCAACCTTTGCCCATTCATTGTGAACTTATTCATCCCATCCTCTGATTCAATCTCAACAGCTCCACTTGAGAATATTTGCATCACTCTGAAGGGTCCTGACCATCGGGACTTCAACTTACCCGAAAACAATCTCAATCTGGAGTTGTATAACAACACTAGCTCTTCAGATTTAAAGTTTCAGTCCACGATGTGCTTATCATGCATTAGTTTTATCCTATCTTTGTACAATCTAGCACTATCGAATGCCTGGAACCTGAATTCCTCTAGCTCATGTAACCCAGTGACTCTGTTGGTGCCTGTTGTCTCCATGTCCAAGTTCAATTGCCGCAATGCCCAAAGTGCTTTTTGCTCAAGCTCTATCGGGAGGTGGCATGCTTTTCCGAACACCAACTTGTACGGTGACATACCAATTGTAGTTTTGAAGGCTGTGATGTTCGCCCATAATGCATCATCCAACTTCCTTGCCCAATCAGTTCTTGTTACATTCACTATTTTTGTAAGGACACTTTTAATCTCCATGTTGGACACTTCAACTTGCCCTCTCGACTATGGGTGGTACGGGGTGATCACCTTATGACGAACTCCATACTTTTCCAACAGCCGTGCAAATGATCTATTGCAGAAATGGGTTCCACCATCACTGAGTATAGCTCTTAGATGCCAAAATGTGTGAAATTGTTCTTCTTTAGAAATCATGTTACCCCTTTGGCATCATTGGTCGGGAGAGCCACTGCTTCGACCCACTTAGAGACATAGTCAACTGCTACCAATGTGTACTTGTTACCATACGAGCTGACAAATGGCCCCACGAAGTCGATCCCCCACATGTCAAAAGCTCTACCTCTTGAATTGTGGTCATTGGCATCTCGTGTCTGCGAGATATGTTGCATGTCCTTTGACATTCATCGCAACTTTTGACCCAAGCATGGGCATCCTTGAACATAGTTGGCCAATACAAGCCCGACTACAACACCTTAGTTGTCCTAATTCCTCTAAAGTGTCCACCATATGGTGAAGGTGGCAAGCCTACAAAATAGAATTTTGATCATTCTCGGGGATACACAGCGGGATCATGTTATCTACACATGTTTTAAATAATAGAGGTTCATCCCAATAATAAGACCGACAATCATGAAAGAACTTTTTACTTTGAATTGAGGAGAGTCCATAAGGTACAATACCACTTGCTAAATAATTAGCAATGTCAGCATACTGCGGTTAGGGGTGTGCATTCGAATCGGTTTATCGATAAATCGAATCGATTATTTGTTATCGGTTCATCGACAAATGAAATCGAAAAAATCGAAACCTTATTGAAGTGATAACGATAAGCAGTTGTACAAATCGATAATCGATAAGTAATTATCGATATGGGTCTAAATCGAATCGATAAATCGAATGCACACCCCTAATTATTTCATCTACCACATTTAAGGAATGATCATATTTAAAGTTGAAGGGAATGAAGTTCAAACTAATGGAAAATAGAATTAGCAGTGATGATGTATTTTTATTTTTTTTAATACCATTGGAGTGTTGGTGGCATATATTTGATTCCTTACTTTAGTTTCGTTGCATATGTCTATTGACACAATTTTTATGTTATAAATAGTGTTCGTCTTATTTTAGCTTCTTTTTGTCCATATTAGTTAGGCGTGTTTATAGCGATATACTTTCCGTAGAATCCCGCAAATTTTATTATTGATGTAATCGATAACCGAATCGATAAGCCCCAAAAATTAATAAATCAAAATCAAAAAAATCGAAACATTATTTAAACGATAACGATAAGCATATGTACAAATCGATAATCGATAAGTAATTATCGATAAGAGACAAAATCGAATCGATAAATCGAATGCACACCCCTAACTACGGTGCCTCCTCCATTGTCATTGGTAGTAACTTTTCATCCGGGAATGTCTCTATTATATCCTCAACCTCTACCTTCTTTTCAGCTCTTTCCAACCTTGAGAGGTGGTCAGCTACTTGGTTCTTTGTCCCTTTTCTGTCGCGTATCTCCAGATCGAATTCTTGTAACAGGAGAACCCAGCGAATCAAGCGTGGCTTTGACTCCTTCTTTTCTATGAGGTACCTAATTGCTACATGGTTAGTGTAAACAATAACTTTCGAGCCAATCTAGTATGACCTGAATTGTCAAATGCAAAAATGACAGCCAATATCTTATTTTCCGCTACAGTGTTATTGAGTTGTGCACCGCTTATTGTTCTGCTTGCATGGTAGATGCATCAGTTTATCCTTTCGCTTCCCCAAGACTGCTCCTATAGCATAGTCACTTGCGTTGCACATGAGCTCAAACGGTTGCTCCCACTTGGATGCAACACTGATGGGTGAAGTCACCAATCTTTTCTTCAACTCTGTAAGTGCCACCCTGCAATCATTAGAAAACACAAAGGGTGATCCTTTTCAAGGAGTTTGCATAACGGGTTAGCAATCTTCGAGAAATCTTTTATAAATTGCCTATAGAACTCGGCATACCCAAGGAAACTTTACACCCCCTTGACTGAAGTAGGTTGTGGCAACTTCTTGATCATGTCAACCTTAACATGGTCAACTTCGATTCCCTTACTAGATACTCGATGCCCCAAGACTATCCCTTCTTGTACCATAAAATGGCAATTCTCCTAGTTCAGTACTAAATTTGTCTCCATACATCATTTGAGCACTCTTCTTAAGTTGTGAAGATAGTCCTCGAATGAATCCCCCACCACAGAGAAATCATCCATAAAAACTTCCGTAATGTCCTCCATGATGTATGTGAAAATGGCTAACATGCACCACTGAAATGTCGTTGGTGCATTGCAAATCCCAAAAGGTAGTCTCCAAAAGGCAAATATGCCATACGAAGAAGTGAATGATGTTTTCTTTCTGTCTTCGGGGGCTATTGAGATCTGATTGTACCCCGAATATTCATCCAAGAAACAAAAGTGAGATCGCTCGGCCAGCCTATCCAATATTTGGTCAATGAATGGCAGGTGTAAGTGATCCTTTCCGGTGGTTGTGTTCAATTACCAGTAATCCATGCAAACCCTCCATCTTATGGCTGTACGAGTCAAGATCAACTCGTTATTCTCATTTTATACGACCATCATTCCCCCTTTTTCGGTACACATTAAACAGGGCTGACCCAATTGCTATTAGAGATGGGGAATATGATTCCCGCATCTAACTATTTTATCACTTCCTTCTGCACCACCTCTTTCATATCGGGGTTCAACCTTCGTTGATGTTCTATGGAAGGTTTGTTCCCTTTTTCCAAGAGAATCTTGTGCATACAGAATGCTGGGTTGATACTCGTTATGTCTGCCATAGTCCAACCAATGGAAGTCTTATATTCCAGTTATACCTGTAGGAGCTGCTCTACCTGCACATCTAGCAAACTGGATGATATAATAATAGGTAAAGTAGAATCAAGCCCTAAGAAAATGTACCTGAGGTGAGCTGGGAGAGGTTTCAACTCCAACTCCTTTTTTCTAACTCAAGGGAATCGAAGTGAGGTTCCCTTTTCTAGAATTCTTGTCCTTCAAGTGCCATGACCCACATAGCCAACCTTTCACCATCCATCTCCTCTAAATTTGTCAGGTAGGCCTCTAATAGATTTTTAGTATCCAGGGTCACATCATCTTCATGCAGGATTACATCCACTGCCTCCACTAGAGAGTAATTAGCATGTTCACTGGGTCTCCTTATGGATTACTGAATGTTGAAAATGACTTCTTCATCGTTCAGCCTTATTTTTAATTTCCTAGTTTAACAATTGATCAATGTTCTCCCAATGTCTAAGAATGGCCTCCCTAAAATGATAGGTATCTCCTCATCTACTTGATAATCCAGAATAACAAAGTCTGCAGGGAACACAAACTTCCCCATTTGTACCAACATATCAAGAATCCCAGTTCGCCTTTTAACCGTATGGTCAGCCAATTGCAATCGCATCGAAGTTGGTCCAGCTCTGCCAATTCTCAGTTTGGTGTATGCAGCCAGAGGCATCAAATTTATGATGGCTCCTAAGTCACATATGCCTTTACAAAGACATAACTCCCAATAGTGTATGGAATAGTAAAGCTACCTGGGTTAGACATCTTATGAGCCATGGGTCTTGTCAGTCTGCACTGCATGTCGAAGTCAGAGTTACTGTGGATAGGTCCTGAAAATCAAACTTTCGTGACATTAGGTCATTCATCATCTTTTCATAGCCTGGCATCTCCCTCAAGGCATCCATTAGAGGAATATTCAACTGAATTTGACGCAACATCTCCATGAATTTCCTGTATTGATCTTCCTTCTTTTACTTTACCAGTCTATAAGGGAATGGTGCAGGTATCACCTTTTGGGCACTGTTTGCACGCTTCTCTTTGTTGGGTTTCTGTGCCACAAGAGGTACCACCTATTCTACAGCTTGTTCACTCACCTTAGCCTTACCCTTATCATTCTGAACTTGTTCAACCACCACTTCAGTAAGTTCTGCTGGTTCATCTACCTATAATGGAACTGGAGTGGCTGGCGTAATCTCTTTGCTGGCTTGTGCAACTTCCTGCTCTTTGTCTAAATCTCTCCCATTCTATAGACTTACTGTCATCAGCTAATTTGGGTTTTCCTCCTTGGGGTTAATGTTTGTGTCCGCTGGCAATGTTCCCTGGGGGTGGTTGTTTAAAGCCATAGATAGCTGCCCCAACTGAGTTTCGATGTTCTTTATTGCTGAATCATGCACTTCCAACTTTTCTGCATCTTAACATATGTTCCAATGGGATGTTGAATAATACCCCTAATTTCTACCATGTTGTTATCTTATTGCTGAGGAGGTGGCTAATAAGTCAGTTGTTGATGGTTCTACTGTGGATAGCCCTGTTGTCTCAGGTATGGAACCATTTGGCCTTGGGGTTGCATACCCTCATGTTGTGGCATGTTTGGTCTGTATTATTGATATGGTGCCGGTCTCCACTACTATCATCCTTGTCTCTGACTATCGAAGTTGTTGACATAATTCATATCCTCTCTTAGCCCTTGGTTGTCACTTTCTCCACTCCATGAACACATATATGACTGATTAATGTAGGGTGTACACAGTCCTCCATTTGTTGTGTCAATAATATGTACTTGCTTTGTACCCATCTCGTCAATCTTCTTTGTCAATATACTCATCTGAGTCGTGAGTGTGGCTATGTTCTCTATATGCGAATTATTTAGGTCAAGAGGAACTGAATGCACTATTGGTGCCATTGTTGTACCTCCCGACATCCACCCAGAATTTTGGGACATCCTGTCAAGAAGAACCTTGCACTCGGTGAATGTCTTAGTAAAAAATGCACCCCCAGCTGAAGCATCCACATTGGCCTTTAGATTGTCATCTAACCCCACATAGAATCTCTGGCCGAGCATTTGGTCTGGAATACCATGGTGAGGACACTTCACGAACATCCCTTTGAATCTTTTCTAAGTTTCTCAGTCGGCTGCTGCTTGTATTGTAATATTTCATCAACTTGCCTTGCAATTTTAATAGGCGGGTAGAACTTATTCAGGAACTGCTTGACTAATTCCTCCCAGGTGAAAATGGAATTTATAGGGATCGAATTCAACAAAGTCTGAGCTTTTCCAGTCACAGAGAACAGAAACAGTAACAGTTTGATAGCTTTTGGGGTCACATTTGGCTTCCTTTGGGTCACATAAATCTATAGAAAAAATTTCAAGTGTTGCTGAGGGTCTTCAATGTGTGACCCGAAAAACAATCTCTTATTCTGCAGAAAATCAACATGTTGTTGGTGATTTGGAATGTCTCCGCTTGAATTGGGGACACAGCTATGGCAGTGGCCAGGTTGTCAGCTGTCGGTTGTGCCCAATCATAAAGTGTAGCTTCTGGCACAAGAGGTGCCACCACTTTGACGTTTGGGTCAGCTGGCTCATCCCTTATGTTTCCGTTGACATTATGTACGTCACCCATGTCAAGTTCAAACTGGTGTAGTTGTTGTGATTGTTGAATCCTCTTATTAGCACAGTTCAAGGCCCTGAATATTTTCTCGGGGTCTGAGAGTCCTTCTAGCAGTTCTCCAATCCTCAAAGAATTTTTAGGCATACACATGAGTCGCACATGAGTTCAAACGTGAGAATTTCAATGAAAAAGATTGTTTAAAACCTTCGAAAATTGATTTGAACTAATAATTCTAACATTACTTCTAAGTTGTAATAAATAACACCGTTAATTCACCAGCAACGACGCCAAAATTTGATCACGCCCAACTATGCCTTCTAAAAGACAAAGCAGTCCTTGCGAATATAATTCGATTTTAAGTCCAGAGTCGAATCCTCATGGAACTAACATATCTATTACAACTCTTTGGCAATGCTATTATCAACTCAACCAATTTCCAGATGCAAGATATTTATCGATCAATCTTGAGTTTGTTGTTTAACTACTTCAAATGATATTAAAAATAATAATATGCTAGATTAAAGATAATTCTATGGTAAAAAGGTCTAGGGCATTGATTTCCCCAATTTCTAATTTAGGTCTTAACTCTTTTGCTATAATCTCTTCGTAATACTCTATGAGGATTATGAGCTAGGGGTTATCGTGATTATCTCTCGATCAACTACGATAATTTACTATATCATTCTCTCAAACTACTCTAGCTGAAAATATGTACAACTCTGAATTATCCCACCAAAGTTTCTTATCTCTAACCCCATTTTTAAGTTCAAGTAATGAATCTCTTCAATTATCCAAAAGTGGTATTGTTCAATAGCAATGTAACCTAACATTCTTTCTCAAGCAATATAAGGCAAGACTAATCAAGGGTCCATTAAATTAATCACCATACACAACGTAGTTGAACAATCATATAATAATTCTGGCTCGATTATAATAAAGTTGAGTTAAAACTTCATCCAACAGTTGGTTCAATCAACCCTAGATCAATTGCATAGCTATTCATAACAAAACAAGACAAAACTATAAAGTTGCTCATAATGAGTAATTGCAAAAAATAAAAGGAGATAGAAAAACTCTAATGTTTAGTTGATCTTCTCACATTTGTTCTTGCCTCCAACATATCCTATGAACAATCTTATTAATATCTTGGGCGATCTTCTAGAGTTTATAAGGGTTTGGAATAAGTTTTTTCCGAATTACACTTTGGTCCCCATATTTTTTAGCAATTGCACAGTTCACCGCGGCCGCGGCAAGATCGAGGTGAAGGCCAACTTTCTGCCTGTGTTTTGTGGACTACCGTGATCCTACCATGGTCCCACCGCGATCGCGGTGGATTTCACCCCAATCCACTTTTTGCTTATTTATACTTGGGTGCTTCTTGAGTGGACATTTTCTTCACATTATTGACTTCAAAACATTCCGTAGTTCTTCCTAACTTGGATTATTCCTTGCAATGCAAAAGAATGCCAATTAGAGCATTTTGTTATCATTTCGCCTATAAAATAACAATAAAGCATGGTATAATTAAGGTGCAAATATCATCTATATAGCCTAATATCAAGGAGGCCGACTAGGCTTTGTCGGACTTAGCCGTGTGTCTTGGGAACTCCCCGTTTTTACCCTAACCACGGTCTATTGACTCTAGGCCAGGCATCGACGAGCCTCAAGAAAGGAGACTCGACCACAGCTTTGCAGCCCTGAGGCTTCGAGATGATCGTCTAAAATACCTTAATGACGAGAAATTGGATCCTCCGATTTTGTCGTATACAGTCTTCATAGCATAAAATATGTAATTATTCTCCAAATATTTATTTAGTCCTAGTAGGATAAAAATATATGATGTATCTTTTAAGAAAATAATACAATAATATGAGAAGAGTCATAGCATTGTCCTAAAATATTCAATAACAAAGACAATAAAATCACAAAATATAAATATTGCTAATTAATAAGTCATAATAAAAATAAACAAAATCTAAAAGTACTATATAATTTATGTTAAAATAAGTATTTCTAATAAGCACTATTAATTACATGACTAACCAATAAGGAATAAAGATAAACGAAGTTATGTATTTTCACTATAAACCAATGCAAAACAAAAATAGATATCCAACACTATTATCAATTTTAGTGTTGAATTGAATTTATTTTCTTAGCATTAGTAGTAGTGATTTGAATGTTACCATGGACTATAAAACTTAGTGGACCATTATGTCTAAGTTTGAAATAATACACTAAACAGAACAGGTTTAAAAATATCATTCCACATTCATAAATGGTTTGTCCATGCCATCCGTTAAAAAATAAATATTTTCATGCCACCCCGTTACAGAAATGGCTCATCTATGCCATTAAACTAACTGCTCGATTTAATTTTTTTTTTTTAATTATTTATAAGACTTAATTTTCACATGTCCTGTCATTATTAATCCATGGCCCACTTTAATTCTAACATTGGTTAGGTCTATCTACCCAAACCCAATTCAGACCAATAATGACAGGACACGTGAAAATTCAAGTCTTTTAAATATTTAGAAAAAAATAAAAAAAATTGTCGTTAGTTTAATAATGGCATAGATGGGCCATTTCTGTAACGGCAGTGACATGGAAATAGCAATATTTTAACGGAAGTCATGGATAGATAATTTTGAATATTGAGTGGTATTTTTAGGCCTTTTGAGTACATTAAAAGGTAAATTTGTGAAATTTTTCAAAAAATAGTTTAAATTACATTATATAAATATTTATAAGTAGGAAATATTTTTTAAAAGTGTATAAATATTTTGTCAGGTTAATATTGTTTCGATTTGACTTTTTTTTAGTTAAAACCAAAATTTAAACTACATCAAATATTATTTTTTTCCCAATTTTTCTTAAATTATTAATTTTGTACAATTTATATATTTTCTTTGTATACCCCAACGTGCAGTTAGAAAAATTTAAAAATAAGAAAGTATATATATATATATGACTCAGACATGGACAAGAAGGCACGACTAGCGTCTACCGCTAGTATAAATTAAATACAAAGAGGATTTCTAAGAAAATACAAAACAGTAGGCATGTTAATTATTGGGCACGTGTCCATGACTTAACCATTTTTGTTTCTTTTTTAATTAATTCTCTTCTCCTCCTTTTAATTAGAGTGGAAGCACATGAACATAGCAGAGCATCCCTTATATTTAGCTTCTACACTTATTATAATTAAAGAAGGAGATCTAACCCAAGAAAATAGCTACTCTTTTTCCATTTTTAGCGAAAATCATTGCTTTTTTTCTCTTTCCATAACTGTCTAATTATAATCCTACATATACTTCACCTCTCGTCCATACCCATTTTTTTTTCATTTGTGAGGAATTCTCTCGTTTTCTCTTAAACAAGAAGAAGATTGTAGTTTTGATTTTATTGAATTTCCAAATGTTTAAAACATTTTCTATGTCCTCCCGAATGGGAAGAGACTTACAAAGATACAATGAAGGTTGTCGTCAAGTTGTTGGGTACGTTGTAATTTTTATTTTCATTTCCTTACCTTTTTTATTGGTGTTTTAAGAACAAAAGGTAAATGTGGAAATTTTTTGATACAAGGTTTTTGGTCCTGTTCTTATATATTACTGTACTTATTAAGAAATTGATATGGTTTTTCTCTCAAATTACATATGGTGCAGATGCATTCCTTATAGATACAGAGAAACTACCCAGTCATCTTCCAATAATGGGACCAGAATTGATGATTTAGAGTTTTTATTGATTAGCTCACAGAAGAGTCCAAGAGTAATGTTCCCTAAGGTAGACATAAATCTATAACAACTCCATCTATTTTTTCTACTGATTTAGCTAATTGGATTATTGTTTTATCATTCCTCAATTGAGTTAAAAGTTGTTGTGACGTGACCTGTCATAGGTTGAGGCCGTGAAAACAGCATATAAGGTTGCATACAATAGACCTCATTTGTGGTCCGGCCCCGTGCTGCCCTTTTTTTTTATTCCTCAATTGACATTATTGGTTTTGCAATGAATTTACAGGGTGGTTGGGAAATTGATGAGTCATTGAAAGATGCAGCTTTACGAGAGACTTTTGAAGAAGCTGGTGTTCTCGGCGAGGTTGAAGTTCAGGTTCATATCTACATCTTAAAGTTATAATTATCAGTATAAGATTCAACAACAACAACAATCCAGTATAATCCTATTTAGTGGGGTCTGGGTAGGGTAGTCAGACAGTGTGTATGCAGACCTTACCCCTACCTAGGGTAGAGAGGCTGTTTCTAAATAAACTCCCGGCATCTTTCCCTCCAAAAACTTCTCACCTTGCTCTTGGGGAGACTCGAACTCACAAGCTCTTGGTTGGAAGTGGGGGTTGCTTACCATCACAGCAACCCCTCTTGCAATGATTATCAGTATAAGAGATTTAGAAAACCTTTATTTTTTTATTAAAGGACAGGTAATTTAGTATTGGAATGAAATGAACCTGACCAAATAGATACAAATGATTCATGTAGTTGGTTCCGATTAATTAAAAATGTGACATTAGTTGATTGATTTTCTCGTATATATAAGCCTTTTGTTATTGCTGGTTGAATGCAGGATTACTTAGGTACATGGAGTTTCAAGAGCAAAAGCCAAGGCACATTTCATGAGGGGCACATGTTGCCTTTGCTTGTCACTGAGGAATTAGATGATTGGCCTGAGAAAACTGCCCGTCGACGTTTCTGGGTTTGTAAATATTGGATCTCCGCTTTCTTGCTATTATTCTTTTGATCTCAATTTCGTAGGTTTGATAATGCAAACAGACTCTTAACGTATATCTTTACAAATTTTAAAAACATTTATATAGTTCGAGTTGCACTACCCTGATGCTCGATTTGCCTTTGTAAGTAACATGTTATGATATGTGGTAAGTGGTAACTCTGCTCACTAAGCTTTAGGCAGAGGTGATTATTTCCGAAATGTCTAAGTATTGATGAACAGAGTTATACCTTACCTGTGCTAGTGAAAGCTTCGATAAAAGAATATGTTTTGATGTGGTGTTTGATTAAATTTGCAGATGAAATTTAATGAAGCGCGGGAAGTATGTTGGCATCCATGGATGAAGGAAGCTTTAGACGTCTTTGCTTCTAAGCTTGCTAGTAGAAACAAAGAAGAACCTCAAACATCATGCCCTTTCGAGGAATTGTCAGATAAAACAATGACAAAAATTGATACTGCAGTCGCTAACCAAATGTACGATGAAGAACCAAGAATCGAAGCTGAAGCTAATCCTTTGACTTGTGAAGAACCAAGCATCAATCCGATCTTCGAAGATGAGCAGATAATTAGTACTGTAGCCGATTCCATGTTCAGTGAGACATTGTTCAGTGAAGAACTGGGAATTAGCCATGTAGCTGCACCAATGTTCAATGAAAGTAAAAGAATAAGTATTATTGCTCACAGCTAGCAACGAAAGAAAAGGGAGAAACATCAGCAAGCTTAAGGAGCATTAGTGGCGAATTCAGAATTTAGACGTTGTGGGTTCTGAAATGTATATCATTCTATTTTCATCACACACACGCGCGCATAGCACTGGTTCTGCTGCATGTGGAGAACTCGTCATTGGATCTGCTACTGAGAAACAAAAATAGGCACTGTATCTTGAACCAAGGATCAAGATAGGAGGCCTATTTAGTAGAATTCTCAAGGTGCCAGAAACCAAGAATGAAGATAGTTATATGAAAGTATGTGTTAAGTGTAAATAGATAAGGAACTTAAGGGTATATAGTCCTTCTTTTGCTGCTTATTGTACATATTCCCTGACCAATATGTTAGTATGAATGTAGAGACTGACATATTATATATGGTTTTACTTTCAATCTCTGTTTCTTAATTATCAACATTTATCTTTTCTTTATGATTTCTTTTCTCTTATTACTCTATATATGGATTTACCTGTAGAATAAATAGATTTATTGGTAAATTAAATTAAGGCGAAATAGCTTCCCGGCCATCCAAACTTGTGGCCGATTTTAAAGCCGATATATGAACTTTTGACTTTTCCATTTAAACACTTAAACTCGTGAAACCCATAACTAATAAACACATTTTATCATTGATCATTCGTACATCCAGTCAGTAATGTTACAAGTTAAAGGCGGGAAAATAAACCCTCATTGATTGAGTTCTAAGTAATGGCAGTTTCATCATCACATACTCTTCTTTCACTTCTCGGCTCTCGTTCATTCCCCGAGACCAGTTTACTTAGCTCCAATTCTTCTCTCATCGGTTGATCTTTCACAGCCACCAATCGTCGCCGTAAAATAGTTTGATATCTAGTAATACAAATTAGTAGCTCCGTGCTATCACTGAAAAGTAGGTAAAAAAAGTTCCCGCTGTACCATTTTTGACTTCTTTCCTCTTAGCAGGTTGATAAGGCTATTGATGTTGTTGAGAAGCTTGTATGAACATCACCTGATGAGCTCAAGTTTGTAGCTTCTGATCTAGTCAGAAGCCTTCTACAAGCCCGCTGCTCTGATTCAACTATTGAAGGGGAGGAAGAGTCAGCTGAAGAGAAAGACAAAAAGCACTTGTTGCTTTGATTGTCACATGTCCTCATGATCTCTCAATACACTAAACAAATTGCTTTATTCACCAAATTTAGATATCAGCCAGTGGTTAATGATACTTGATGTAATGACAGAGGCTGCACAGGAGCTTGCAAGTACAGGGATTTCAAGATTTAAGCAGCGGTCTGACGCTCTCATATCATCCATGTCCGATCAAGCATGGTTCATGCCAAAATCTATTGGTCCTCCAGGAACTGGTCCTTGGAAGGAGATCTCAGTATCTCACCACCAGGATCTCCTTTGAATTGTTCTCACTCGTATGAGAGAGAACTTCCCCCTAAACCAGGTCAGATCAAGAAGGGAAAGACTCGCCGTTGGAGCCTTCATTCAGCTGTACCAGGAAATTACCTTGAATGGTCCCAAAATAAGTTTTCCCAGTATGCAGCGGCATTTATGCTTCCAGCCATGGAAGGATTTGATAAGAAAAGGCATGGTGTAGATTTGCTTGAAGGGGGTGGATATTAATGCCACGTGATCAGTCAATGGTCAAACGTGTTTATTAGTTATTAGTTTCACGAGTTTGAGTGTTCAAATGGAAAACTCATAAATTGGTGTATTAACTTTAAAATCAGTTGCAAGTTGAAGTGGTCAGGAAGCCATTTTACCTTAAATTAAAAATTATATAAAATAGTTTCCGTACATATATATTGCTAAAACAAAATAATAATATATAATGAATATTATAATGAATAATATATATATTAAATAATTATTTTTATATTACATGCATGTATTATATCCTTTAAAAGAAATTATTCTCTTTCAGTTAGTTGTTTAAATAACTTTTGAATTTTTTTTGTTATTATCAAAATTATTTATACAAAGAAATTATTCTAATTAAATTTTTTACTGTAGTAAATTATTTTATTCATCAATTTCAGGTGATTAAACTCTTATTTTATAACTTAAGTATAATTTTTAATACAATATTTATGTGACTTTAAAAAATTCCTCGTAAAAACAAGGTACACACGCAATACGCATATGCTAGGATTAGTTAGATAATAGTTTAAATAGAGGGGTGAAGAAATTGATTAGCTTCAGTAATATTTGATAGATGTGGCCAAATTTGCCATAAAATTAGCAGCCTAATTATAAATATAGGAATTTTCATATACCACTATTATTTGGTCGCTATTAACTTCTTATAGTTACTATATATAATTACTTTATTGTCACGACCCTAGTTCACCAATTGTGAACATGTCGTGATGGCACCCAGTCCCCACGACTAGGTAAGCCTAACACGTTGCTGAATATACAAGTTATAAACACCTAAATAAGAAACAATGGAAAAATAGCATAAAAAGATATGTAATCCGTGCCGCTTGGCACATACATCCATCACACAATGAATAAAACACTACCAAGATCCGGAACCCCACGGTAACACATACTAAAAGGGAAATACAACTGTGGCTCTATGTGTAAAGAGTATCTAACAACGAAATGAAGAAAAATGTCAACTAGTAATACTAGAATAGAAGTGAAGCCTCCGGATCCGCGGACGTAGCAGATCGTACCTCGAGGTATCCAAATGTGCTGCTGAATCATCTAGTATGAGCTTGTTCTGATGTACCTGGATCTGCACAACAAAAGTGTGCGAAGAGTAGCATGAGTACACCACTGCGGTACTCAGTAAGTGCCAAGCCTAACCTCGATGGAGTAGTGACGAGGAAGGTCAGGGCTCTACTGAGAGAACAATAACATAATAATCAAAACAGTAATAAGCAAGAATATGTAAGAAATGAACCTGGAATAACAACAATAAGGTAATTACTGCAATCGTCTACAATTAAGCTAACAACAAATAGTCGACTCAATAAAACCCGTCCAGGACCTGTGGGAATCGAACCCACAGTCCCATTGACAGTACCTCTGGGTCTCCGGGAATCGAACCCGCAGCCCGTGTCTCAATAAATAATCAATAACTCAGGATCTCCGGGAATCGAACCCGTAGTCCCTACCAATAACTCAGGATCTCGGGAATCGAACCCGTAGTCCCTACCAATAACTCGGGATCTCGGGAATCGAACCCGTAGTCCCTACCAATAACTCAGGATCTCGGGAATCGAACCCGTAGTCCCTACCAATAACTCAGGATCTCGGGAATCGAACCCGTAGTCCCTACCAATAACTCGGGATCTCGGGAATCGAACCCGTAGTCCCTACCAATAACTCAGGATCTCGGGAATCGAACCCGTAGTCCCTACCAATAACTCAGGATCTCGGGAATCGAACCCGCAGTCCACAAGCACAGCCAATAAAGGAATCCACAGAGAGAATAATTATGCTTAACTAAAACTTCACTAAAAAAATAGTGCCAATAATTATCAAGGAGTTCAAATAAGGCAATTAGGCAACTAAACAGTTAAGTGCTACCTAATCATGCTTTTCTAACCACTACCGGGTAAAAATATCAAATTAACAGCCAAAGACAGGAATATCGCTCATCGAACATTTGAAATAAAGTACGTGTTCAACAACCAGCGCATGTACACACCCGTCACCTCGCGTACAAGGCATTTAAACTATCACATAATATCCTAGGGGTGAAAATTCCCCACACGAGGTTAGACAAGCCACTTACCTCGACTTCGGTACAAAACCGCTATGAAACAACTCTCTTGCCGCGAATGTCGGCCTCCACAGGTGTAGTATCTGATAAAAATCAATAGAATCATATCAAAATAGGTCAATTGGGCATTACCCAATCAAATTAACTCAAAATTCACCAAAACCCACAAGTTGCCAAAACCCGACTTCCAGTACGCTTATCGAAAAATCACGAAAATTATATATTCGGGTTCCTTATCTCAATACGAGTCCGTGCATATAAAATTTATCGAAATCGGACTCCGTTTGCCCATTCAAATCAAAGGTTTTCTAAAGGTTTTGGTCTAGGGTGAAAACCCCCATTAATTACCCCAAATTCCTCCATTTTCATGAAAAACTTGCATAATATTATCAACAACAATCATAATTGGAGTCCATAATTGATTACCCGAAGAAACCTCTCGAATTCTCCTTCAAAATCGCCCAATTCGCACCTTAAGCCGAGCTCTCAAAGTTTGGAAATGTTTCTGAAATTTCTAACTTCTGACATAATTAACTCCCTGCGATTTCCGCTTCTGCTGATCCGCTTCCGCGACATTATGTCGCTTCGGCGAAGCCCAGGCCTGGCTGGCCCATTTCGCTTCTGCGAGCCTAAAGCCGCTTCCGCGAGGCCGCTCCTGCGGACAAAGGTCCGCTCCTGCGGAACTCTCCGCTCCTACGAACAAAAGTCCGCTTCAGCGGACTCGCCTCTGCGGAGGCTTGTCCGTTTCCGCGAGATTCCCCACTCGTCTCCTGACCGCTTCTGTGTTTTCTCCCGTTTAACCATCCGAAACCACCCCGAGGCCCCCGGGACCTCATCCAAACACACCAACACATCCTAATACCTTATTAGAACTTGTTCCAATCCTCAAAACACGTCTAACAACATCAAAACCCATAATTCACATCGAATTCAAGCCTAAATTTCTTAAAACTCTCCGAATTACACATTCGATCTAAAACCCGACCAAACGACTTCCGAATGACCTGAAAATTTGCGGACATACCCAAAATTACATAACGAAGCTACAGAAATTGTCGGAATTCCATTCCGACCCCCGGATCAAAATCTCACCTATCGATCGGATTCGCCAACATTTCAACCTTCGGCATTTCAAGCCTAATTGAGCTACGGACCTCCAAAAATACATTCCGAACGCGCTCCCAACCCCGAAATCACCTAACGGAGCTAATGGAACCATCGGATTTCCGTTCCGAGATCGTCTTAACATTGTTCCGGCTACCGGCCATTTTCTAGCTTCAAAGCTCTTATTTAGGGACTAATTGTCCCAAAATGCTCAATTTTTTCAGAACCGACTCTCCCGGCAACCCACAATAGCAGAAATGAACTTAGGGGAACAGTTAAATTAGGGATTGCGGCGTAATTTTCTAAAACGACCGATCGGGTCGTTACATTTATATACCTACTATTTAATTGTTACATGACTGTATTCTTCGTATTCGCGCTACTGTATTCATGAATACAGTAGCGACTATATCGTTGTATTCGGGCTACTGTATTCATGAATACAATAACACTATTCGCCTAGAAAATAGGGGAATCTAGTTGTTTAACAACACAAAAGGAATCAATTAGTATGTATCACTCCTAATTTAACTCAATAAAATCAATTCTACATAAATTATTGTGTTGTATTATATGTATGCACGTGACTGTATTTATAAATACAGTGAGGTAATATGCCTAAAACATAGATTACGGCTGTTTAATTTTGTATTTCATGTACTCGCACGACTGTATTTATAAATATAGTAAAGTAATCCACTTTAAAAACAGTGGTTACGGGTGTTTAATAATGGAGAGCGCAATAACATTTTTTAATTTCACTATATTAAATTCACTTGTATTCAACAAAAAAATTAAGAACATGGAGCATACCATTCTATTCAATTCGAATGTAACTATATTCGATCATAAATATTCATTATTCACTATTATATATTGTATTCTATTCACCATATTTAATTCGACTGTATTCAAACAATAAATAATCATAAAACACATTGATATTCGGTTGTATTAAAATAAATAGACCCTCACAATACATAAATATGGGTAAAAATAATAATGTATTTATATATAAATACAATATATTTGTATAATATATTGTATGTGACTAAATAGCAAAGAAGAGAAGAAAGTTTGCAAAGATGGCATTTTCCGACCAAGCAAAATAATGTATAAATTGTATTAAAACTAAAAATGGAGACGAACAAAAACTCGGCCCTCAAATCTTCACCGACGTTGCCATACCCAGATCTGTTCGCGTAAGAGGATGAACCAATAGTGGATGATGACGCAAAAGATTCTGACGCCCAGGGGCGGATTTACATGGTGGCAAGTTGTGTCACGGGACACCGCTTCGTCAAAATTTTTATTATTTATATATATAAAGATAATAAGTAAAACAGAAATACAAGATAAAAACATTAAAAGTGACACCACTTATAACAAGACATCTAATGGCTATTAGCTTTAAGTATTATGTGAGAGGTCTTGGGTTCAAAATCCCTTAGCTTTACTAAATATTTCTTGACTGTTACAATCCTTTTACTAGATAATACATCTCTCATTCTTTTTGCTTTATTGTCCATTGTTACATCTTCCTCTGCCCTCATTTTTCTTTTATTAGTATTCGTGAATTCAGGATTTGTTCTTTTTTACTCGAAGAGAGAGAAGGAAGAGATAGAGAAATAATATAATTGGAATATTTCATGGCTTAATGGTAGATATAAATAAATATATTATTTTGCTATAGAATAAAAAAAGTAAAAGTAATAATATTTTGAAATTGTTTTTAGTTTATAGTAATAAATAGAGTGTAATAATTTACTATAGAAAGTAAAATTTTCTTATAAATATTCAGCCGGTCCAAAGTTCAAACACGAGATATTAATCCCAATTCTTTTGTGGAGATCTTAAATATAGTTTGTAGTCTCAAACAACAAGTGTAGGAGGTCTTAAATCGTATGATTTCCTTAAATATTCCCCGACATGTTTGTTGGGAGTATACATGTTAATCGGACCGGGCTGACTCATTTTCAACCTGTTTCGGTCCGGTGCAGCCTGTTACCATAGCATATTAGGGCGGACTAGAACAGGTTGGATGGGGAGCGGGTTTTAGACGAACAAATTTGGATACCAGTGCATCGAAACCCGCTAACCCGTTAACGGATTTTTAACATGCTGCAGCCCGGTTCATCCCGTTACACTTATAATTTTTTATTTTATTTTTTATTTTTTGAACCGTTGCCAGATCAAATTCAAAAATGAATGTTGGGCTACAACCAGATTTTGCACAAATGACCATTTTGACCTCCCATTAAAAAAATAGCCCTCCCACCCCTAATAATTGTTAAATGACAATTTAATTCTTCAAAGTTTTCAAACACTTACGTATCAATAACATTGAATAAGAAAAACAAAATTTACAAAAAAAAAATTACTAAATAAGCATGGCCCGGTCCAGCCCATTTAAGCCTGAACCCGTACGGGCCCAATAAAACCCCCAAAAATACAACCCACTAACAGCTCGGAACGATAATCCTACGGGCTGATTTTTTTGTGTGTACATTACCGTCCCAACCTGCATGTTAAACACTTTTAGTTGGGAGTTCATGAGGAGGGCATGCCCTATTCGCAACAATAATAATATGTTAAAATACAACTCCCCCGGTTCATTTTAAGTGATTTTTGTGGTTATTCTCGCATGTATTAAAGAATTCATCTTTTAACATTAATTAATAATAGAATTGACCATATTAACCTTAATTTTCTCATTGGACATATAACAAATTGTTCCTAGTTTGTGTACTTCAAGGATAACTTTGGAAAGAAGAAGTTAATTCCTTTTTGATATATGAAAATATCAAATATTATGGATCACATATAAAAGGACCAAAATTCACTTAAAGCGGACCGGATGGATTAACTTAAGACATGGTTAATCGATGGGAACGATCGGATACGTAATTAGAGAAGAGTTTTACTTTTATGCAAATGTAAAAAATTATTAATACAATTATCATTGGTAATTATAAATAAATTCTATCATAAGCATTATTTGGCCATTTAATAAAATTAGTAACTAACTAACTTACTATTACACGTTAACTTACATTTATAGTATAAACACTCCATACAACTTTTAATTTGATTGAACAACAACTACAACAACAATAAACCCGTTGTACAAGTATGGGGAAATTATTGTATATGCAGACCGTAGAGAGGATGTTTCCGACAGACTCTCGGCTTAGGGAACAATAAAGATAAGATAACGCAGCCAAGCAACAAACAATAATAACAATAATGTAATATGGTAACGAGCGCGAATGACATAACATGTAATAATAAAGACCCAAGATAAGATAATACAAAAATAATCCTAGTATTACTGATAACCCTAGGAGGAACAAACTATGATCAGTCAACCTACAATCATAATCTTTAACCTCTACATCTTTCTATCGTGGGTCATAGCCTCAATAAGCTGAAGCAGCAACATGTCCTGCTTGAACAAGCAATTAAATTGTCGCAAATAAGCTCCTCTTAAGTTTATTTATCAGATTTACCTGCTTTGCTTTATACATTCTCTTGCCTTGCTACTTTGCACTATTGGGAATGGAAGACTTTATAATTTTCAATCTTGGAACTTGTTCAAGTTGGTAATATTTTTGGTTCCACAATTAAAACCTTGACTAAAAGTTTTAACTTATAGCTCTAAAGTTTTGTTCCTCATTATTTGCTTTGTTGTATCCACATATTCTTTAGTTGGTAAATAAGACTTCTTCATCTTGTACATGAATTTTCTTTCTTTCTTTATAAGAAATCAAATCAATTAGTTGGATTCCTTGTACTTAACATAACACTCGATTGAACAAAACTAACTTGTAATAATTTTGTCAAATTTTTCGTTCATAAAACAAACACCATATCTAGCAATAAATTTAGGCTAATGCACATCTTCTTTTTTTTTTTTGGTAAGTAGGTGTTAGATGTCGGGAAAACTTTTTCCTACACATGAAATTTACACCAAACCAATAAAAATATAATATGTGACTTTATCTACGCAATTATTAGTAAACAAGATTAATTTTACTACTACTATACTACTTATCTATAGTATATTAATAAGATTCAGTGTTATAGTGTATATATCATGTGCAAGTAATTTTTAACAATTGATGTCTCAAATGCAATTCCGGTGTCTCCTGCAGTGACTGATCCAAACACCCTTTCGGAAAATTGTGTATATAAGGTAAAAAAAAAATTATATATATACATATATAAAAACTGAATCGCCTTGACTTCTCCAAATATTTAATTATTTTTAGTTTTTTTGAATTTTCTTTATGAAAATTCTAGTTTGGCTTCTGATTTTATGTTGTTGTCACAGAAACATGAAGGTAGCCACCAAAAAAGAAGGCTAGTATTGCAAAAAAGGAAAGAGAAGAGAGCAAGCATATTTCTTCTAATTTAACCAAGAAAATGACTAAGAAGAGAAAAAAGAGAATTAGTCAAACAGAAAAGATGGGGGAAAAGAAATCTTTGTACTAATTGCTAATTAATATTTTAATGGAACAGAGAAGGTTTATTAAAGTTCTAATTTAACCAAGAAAATGACTAAGGAAAATGTGGTTATTCACTAATCACGCCACCGTGTATTCTCTTTTTCTTGTTCTCCCTGAGTAAGAATGTCACCGTTATTTGATACTTCCTCCGTTTTGTTTATGTAAACTTTTTTTTCTTTTGGTTTATTTAAAAAAGAATGAGTCATTTCTAAATTTGAAAATTATTTAGTTTAAATTTTTAATTCTACTTTTAATGAGAAGTTTTTATAGTCACACAAGTACTCTGTACTTCTTTTGATTAGTTTAGAACCATAAATTCCAAAAAAAATTATTTTTTCTTAAACTTCAAGTACAGTCATATAAATTCACATAAATTTGAACGGATGGAGTATTTAATGTTGATTTATAGCATATTCTGCTCTAGAAGATGTTATATTAGTTGTTATCTCTCGTTTATTATGTTTAGTCAAAACTAAGTGGGCGTTTGACTTAAGAATTATAAAATTCAAAAAAAAAATGAAAACAAAAAATCAAGTGAAAATTGTATTTGAAAACTAGAATTGTGTATGAACATGAATATTTGTTTTTGAAGTTTTGTGAGTGAAAATTTTGAAAAATAACTTTGTTGAGTTTTTCAAATTTTCAAAAATTTTCAAAATGCATTCTCAAATGAAAATTAAAAAGTTTATGAACAAACGCTGATTTCGGGAAAATAGTGAAAAAAAACTTGGGAAAAATGGGAAATCAATTTTCTTATGTCCAAATGGACTCTTCGAAAAATTGAAAATCAAAAAATCTATTTTTCAAAAATATCACTTCATATGACTCACAAATTTTAAAAACAGCCCAAAATTATATTCATGCCCAAACACAATTCTAATTTTCAAACACTATTTTTATTTTTATTTTAAATTACTTTTTTCCAAAATTATACAATTCTTATGTCCAAACGCGCACTAAGGCACCGAAACTGAAATGGATGAAGTAAAACAACAAAAAGAAAAGGGAAAAGAAAGTGTGAGAAAAAGCGCCAGACTGAGGCTCGAGCAGAAACAGTACACTCCGCTTTGTCTTTTTGAATTTAATCATGAAATCCATCAACTGGTAGTTGACCATAATCAGTAGCTGAATTAACAGCTATGGTTTTTCCTTCTTTTTCTTTCACTACTCCATTTTTCTTCACTCCTACAAAATGCTGCCTAATTATTCTACCTTAATTCTACAGCCAAAGCTGAAAATGCTACTACTAATCCTCCTCATTCATGCTCTCATCTTCACCACAACATCGTCGGACCTGACCACCGATCGCGTTGCCCTTTTAGCCTTTCGTTCCGCCGTAGGTGGTCGTACATTCCTCTGGAACACCTCCAACACCATCTCTCCATGCAACTGGGCTGGTGTACAATGTGAAAACAACCGTGTCACCGTTCTCCGTCTACCCGCCTCCGCTCTCTCTGGTACACTTCCGGTGAACACTATCTCCAACCTCACGCGCCTCCGTACACTTAGCCTTCGTCTCAACAACCTTTCGGGTCCTCTCCCTTATGATCTTTCCAAAAATGTTGAGCTCCGTAACCTTTATCTTCAGGGCAACTATTTTACCGGCCCGGTTACTTTTCTCATTGGGCTTCGCTCTTTAGTTCGGCTAAATCTTGCTGATAACAACTTTTCTGGTGAAATACCATTCGGGTTTAACAATTTGACCCGGTTGAGAACACTTCTTCTTGAAAGGAACCATTTTTATGGGCCTTTACCTGAGCTAAAGTTTACTAATCTTGAACAGTTTAATGTGTCTTTTAATAAATTAAATGGTTCTGTTCCGAGAAGTTTGGAGTCAATGCCTATGGATGTTTTTCTTGGGAATTCACTCTGTGGGAAGCCACTTGGTATTTGTCCAGGAGGTGGGGCCCAGTCTGCAATAGCTACTGCTGGAATTGAAATTGGGAATTCAACTAAGAAAAATAAGCTGTCCAATGGAGCTGTTGCTGGGGTTGTAATTGCTTCTGTTGTGGGATTTCTTGTTTTGTTGTTACTTTTGTTTGTATTATGTAGGACAAAAAATGGTAAAAAAATGAGGTCTTTTGAGGCTGCTACAATTAAGCAAACAGAAAAAGAAGTTTCAGTGGAGAAGCAAATTGTGGAATCAGAGAATAGAGGTGGAAATAATGGCTATTCAGTGGCAGCAGCATTGAATAGTGGTGAAAATGGAGCTAAAAAGCTTGTGTTTTTTGGAGATTATTATAAAGCATTTGATTTGGAGGATTTGTTGAAAGCATCTGCTGAGGTTCTTGGTAAAGGAACAGTTGGAACAGCTTATAAGGCAGTTTTGGAGATGGGTACAATTGTTGCTGTTAAGAGATTGAATGATGTGTCTATCTCTGAAAAGGAGTTCAGGGAAAAAATTGAAATAGTTGGAGCAATGAATCATGAGAATTTGGTGCCTCTTAGAGCATATTATTACAGTGGAGAGGAGAAACTTCTTGTGTATGACTACATGCCAATGGGGAGCTTATCTGCACTTCTACATGGTAAACTCTATCACTGCCAAGCTCTGGTGCTTTTAGTTTCCTTATTTTTGAAGATATCCACTCATACGCGGATCTAGGATTTGGGGCTTATGGGTTCCTACCATAATTTTAGATTAATATGCCATAATAATTGGGTTCACATTTAGATATTTACTAATATTTAGTGAATTTATTAATATAAATACAGGATTTACGCAAAAGTTATTGGAATTCCGGGAACCCATATGTTGTTCTCTAGGTCCGCCCCTGTATGTACTATATCTAGTTCCAGCTTTTGATAATTTGTTGGACCGATGCTACTGACCTCAGTCAATTTCTTTTCTTTTTCTTTCTTTAGAATTAGATTAGTTTGTTTGAACATAGACAAGCTTAAATGGAGCAATATGTACTGTAAAGATTCATATAGCCGATACCAACTTACTTGGTATTGAGGTTGAGACAAAGTAGTAGCTGTTGAAGTATAAGACTAGTTAGTTTGACCTAGAATTAAGCATTCTTTATTATCATTTCCCTCACTCTTCATCATGTAAAGCATGCTTCTAATATAAGGAAATATGTTAAATCTAAAGTTGTTTGTAATTAAAAGCAATAAGTAATGGTACTTATTTGATTTAGTGATATCATTATTATAGCCAACGGAACCTTTGTCATTTTGTAGGTCACCTCCATATACAGGGGAAAGTTCCACAAGCACAACATAATCTTTCACTTAGCCCAACATTAGTAGGGTCTATAATTATATGTTCTTTTATCTAGAAAAACAACCTCTCTATCTTTACATTGATATGAGTAAGGTTTACGTACACACTTACACACTTTCCTCCCCAGAACCCACATGTGTGATTATACTGAATTTGTCGTTGTTGTTGTAGGACTAAAATTTTGTATACTGGAGATCAGTTTTCTGGCATGTGAATCATCAATGAACTTATACATTATTTGCCTATGGAATACTTTGAAACTTGTTTAAGTGAGCTAAGAAGCTTAAATCAGCTGTTTGCTGTACTGTAACCTTTTACAACAACAATAACAACAAATCAAATGTAATGTCATAGGTGGGATTTGGGAGGGTAATGTGTACGTAGATCTTACCCCTACCTTGTGAAGGTGGACAGGCGACTTCTGATGTATTGTAACCTTCTTTCTATTCACTATAATTTCCTTAATTTGCTAGGAAGCAAAGGGGCTGGTAGAACGCCGTTGAATTGGGAAATCAGGTCAAGTATAGCCCTGGGAACTGCACAAGGCATCGAATACCTACACTCTCAAGGTCCTAATGTCTCCCACACGAATATTAAATCATCTAATGTTCTTCTCACCAAATCATACGAAGCACGAGTCTCAGATTTTGGCCTGGCTAACTTAGTTGGACCACCATCCTCCCCTACTCGAGTAGCAGGATATCGTGCTCCAGAGGTAACAGATCCGCGTAAGGTTTCCCAAAAGGCAGATGTCTATAGCTTTGGAGTATTACTACTGGAGCTTCTAACTGGAAAAGCACCTACTCATGCACTCTTGAATGAAGAAGGTGTTAACTTACCAAGGTGGGTTGAATCTGTAGTCCGCGAGGAATGGCCTTCTGAAGTTTTCGATATTGAACTCCTCAGATACCAGACTGCTGAAGAAGAGATGGTCCAACTATTGCAGCTAGCAATAGATTGTACTGCGCAATATCCTGATCATCGACCTTCAATGTCCGAGGTCTCTAAGAGGATTGAAGAGCTTCGACGTTCAACCTTGCATGAACACTCTGATCTTGTCAATGCAACAGATTAGATTTGTCCTTAGTCCTTTGAAAAGTGCAGTAATTAAACAAAAATCAGATTCATTACCAACATACTGAGGCCAACTTTTAAGCATATTGAGCTTGTTGTTTGAAGTCTGAAATGAATTTAAATGGAGAAACATGATCAGCGAGTTCATATATCCAGCCTAAACTTGTTTGGACTGAGGCTTACTTGTTAGGATGTTTTATGAAAATGTTCGTTCTCCATAACCTGACAAGTTAGAATCTTTACTTCTTGGTAAGCGTATTGTTCTAGATTATGCCCTGTTTGATTCAATTTTTCAATTGAGTTGAATCCAACATTTCGCCCTCAAAGGAATGGACCGAGCGTACTATACTATTCAAATATTGGAGGACATATAGTTGTTGTTATTGAACTTGTTCTTTGTTAGGGAGGTCTTATTTCATTTTGTACCAACAGATTATGGCCCCCTTTGTCAAAGTCCTTATTGTACTTGAGCCTTCCATTTTCGTTTTCATTTTCATTTTCATTTTCATTTTCATTTTGGGGGGCCAATATCTGTACCATTTATTCATGTTGGTTGATAAAGCTTTCTGCAATTATTAGTACTTCAGCTTTTACTTTTGCCTTTTCTTTTTTCTAACTGTCAATGGCATACGTGCATGTGATTCTGGATATGCTGAAGCCAGTAGGAAGATTACAGTGATGTAGAGTTGTTTTCAACGACAAAGTGGGGCATGTGAAGTTTTCATAATATTGAAGTATTTTCCGATTACAGTAAGAAAAATTCAGTTCTATCACTTAGTAGGCGTTTGGACATTAAAACTGTTAAATTTCGGGAAAAAATGAAATTATTTTTCAAATTGAAAACAGTTTAAAGCTATTTTTGATAATTTGTAAGTGCTTTGAAGTGAATTTTGAAAAATTATTTTTTTGAGTTTTTCAAATTCTGAAAACATTTAGAAATTCAAGTTCAAGTAAAATTTGAAATTTCCATGGCCAAACACAGATTCCGAAAAAGTGAATAAACTTTAAAAAAAAGGAATCTATTTTATGGCCAAACGGGCCGTTATTAGGGCCACTTGGAAGACAGACCAAACCATTGCAAACATTTCGAAACATACCAAAATCTCATCTTCCTTGGATCTTGGCACAACTAATTTTAACATGTTAGAAATAAGCTTAATATAATTATGGTGAAAACATAGTTATTTCATGTCATAATAGGAAAAGGTGTTGCATCTTACACAAAATGGTACAAACCAATTATTAGAATAGTAAACTACACTTTGTAGTATAATCTGAACTCAAACCACATTTTCTTTAGACTATGGTGACAGCATAGCTATTTAATTTCGTTATCCCGTACCAACGCTTATTTTATAAAATTTATATCATCAAAAAAGAAAAATGGCACCCTCAACAAAACCACATTATGGTACCAACTCTCTGTAGCAATATCATTTATGATTCTTGTTGATTGAATTTAGCCGTTTTAGAAGATATTTTTTTCTTTTCAAATCTTTTTATTTTACACTGTCAAAGGCAAAATAGTCATTCTATTAGACCTTTGACTAACCTCCTCTCAGAAATTAGCCAACACCAAGAGAGCACAGCAGACTTAGCAGATACTTGCTCAAGAGAGAAGAATCAAAGGAATGGAAGAGACTGCAAAAAAGTAAAATTTGAGGCAACAAATCCAATCCCTTTCGAAACAGGAGATGTGTTCTCATTGCTGTGGAGGGAGGGACATTTACAAAACAATCAAAAGCCTGAAGTCAAAAACCACAAGGCATCTCATGGCCATGCATGAGAACACAAGGTTGCCGAACTATAAATAAAACGATTCAAAGCACAACCTCACAGCATGAGCTTTCTCTGTATGACAAACACACATCCCCAGTAGTCCTCGTTGTGATCTTTCAGCTGCTTCTATATCTGCGATGGAACAAAACTGTAACAACGCAGAGAATAGTAGTATCTTTAGAAATATTTCATTAAACTTAAGTCATATACATACATTTACAAGGTGTAAAGACAGGGAGATAATTGGCCCACGTTCTGTTTGATTCTATCAGCCCAAGAGACTGAGGTTTGAATACTCCACAGCCGCTGTTCCCAGTGGCTATGCATTATGATTTGACGGATGATCATCTTTCCAACCCTTTGTAAGCAAATCATAATTGATGGATGCAAGCTGGGAGAGGTTCTGTTGGAAGAAAGTGAAAAAATAGAAGAGGTATCAGTTGTTAGGACTAATTCATGAGCCGAATGGCTTTTTACATCAACTCTTGTTAAGCGCCAGACAAAGTATCACATGTAACTAAAGAGAAGTAAAATTTGGTCAATCAAAGCAGGTAGCATAATGTAAGAACAAATGAGAGAACAAAGTCAGAGGTTGCTGAATGCCAGGAGTTGTTCACTAGTCAAACAAACTTAGTAATCTCAGGAGCGGAGATATAGTATAAGATACAGGCTCGGACGAATCCAGCAGCCTTCGATTAGACGCTATGTTTGTATTAAGAAATCCATTAAATATGTATAAATATTTAATTGTGAACCCAATTATTAAAACGAGCTATGGGTTTGGTGGCAAGTCCAGAACGCATTAATCTCAAATCCTGGCTCCATCTCTGAGTAATCTCCTCATCATAAGCAACAAACCGCAGCACAAAGGTAGAAAAAAAGATCAAAGAAAATCCAGATAACATTAAAACAGTATGCCATCCTCTTAAAGCGATTTAAGATGCATCCAACAGCTGCAGCCAGCTATACCCTGTCAATTTTCATGTATTCCCTCATCCAGAAAACACCCAGCCATCGAAAAGCAGCCAATCGTGAATGGAGTGTTGTTAAACAAGGAATTACCTTAAATGAGAAGTTATTGAAAGGATAGTTGACAGAAGAGCCTGACTCATATTCTGCAATACCAGCATACTCATCACCCTGCACATTATTGCAACTAAGTTACACCTATTTAAAGAAAAATCAGCAGCGTCCACCAAATAAATTAATTTAAATACATGAAATGGTAATACACCAGTTTTTTTTTTTTTTTGGGTGTGTGTTTTGCGGGGGGGTGTATCAACATACCGGTTCATCTTGGCGATTATCTAGACAGCTGCTACTGCCACTAATACTACCATCATCGCTAGAACCCTCATACTCGCTGGCTGCATACACATGTTCATCTGAAGGATTCCAAGAGAAGCGACTTGTGAAGTAACTAGTATCTAGTGCACCTTCTGATTCAGGCACGAACGCAGCCTGAGAAGTACATGCATAGATTTAACACTAATCAGTAGAACTAATATGATTAACCACCTGCTAATACAGCAACAACGACAATAATACAACTACACCTCAATTCAGAACTAGGCGGGGTTAGCATGCTTCAATTCAAAACTAGGTGGTGTTAGATATAGTTTTCATGGCCCTTTTGGCACTAGTGTCCATTTGCTAGTACAGATACAGTTAAATGAAAACAAATCACTTCTATGAATAATCACAGCCAAACCTTCTGTCTAGCCAGTGTGTCCCAGTTAATATCTCTAAAATATGGATGCTGCTTCACCTGCATAAGAAAGAATCATAGTCATTCTAGATTTATTCTCGAGATTTCAAATGGACAGAGGTAACAAGGGTTCAATATCAAAGTTAGATGGAAAAAAGAACACCACCTCTGATGCTCCGCCGGCCCCAAGTCTCAGATTAGGATCTTCTGTTAGTAACCTGAAATTTACCATGATAGCAGCTTTCACAAGTTGAGAGACAGTAACAAACTAGTTCTATAATAGATAAGTTACAAAGAGAAGAGCGCTAAGCTTATAATTACTAAAGCCTGATGATGCTAATCTTACAAGCTGCACCTGAAAATTACAGAATAAACTCTCCATCAATTATAGGTTAAAAACCCAGCCTGTTCTCATTTTTTGGCAGAATAGATTACTCCAAATGTATATTTATCACCATTATCCTTTTCATAGTAAGATTCTTCTTACTGTTCCAAGGTCATGATTGTTGACCGATTTCAGAGTATTTATAGACAATCTTTTCATAAATAATCCCCGACAATGCTTTTTAGTCAAAAGTCGACCAAATTCTAATGATTCACGCCCTCTCTCAAGTAAAACTATTTGCTTATAATTCACCCACGCCGCATAACATAGAGCTTACATCTGCATGTCCTTACCCTGGAAGTTAAAAATCAAAACTGTCTACTAGATGAAGGCTATTGGAAAAAGAACTTTGTCAACTCAAAACTAAGAAGACGAGAATGAGATATTAAAACAATAACCAGAATGATTCTCTTACTGGTCAATCAGATCTTGTGCTTCAGCGCTCATTTCATCAGGAACCCCTGGCCAAGGTATCTTACGATTGAGAATATTATCGAATATTTTCTGCAAATGACAAAAAGTAAAAAGAGAAAGAGCATTACATCAGAAGTGCTTCATAAAACAGTAAATCATCAATATAGTACCTCACAGGAGAGAAAATGCTCAGAGTACGTTATCAAAAAAAAAATATCTCACATAGTACGTTATCAAAAAAGAAACTGCTCATAGAGTATGTTACCAAAAAAGAACTGCTTACAGAATTTCTACTATAAGTGATAAAAGTATAAAGGTATCAACAACAGCCCAGTGTAATCCCACAAAAGAATAAAGGTATCAGAACTGCAATTACTAAACTATGTATATCAAGTGTTACATACAGTTTTGACAAAGATATCAAGTGTTACATATAGGATGCAAACGGGCAGGACAAAGCATTTTTTTCGAAGTTTTTCCCCGCCCCGCCCTGCCCTGCCCTGTTTATGTTTTCTTTCATTTCGATTTGTTTTACTTTGCGTATTCTCTTTTTCTTTCAGCTAGTTTCCTTCCTTTGTTGTTCATTTGTCCAATACTGTTGAACGACATTGATACCTTGACAGATGGTCACTTTTTGTAGATTGCTACTATTTAGATTGAACTGTGTAGTCAGACCATCTTATTTTCAGTTAGCTCCAATATTTTCAGTATGTTCTCGGTCCGTATTATTTGAAAACAATGTATAAAATCCATAAGGTATACTTAGACCAAAAGAGAAACCACGTCAAAGTAAAGCAATTATTATTATTATCATTATTATTATAACATCAAAAATGAATTATGAAACTAGACTAATTATACGGAGGCCAATCCGGCATGTTGGCTGCCTGGAGCAATTGTAGAACCAGTGCATCTTCCAAGTTTAAAACCAGTGCATAGCGCCCAGAATCTTAACAGGTCCTGTGACCCCGTCCTGCGCTGCTACAGATTTTCAAAACTATATTTTAACCTCCCTGCCCTGTTAAAAATCTTGCCATTCCCTGCCCCGCTAAGGTCTTGCCCTCCATCATTGCGATCCTAGTTACATCCATAGAACTGCTCGACATCAGATAAAAGAGCTAAAATGTCTTAACCCATTTTTTTTTCTTTTTCGAACTTTCATCGAAAAGATTAGAGTCAATACCTTTTCCTTGATTCCTCCTAAATTGTGTTGACTTAAACGCGCACCATAATATAAAGCAGAAGCAACATTAGGAGCCTTTTTTCTTTTCTCTTTTATATATAAACTAGTCCAAGGCTAAATGGGTAGTGCGGTACTAACTCCTTCAGACCTAAGGGTTAACAAACTATACGGAAGAATAAGGACTAAAGATACAAATAAGAAGACAACATATTAACCTGAGGATGCTCTGCATTAAAAGGAGGAACACCAACAATCAACTCAAAGAGAATAACACCCACAGACCACCAATCCGCTGTGAAACCTGAAAAGAATTATGTAGCCTAAGAACTAAATAGCAAACAGAAAGGCGCAAAAGAAAAAGAATGCTGTCAAATCCAATTGTTTTAAAAAAAATGCCAGGTTAGACATATATTCAAACTACTAACACGAGACTATTTCGACAAAGGTTCAATGTCCAGATTTCCATAAAAAAGCAATAATTTGGAAGAAACTTCAAATCTGTCCTGCTGTCCACCAACTCATCCTCATTACTCTTCAAGAATTTTAACCCCTATGGCATGCGTGCGTAGTACCATATCTACTTTCTTTTAAAAGGTAAATGATTTTATTGATGTGAGAAAAGCTCTTGTATACAAGCAGTCTACCAAAGGTCCTCTCCAGAACGCACCCAATCTTCTATACAATAAGGGCTCTAATGGTGCACCAAAATTAACAACAAACAAAAGAAAAGACTATTATGCAAATGTACAAAGTCATTCTTATCCTTTCAAAAGCTCTTCATTTCTCTCCTTCTATCGTACACACGTGAGGGCTAGAGGGACCAATAGTCGCATGCCCTATATCATCTCTACCATATTCTAGAGGCTCAACTATGCAGTACATTATCCAATTTTAGTAATCAATCAAACCCAAGTTACTTGGATCAATTATATACCTATATCTGCTCTAATCATGTAAACATATCCAATACTAAGTAATTTGTCTTTTAAGACAAATTAAGGATGTATAGAACCAGAGATTATGAAACCACGCCTATCTCTAGCATACAAGTTTTTAATCAATATAGAAGGAAACATACTTAAGCGTTAACACAACAAGTCTGTATCGCCTATATGAATCTTTTACTTCCATAAAGTTTTTGTCAAGTCCATATAGATTCCAAGAGATTGCAAATCCTTTTTCAGACAACTACACTCCTTTTAGTCTAACTTATTTTCTTTTATTGTTTTCCATCATCATATGTGACCTCCTCTCGTTTGCAAATAAAATAGTCTAACAATAGTCTAACTTATTTTTTGTTACTATAAACTGATGCATATGTGACCTCTCGTTTACTTCTAGATGTGCTACTTGCAGCTTCCATCATAAACTTGTACGAGAACTACACGTGAATCTACGAAATTCAGCTTATGAATTTGATGCACTCATTTTCGGGGTCAACAACTGTTCTAAATTGCATTTCACATCACCACAAATGTCCTATCACGTCACTTCTGTATATCCTCTATTTTTGTCATCCTACTTTATTGTCTTACATGTTCGTCTATCATATCCCAAAAGATCAAGTCTAGATATCTGAATCATCAATGTTTAGGCACCACAATGATGTCTGCTGTTACTTCCTTCAGAGAAAAAAATACTCTATTGTAAAATTACCTGGTCTAAATCCAAAATTGTTCACGCCACACTTGTAATTTCACAAACTCTTTGCTCTACCTTTTTTTCCTTTGTTGTATTGTATGACTCATAAGTTTAGCACTACGATAGCTCGTATAACTTTGAATATCTCCTTTGTTTTTATATACCGAAAACTAGGTAGTCTTTCTCCATCCGTTTGACATCTTGTTACTTAATGTAACATTAAATAGCTTGGCTTATATATGGTATCATGCTCCCTTCATCAGCTAATCAAACGATTGATATCGGGTATTGGACTAAAGTGCCCATTATAGTTTTTGGTTCCCTGTAACTCTTCACCTATTTTTGTGTCCACTCGTTCACTTCACATCTAAGAGCATCAAGCCATATGGAATGGTTAGGACTTCACCTAGTGTAACCTTACAATCCTTGCGATCACTTTCTCCAGAAGATATAAAGTCTATTTGGCTATGATTATCTCCAATCTTGAACAATGACAAGTATGACTTCCTCTCCATGAACTTAGTCACAACTACATCAACCCACATGTCTCCTGACAAAGATGCATCTTCCAAGAATTCAATCCCAGTTTTCCCATCTAATTCTATTTGCTGAGCATAGCCACTATTGAGGTTGATTGTCTCATCTCTCCAAATCACTCTTAATGGAATAGAATTATCATCCATTCTCTTTACTTCTGTAGTTTTATCCGTAAGTCTTGATCTGCAATGGTTCCTGCCCACATTCCTATTCTTCTCCATCCCATAAAAACATTATTTATAACCAATCTCCCTAACATTTTTCTCATGTCCACTTAGTCTCTTGCGTGTACGCAATATCTACTCTTTTTCTTTTTAAGAATCCGCCAATTTTATCGACGTTTTTGTCAATGAGTTCCAACTACTTATCTGAATCAAAGTCATGTTATCTTCCTACGCCCTTCTTTATGAGGCAAAAAGGTTCCTATATATAGCACCACATCTAGGTGTTGATGTGGGACTAGCTCTTTTTGCACCCTCACCCTTCTATGGTGCGAGAACCCTTGCCTCTGCTCCTTCGCACAATGAACTCCTCGTATATTTAAATTTACACCCAAGTGCCGAGTCATACGTGCCTAGGTACACACACAACAGCAACTAAACCTCACTCCCACTCAAAGTTGGGGTTGGTGATATGAATCCTCACTTCTTTCTATAAGCTCAACTCATGTCGTCATCATGCCAAAATGTGCCTAGGTAGACACGTCCCAATAAATTCAGAATTTAGAGATCACCATTAGAATAGTTTTGACACTGACACTCAACCTACTGCAATCCTTCTCTACCGGAACTTGGGACTTGTGAAGAAAAGAGAAAAGGGACTTTATTCGACAACATTATCAAGTTGATCACTTAAAATGATTGCATATCTGCCATGTTCAAGGATAATCAGCTATTCATTTTCAAAGAAGACAGACTGAAAAAACATAGATACAAACCATGCCCTGTTCCCAGAAGGATCTCTGGCGCCAAATAGTCTGGTGTACCTACTGCAGAACGTTTGTTCCGCCTCTCCTGCTGATGCTCAGATGCAGATAGGTGAGATTCATCATCTTCCATCATGGATGTCCCACTGACTGCTGGACCAGACAAGTCATCTGTGCTATTGATAAGACCAACTTTAGAAAGCCCAAAATCTGTCAACTGCAAAAAATTACACCAATTAAAACTAACTCATCAGCGTGAAGCTAATGTCATTTAAAGCGTAAAGCATAAACAAATAGGTCATCAACATGTTTACCACTGCGAGCTCTAATAATACCCCAATAATCTGTGTTGCTCGGGCTCTTCAAAAATGTCAACGGGGGTGTGTCGGATCCTCCAAAAATAATGCATTTCGGAGGATCCCACACTGGTACGGCAACATTTTTGGATACTCCGAGCAACATAGCTAATAATGCTAGAAAAGAACTTTAACAGTATGTGAAGAAATCAAGGGATACAATAAGAGTAATTTTATCCCATGATGAGCTGCTTGGGATTGAAGCATAGTTGTTTTTGTATGAGCTTGCTATACAACAACGGCAATTAACAATGTGCAACATGATTTGACAAGTTGCACTTCTGTCATTATGTCAATATGAAGCATGAGAAACACTTCCATGATTTACACTTACGGAGGAACACATTAGCATCAGCATACCAATCATACGCCCCAAGATAAATAAGCAAACAAAAATAAGGATAGAAGTAGGCACATAGCAATGGCAGAATGATTTGTAAACCCCTATCATGGGCCCCAAGGAACATCTTGACTTAAACACTAGATGTGCATCTAATTTATCTATTGCAGTATTTTTCAAAACTATTTTACATTAAACTGTTGACCGTTTTGTGCAAATATAAACTCTTGATATCGTAGTACAAGGTTTCCATTGGCATCTGGATCACTGCTGTAACCATCTCAGAATTGCAGTTGGATTTATTTGAATAAATAACTATGTTTACTGCAACAAATTTATCTGAACCTGCATTGGTGTACTGAAGCTCTAGCATTTCTCCACATTGCTGAAACTATTATCCAAATAAAAAGTTAGGCTTTTCCTTTTTCATTTATTCACTCCATTTCTCCTATTTTATGTTAAACACTTTCCTTTTTTTACTGTCTTCCTTGATTTAGAAACAACTTACTTTAAGCTTCCATTTTACCCTTAACAAATGATTTATAGCCAAAGAAATATCCATAGCATATTTTAGACCACGAGTTTCAGAAAAGAAGTCTATCTTTCTTAATCTCTATGTCCAATCAATAAGCATCACATAAATTGGGACGGAAGGGCTAATATTTTGGCCTCCATTTGCTCAATATGGACGTCAAAAATAAAATGCCAAACTAATGAAGGTGCTTTTAGTTCTCACAAAAAGAACCAATAACGTGCTTCTAAAAAATTTTGGCCTTCATTTTCTCATATGTAGTCAAAATATGAACATGATTACAATCCCGGCCCAAGTCCATTCTTCAAATTCCATAATTAAACAAAGGATTACAAATCACATCTATGGCTAAGAAAGTTGATGCCGACAACTTGGATTTCAGACATATAGTTACTGATATAGGGTGAGAGCAAACCAGGTGGATTTAAAAAAAAAAAAACCACCAAATTTTTCCTATCAAGCTTTATATCTAAGCCTGTAAAAAAATTATTCTTTTATGTAGCATTCAATTACAATATATTACTCCCTCCGTTTCAATTTATGTGAACCTATTTCCTTTTTAGTCCGTGCCAAAAAGAATGACCTCTTTCCTTATTTGGAAACAATTTACCTTTATGCAATGATTTATAGCCACACAAAATAAAGGTGCATCATTTTAAACCACAAGATCAAAAGTCTTCCCTCTTTTCTTAAACTTCGTGCCCAGTCAAATGGGTTCACATAAATTGAAACGGAGGGAGTATAATTTTATGAAGAAAGATTCATTTCAGGCACAAGTTTTACCTTGATATGACCATCATGTGCAATCAACAAATTGTCAGGCTTCAGATCCCGATGAACCACATGCAGAGAGTGCAAGTATTCCAGGGCTAGCACCTGAGCACCTCAGAACTTCAGATTTAGGTGTTTCACCATAGTGTGCAAAACTTTTGAGAGCAAGACAGAGACCTAGATACTCACAACTTCAGCTATATAAACACGAGCGACATCTTCATCTAAGCAGCCTAGATTTCTCAGCAATGAATATAGGTCCCCACCGTTCAAGTACTCCATCACAAGGTACAAGTTTTCACGGCAAGTAAATGAATAGAAGAAGCGAACCTAATGCATAATACAATCAGTAAAAAAAGTATAATCATTTCTTTAGTAAAATTCTTTGCCACTTCACCATGCTCACCACAAAGGGATTTCGAACTGATATTAAGATATCACGTTCTGCCAAAATACTTTCAACGGCATTCTTGCGTATCATATCCGCCTTCTTCAGGACCTGTAATTAAACTTGTAAGTTGGAATGCCACAAAGAAATATGCTATAGCATACTCAGGATTAGAACTTCACCCATTAGGATAATGGCCACATTGGGTCCTTCCCAATAATGAATAAAATTTGAAAATTCGATAATTATCATGATTTATTCATAATAAATACAGTAGAAAGGATGAGGGAACCACGAAATCTCTGTTTCTTGAGCTGATAGAATCACGCAGAAAGCTGGCCAATCATCTCCATGTCTTTATACCTACTTTATAAATGTGTGTCTGACAAAATATATTGCCTAAAGATGCCACTATTCTCTTGATGGTTTCAAATTTTCCTTTTTATTTCTTTTAGATAATGAATGTAGACATAATCTTATGAATTATATATAGCTAGCATAATTATAGGGATTCACAACAGATTTATAGGATTTCCTTTTTGATTCTTTCCATATTTAGGGCTCTATGTACTTGTATATATACTTGTTACTTCTTTTTTTTTTGATGAAGTAAGTTGTATATTAACTAAAAGGCATCCAGAAGATGCAATGATTACAAAAGCAAAGGAGATATGAGCTCCTAGGGAGAACAAAAACCTATTACAATACTATGGATCTGATAAAGTCCAAGAAAAACTCAAGGTTATACACAGGGGTGTGGTTCACCCAGCAAAAAAATAAAACTAAACATCTAGCCTTCAGTTTGTGTCTGGCAGTTGAGATGCTATCAAAGCATCTTTGATTCCTATCTGCCCATATGCACCACAAAATAACAGCAGAAACCATAGACCAGATTCTCTTGATGGACTTCTCAACTTTCCAGGAGCTCCAGCTCATAAAGGCATTCCTAACATCCCTAGGCATAGTCCAATATAGACTAAAAAGTAAAATAAACATTGACCAAATATCTGCTGCAACTATACAGTGGAGGAACAGGTAATTAATCGTTTCGTGATTGCTAAGGCACATATGGCATTTGTTGGCTAGTTGGAAACCTTGACAGGGTTATCCTGAGTTATACAAGCACGCTGAAGAGTTATCCAACAGAAACCACTAGCCTTAGGGGGAATTTTTGTCTTCCATGGCCATTTGTCAATCAAATCTTTGTTAGAGCTTAAGTTATAATAGCTTCCTTTGACTAAATAGGAACCCCTCTACTGTTACCCTATTTAAGTTTGTCAAAGTCATGGTCGTTGATGGAGATGTTCTGGAGGTTGCCAAGAAGAGCTAGCAAATCCTCTATTTCCCAATCATTCAGGTTTCTCCTTAATCTTGGGCTCCAAGTGTTCTCCTTCCAGTTTTGGGCAACTGTAGAATTTGGGTTAGTTGCAACTGAAAAAAGTGTTGGGTAAGCTTCCTTCAGAGTAATTTGACCATTCCAAGGATCCTTCCAAAATAGAATTTGTTCCCCACTTCCAACGTGGAGAGTTATATTAAGAGAGAAAATGTTCCACAACATCCTGATACCCTTCCATAGACTACAGCCATAAGGTGTATTAACCATATTGGAGCACCAGTGACCATAGCACCAGTGACCATCACTGCCATACTTAGCTTGTACGACATCCTTCCATAAACTTGTTCCTTCTTGATTGTACCTCCAAAGCCATAACATCAACATGCTCTTACTGTGCAGTGACGGATCTATAATAAGGCCCCCAAGGGTTTTGGGAAGAATTACCTTATCCCATTTCACAAGGTGGAATTTGTAGTCTTTGGAATTGCCTTCCCAAAGAAAGGAGCACCTAAGTTTATCAAGTTGTTTTCGAACTTTAACAGGTAGAGGAAATAGAGACATCATATAGGTTGGTAAGTTATCCAGAACACTATTGATAAGAGTTAGTCTGCCACCAAAGGAGAGATATTGTTGCTGCCAGGAAGCCAACCTTTTTTCAAATTTTTCTATAACCCCATTCCTCACCTCAGTTGATCTATGTCCAGCCCCGAATGGAAAGCCTAGGTAAAGTGGTTGTGGATGAACCTGTATTGCAACTCATGATCTCAGCCAAAGCCTCCATGTTTTGTACACAATTAATAGGATACAAGACACTTTCTGACATATTTATGTGTAGCCCAAACAAGGCTTCAAAGATCATCAAGGTAATGTTTATATGTTGCACTTGGTACTCCTTTGCACTACAAAAAATGAGAGTGTCATATGCACATAGAAGGTGGGACACAGATAAAAAACTTCGGTCTACTGCCAATGTAAAATCCCTTCAACCAAAGTAGTTGTTTGGCCTTCTCCAACATAATGCTCAAACCCTCCATTGCAAGGATAAAGAGAAAGGGGATAAAGGATCCACCTGCTTTATTCCTCTCTAATAAGAGAAAAAACCAACCGGGCTTCTATTCACTAAGATAGAGTACTTGACAGTTGAGAAATGGAATTTGATCCATTTGATCCATCTGTCTCCAAATCCCATTTGTCTTAGGATATGAGATACTGCAGCATCCGAAATTTGCCTCCTCTTTAAAAAGGCATTTTGAAATCCTGAGATCAGGTTTCCCATTACCCTTCTAAGTCTGTCTGACACAACTTTGGCCACAATCTTGTAGACACTTCCAATGAGGCTGATGGGTCGAAAGTCTTTGAGTTGAATTGCTCCTTTCCTTTTAGGAATAAGTGCTATGAATGAGGCATTAAAAGACTTGACCATGTGACAGTGAGTGTGAAAGTGATTAAGAGTCCCGTGACATCCTGCCTTATAGTATCCCAGCATTCTTGAAAAAAGGCCATAGTCATTCCATCAAGTCCAGGGATTTTGTCAGGTGCACAGCTATTGATTGCATTTCTTACTTCCTCTTCTTCAAAGGCAGCTTCAAGAGTTCCCTTCCGTTCAAATGTCAGTCTTCCCAATCCTTCAAAAGTAGCACTAGGCCTCCAACTTTCATTCTCAGAGTAAAGTTCCTTGTAGAAATCCAGAATTCCACTTTTGGTGTTGAGCACCAATCGACTATTATGCCTTAAGTACCTGCTCCAACTGTGTTAGCAAGACCTCCATTTGTTCAAGTTTATTCACTGAGGCGAGAGACAAATGATACATGTCCCGCATCAGTTCCTTTATCATCTGATCCTCATTTGCCTGATCCTCAGGATAACCTTGACCTTCCTATTGCTCTTCGTAAAGGTACACGTACTTGCAAATCGACATATTTTGTTACTAACTTTGTTTCCTATGACCACTTATTCTCTACGTCTAGATCTATGATTGCTTCTCTAGACTTTATCTCTATACCCAAAATAGTAAAAGAGGCTTTGAATCATCTGGGATGGTCTGATGCAATGCTTGAGGAAATACATGCTTTAGAGGATAACTACACATGGGTACCAAAGGGAAAGAAACCAGTGGGATGCAAGTGGATCTTTACAATTAAAGTTAATCCAGATGGTTCTAAAGGCAATACTTAAGGCCAGACTTGTGACTAAAGGATATGCTCAAACTTATGGGGTGGATTACTCTGACACCTTCTCCTCGGTTCTCAAACTCACTTCTGTCCGCTTATTTATTTCTCTAGCGACATCCGAGAATTGGCCTTTACATCAGTTGGATATCAAGATGCGTTCCTTCATGGTGATCTTCAGGAGAAAGTGTATATGGAGCAACCACCCGGTTTTGTTGCTCAAGGGGGAGTACGGGAAAGTCTATCATTTGAAGAAGTCCTTGTATGGCTTGAAGCAGAGTCCACGGTTTGGCAAGTTCAGTGAGATAGTTCAGGAGTTAGGGCTGAAAATGAGTAATTGCGATCACTCGGTCTTCTATCGAAAATCAATAGCTGGCACTATTCTCCTTGTGATATATGTTGATGATATTGTTATGACAGGAAGTGACTATGTCGGGATTTCTTCCCTCAATTCTTTTCTGCATACTAGGTTTCATACAAAGGACTTGGGCCAGTTATAATACTTTTTGGAAGTAGAAGTAAATAGAAGCAAGAACGGAATTCTTTTGTCTCTAAGAAAGTACGTTCTTGACTTGCTTGCAGAAACAGGAAAGTTGGCAGCTAAACCTTGCAGTACTCCAATGGTTCCTAACGTGCATCTTATGAAAGATGATGGTGATCCTTTTGACGATCCAGACAAATACATGAGGTTAGTTAGGAAATTAAACTCTCACCGTGACTCGTCCAGATATTGCTTTTGCGGTAAGTGTTATTAGCTAGTTCATCTGCACCAACGGACAAACACTGGACAGCTTTGGTACAAATTTTGTGTTGCTTGAAAAGAACTCCTTGACTTGGCATATTATATAGCAATCACAATCATACTCGCATTGAGTGTTTTGCAGATGTTGACTGGCTGGATCCAAAATTGATAGAAGATTACTACAGGTTATTTTGTCTTTGTTAGAGAAAACCTAGTGTCATGGAGGAGTAAGAAGCAAAGTGTTGTGTCTTGATCCAGTGCATAATTTGAGTATAGAGCTATGTCACAGTCTACGTGTGAGATTATGTGGATATATCATCTTTGGATTGAAATTGGGTTGGAGCATCCAATACCAGCAAAACTCTTGTGCGACAATCATGAAAGAACTAAGCATATTGAGGTTGACTGTCATTTTATTCGTAAGAAGATTCAAGAGAAATTGATCTCCACTGGCTACGCGAAAACACGAAAGCAACCAGCTGATAGTGTTAGATAATGAATGTAGACATAATCTTATACGATATATATAGCTGGCATAATTATAGGGATTCACAACAGATTTATAGGATTTCCTTTTCGATTCTTTCCATAGTTAGGGTTCTAGCCTCTATGTACTTGTATATATACTTACTTCTTGAATACAAGATAAGAGATTGCTCTATTGTCTCTATACTTTATTGTTTACAGTTTCCTTGCAGATATGGAAGCATGATTGTGACTACTGGTATGTGTTTTCATCATACAAAGAAACTTCATGTAGCGAGAATATGCTTTAAATCATTTTATTTAGTCTGACAACCTTGAATTCCTTTTTGTTCGTGTGCACGACCATGAGATGTCCTGACGTTTCTTACTTCAGGCTTTTGATTGTTTTGCAATTGTCCCTCCATAGCAATGAGAGGTGAGAACACAATCTTCAAAAGGGATTTGACTTGTCACCGCAAATTCTGTGGTTTACGCTCTCTACTATCCCCTTAATACTAGTCAAGGAAGTGAAGTGGTTTGTTCCAAAAAGAATGACACTTTACATCCGGAAACTCCTTTAACTTTAAACTTTCATTTTAGTTTTAATGATATACTATTTTTTCAAAAGATCATGAAAACCCTTAATGGCATACTATTGTAGACATAGAAGTGTCACAGCATATACATTTTTTATACAACCAAGAAATTCCCTAGAGTTAGTGGTGCATGGTTCAAAACTCGGCGAACATGAGTCTGCCCCTCTATGCTTCTCAATTTAAATACTAGACTTTTGACTGTGACATGGTTCAATCTCGTGACGTGCGCCTAACCCGCATATCACGTGTCCCAAAGGCCTAGAGTCAAATGTCATGGTATGTCTAAGACTACAAGTTTTAAAAGTACTTTATTGCAGTTTTTGCCTTATAATACAAGTTCTAGCAGTACTTAGGTATATGTCAAGTTTTTCTTTGTTAAACTACGTGCCTTGTTAACACCCCATATAAAATGAAACCAAGAAGTACTTTTTTGGCTCGTAAAATGTCATAAAATGTAATTCTTAATTGTTCACAATCTATTGTAAAGGGGAAAAAGTACTCCCAACCCTGGTATGGTAATACTCCCACTATTTTTTTTAGTTCTCCATAGGGCCACATATTCGTGAATCTATTAAAGCTAAAGTGAACCTCGTAAAAATACAAGGCATGTTATCTTTAACCAACAAGGATTCAAGGAGAAAAGGTAGCATATCCCCTTCCTTTATGTATTTTACTCTTGGTATAAACAAGTTAGACATTAATGTCTAACCCTTCGCCAGCTCATGTGTGACATCAAGTAAAGATGTATTACTACTTGTGCTGTCTATTCAAACAATCAGTTAGCAAACTTACAAAATTATTTCTAGGACCTAGTTGATCATACATTTACACAAGCTAGGAGGAAAAAATATGTACAATCCAACTTGAGGAAAAGCATAACTAGAGTATACCTTATCCAAAAGAAAGAGCATTAAGTATACCTTATCCAAAAGAAAGAGCATTAAAGAATGTGCGTATAGCAAGAAGCTATTATATATGACAAAACCCCACACTCAAACGTTCCTTCTCAATGACCGTTTCCGCATTTGTTCCCTTGGAGACTCGAACCAAGGTGGAAGGTGGTCCTTTTTTCTTATTTAATAAGGCGGATGGTGGTCCTTATCACTAGGCTATCCCTCTAATGTCAAATTATTATATTGAAAAAATGGAATGGATTCCAGAACCCCACCACCACACACATACACACACAAAAACCCTCTATGTAGTTAGGTAATTAGGAGACTTAGTGGAATGGTGATAATATATATATATATATATCTTCATTGTTTAGGATTCTTTTACACACTTTTTGATCCCCAATAGTTTAAGGGAATAATCTAAGTCGGGGCTTCGTGCATTATACAGGCTCCTCATCTTCTCTCTACACGAGGAAGAGCAGAATGGTTTGGTTTCTCACTTGGTATCAGACACCAGAAATATCCATGAAGTACATGATGTCATCAGAGAAACAACAGACATGACAAAAGAAGCATATACCATGATAAATAAAACTGGGAAGCCTACAAGTAGAAAGGGAGGAATCCTAACCCTCCCTTTGTAAACACAGGTAGACATCCCTTGTAGACATCCCTTTCAGAGAGGTAGATGTAATACACACGTAGATATCAAAAATAGTAAATTTATAACAAGACAATTTTTCCATTAATCACCAGAAGCAATAGGAGATGGGGGTTTCATAAGATCCTTTAGTTGTTATTTTTTATAAGTAATGTTGCAAGACAACATGCAATTGTAACACAACCCTTATATATTAACTCCAAAAAAGATCACCATATATTTGTTTGCTAGAGATGAGACATGCACAGAAACAGCTGATAAGGACATGGGATAAGAGAGGACCAGGATTGAGGAAGGGGGTTCCACCTGTGCTTGATCACAGGTCACGCAAAAATCACTTCAAAAAGGAAATACTGAGTGATTCAAGAAATATTGATCAATAAAACACAAGCAGCAAACCACTATTGTACCTTAATTGCAAAGAGATCCCCAGTTGTTCTCTTTTTCGCCAAGAAAACCCGACCAAATGCCCCACGACTAATTGGTTTGATAATTTCAAAGTCATCAATAGACGTACGATCTTTAGAATGAATTGGGCTGGTTCTCAAGCTACGTACAACATCATCTTCCAAGGGAGCATCTTCATCAATGACAGTGCTTGTTAGATCAACTTTGTCATCATCTACCAGCTCACATAGTTGCAAATACTTCTCCCTGGATAGTTGTGAACTCAAGATAAAGACAAACTTCATGAAAGATGGAGTAGAAGGAAAAAAGAAGAAGAAAAAGGATGGCAAGATTCCTTTGTTTTCTCTCCGAGCCCCCTCTCCATTTCATGGTTCTTACTATTTATTATTTTCTTTTGAAAGTACAAGCAGTATATGGATAAAACACAAGGAAGGTCAAATATTACCGAATCAGCTTTTCTATGCGAGTTCCAAATGTTTCCACAGTAAGTGCATCCAACTTTCTGCGTTCAGTCACAACTTTTAAATCTTCAAGGCAATTTAGCAAATAAGGCAAAGAGCGATCATCATCTATAGGCGTATTTGCCACACATCGAGCAATATCGGCAAGTTCATTCATCTGCAAAATTAGAAAAGTAACATGAAGCTGTCAATAAAATCCTCCAGGCAAATAAACAAAAGAGAAGAAGAAAGACGCATTGTAAAAGAAGTCGATATCAGTTATCCTGCACCTATCGAAGTCAGCAGTTAGGCAATTTATTACCCGTCGAATTAAAACCATCCACGGCAATGTTAAATGTAAATGATGCATGCTCAAGTTGTATATTCACACTGGGCTCCAGAGAACACTAACCTTTTTCACCATTTGGAAATTCACCCATCAAACAGATCTTTTTGGTACTAATCTCTTTAAATTTAAACCATTGTATGGAATTCGCTTTCGTTAGCTTTTTAAAATAGTTAGGAATTCCGTGAGCAAAATGGGCATTTAAAAAATTATGGGTTCTCTCTTTCCAAAAAGAAAAAGTAAATAAGATAGACCACTTCTCTCCTCCCTGCCTACTTTCACTTTCTTATTCTCCTCTAATTTCCTAATTTTTTTTTTGGGGGGGGGGGGGGGGGGGGGAGAGAAGCCAGGCGAAGGAAAAGCACAATGGCAGAGATTATTGCTTTGTATCTCCATCTCCATTGCCCGGACAGTGAAAATATGGCTGTTGCTTATCAAGATCACATTGCAAAAGCTAAAACGCTTTTGTAATTCCAATTACTAAAGGAATTCGTGTAAGGAGAAGGAATGAACTAACATTTCTTTTGATATTTGGGCACAAATATCCAATCCGCCAGAATCTCAGTCAATGAAGTAATACTATAAATTATTATATATTCTTATTAGTATTCGCAGCTACCATGCAGTGTCTCCTATAACTGACCAGCCAGTGAAAGGATGGTCGAATCCATCAAAAGCCGGCAGCAAGCCCAGTACGATTAAGCAGACTGCTTTCTGTTCATTTTAACCGTTGTTTTTTCTCTCTATTCTTGTTTCTTTTTGCCCATTCATCTTCCTTTTATGCTCTCATTCACATCAGCATGGGAAGGAGTGTGTTTTTGAGCCCAAAACTGTTAGCCAAAGTGCTTTTTTGTTCGTTCTCTCTTTACTTTCCTTTCTATTTTACTTTCTTTTTCTCCCTTTCATCTCTCTCTATTATAAAGATCCATATAGGTGATATCTACTAGTGGATATAGGTTTAGACGTGTTACAGACATTCTTTTATTATTATCATTATTATTATATAAAACTTCCTTTTTCACTTTCGCTCTGATTTTATTTTGGTATGATATGAATTGGGCTTAAAGAAGGAATTGAGGGTTCATATAGCCGACCCCAACTTATTTAGGACGGAGGCATAGTTGTTGTTGCATCTCTCTCTATTGTCTCATCCAGCGAAGTATGGGAGGGCAAGAATAAGAATAAGACTAATGGTTGAGGGGATGGGAGGTGGAGGAAAAGGAGAAGAAGAAAAACTAGCAGCAGCAAAATCATTTCGGGCCAAGGTTATAATGATCGAGAGGAAAAGAAAAAAGGGGGAAAAGGATTTGACAACTCCGTTAATGGACCTAACAGAAAAGCTGCAACTTCTAGAAACTTCAATAGAGAGGATGCCACCAAAAACAGTTTCATGCAAAAATTGCCAAAATGATGAACAATTTCGTGGCTGCTGGATCAATTTACATTATAACCTATAAGGATATCAACTTTCCACAAGAAAGCACCGCGACTGCATCAAGAGAAAAGAGCACAAAATTGAATTTTCAGGTTAGATAACAATTTCTAAGACAGGCAACATCTACCAACATATCCACAACCAGAGAAAATACATGCAGGTGCATGCAGACTCTGCTGGAAGCAATATAATTCTTAAACAGTCAATCCGTCATATCACCAAAAAAATGGAAACAACTAAGCAGCAAACATACTGAAGAATCATAGTGGTGTCTACCTGAGGGAGATCATCATGCTCAGAGAAACAACCTTTTCCTGTCAATAGCAGGTCAATTGGGCTGGTCTTTGGAGTCAGTAATGGGGACCTAGGCGTCATGCTGCCAGCAGAGGATGTTGTCATTCCTTGATCAGACTTGGGTCCAAACCGGGTTCTACATGACATAGAAGGTAAACCTTTAAGTTCATCCATGAAAACAGAGTTATCCACTTCAGGAAGACAGTCAAGCATATCCTCTGAACCTCTGCGAGACCAGTCACTAAGCTTTGGAGAAAGAAGTTCAGATTCCTCAGTTACACTAGAGTTTGATACTTTTGCACCGTCTGGGCTTCCAACAGCATGCTGAATGTCCTTCTGTGCAAATGACTCCATGAGCTTCTCAAGAGTATCTGCAACCCTTATCAAGCGTTCATTAAGACTTAGACCCTTTTGATCACAACGATCGGCAATTGCACAAATTCTGGAGTGGTCTTCTACATGTAATGTGGGGACCTCCTCCTCACAAATACGACATATTATTGAACTCTCATCAGAAACACCTGGTTGATCACCCCAGTAACCCCAGGAAACTTTACGGTGGTGTTTGGAAGGAACCGAGGAGTGTGCATGGGAATCCCTAGCAGAAGAAAGATCAGGATGCTTAACAGTAGCTAGATCATCAGAAGGGCCTCTTTTATCCATTGGTAGCTTCGCTGATTCAATATTGCTATCAATGTTTTCTTCTTTGATTGGAGAAGCTTCTTTGGGACTTTTTCCTGCTGGAGTTGGAAATTTCTTCCAAGATGCCATTCGATTCCTACTGCCTGGAGAATCCAGCTTTTTTGCAGTTTCAACTTCTGAGGTCTGAAAGTTGCCTGGCTGTACAGCTTGATCTCTCTTCCATTCAGAGCCATGTTGTTCCTGACTGTAAGATTTTTTTGTAGGAGGCAACTTTGGGAACTTCAGAGGACCAGAAATTTTTCCATCTCTTCGTTTCTCTACAGGTTGCAACGATTGACGAAGCTGAAATAGAGATTCATCTTCAGCAAATCCACTTTCCTTGTGAAACTGAAGCAATCTTGTGCACCTTGTAAGTATGAAAAGCATTCTAGTGTGCAGCTGCTTCAGCGTACCCATGGGGAGTTCCTGGCGTCTATCATCAAGTTCCTGAACGATGCCCTCACACTGAAGCCAAAATTCCCCAGGAGATGTCATTGCACATCTCCGAGCCAAAACCAGTAAATCTTCAATAGTTTCCTGCCATTCTGGATGAGTTTCGGCATTTTTTTCTAGAACTCCAACCAGATCTGCTGCGAAAACACGCAAATCAGTATCGACTTCCTCCTTTGCTTTGTCAAACTTTGCCCTAATCATTGTTAAAACCTCCTGTTGAAATTGCAATATACTGATCAACATTTGAAAAAGTATGCTGATCATTTACAAACTTCAAGAACCTCGCAAAACTGTTGAATTACCTCCAAGTTGTTTAAACCTCGTGGTTTCCAGAATGGAAAAGGCCGTACACCTTTGGAATTTAGTTCATGCGAAAAACTTTTAATATCCGAAGGAAACCTTTTCCTAGGAGCACTAGTCACCCTGAGTAAAGCTTGAAAGCGTGGTGATTCAGACTCCTTTGGATTGTCACATTCATAAGATGCCTAGAAAGTACATATTACATTAGAATAAGAATAATACAATAGCAAAAAAAGAATCAATTAATGCAACAGGTTAATCCTCTTTACCTTCAATTCTGGAGTATAGACATCTGAGCTCCTCAGACCTCCAGAATAGCCCCAAGATGTACTGAATCGGCCTGCATAAGGATCAAAACATAAGAAACTAGAGCATAACTTTAACCTCAAGCAACTACGTGAACTTCCTATCCCAGAACATCTTACTAATTCAGTGACTTTTCTGCAGTCATATGAATAGCTTTCTTGTTTAAGTCGAATAAAAGAAAAGGAAGAACGCTTGTTGGCCAGATTACAACACAAAATGTTGCAGGTAGTAAGAACAAAGCCATTCATACAATTTTCTAGCTCTTACTGGACTTCAGTTGTTAAAATGCCTAAACATCAATCTATATCTCTGTCCATATATGCACCTAACTCTAATCCTTAGCCGGATAGAGGTAATCAACATTCAGGCCAAGAAAGGGAGCACAGATGCATAAGGTACAACTGGTTAAAGGAGTGAAGAAGAACTACTTCCATGATACTGTATGGACCAGAAACATGGAATTACCAGACTTGTCAAGGAAACAAAACAAAACAAAAGAAAGAAAGAAAGAAACATCGGAAACCAGCCATGTTTGTCCTTTATCGGACCAATGCCAATTTCCTATCAGAGTCGCAAACTAGTGCATTTTTATCTGAAACTATAGGAAACCTCTGACTTTTACGAACTTCATAAATAAAGCCTGCAAATAAGATTCAGTCTGAAGCAAGGCGAAAGGGTAGTCCTTGGGAGCCTAAGAGATTCTTTTTTTTAGTAGATGATGGAGCCTACTTAAGACAATAAAATCACAATAACATTACTGCAGAAGCTTTTAGCATTGCTTAATCATGAAAAATCCAATACTTCCAGCTTCTTTAGGAATCACAGAAGACTAGGAAAAACACCAAATATGGATGAACATGCAAAATAGGGTAACAAGAAATCAAACCTGAAAATTAAAAATAATAATATACCACTGAATAATCTAAACTCAATATGCAGCTCTTGATTATGGATGATAATTTCATGAGCCTAAGCCAAAGTTTCACTACTAACAATGTCATACATCTTTAATTGTGCTATCCTTTTATGGGGCCAATTGAGATCTACAGGGCTAACTGTTCTGTTTCCTTGTTTTTATATGCATATTTTTTAAATAAACATTATGTACGCTAAATTTATAGAACTATCAGTACAGGTGTATTTGGTTCTTTATTTCCTTTCTTTAGAAAACTTGGAAAAAAGTGCCAAAACAGAAGCCAAAAGAATTTCATATGCATCAGCCTTTAACTCTTACATTTTTATAGGTGTTATCATTACATGGTGGCACAGGGGTGGTGCACCACGTTAGCCAATTAGAATGTCAAGGATGTGGCAGGACAGCTATGCCAACCGCACAGTTTGGGTGAATATCAGCAACGAGACACGTATTGGAGAGCCCCGTGCTGCACATGAAAATGACAGCATAGGGCAAGGTGGCACGCATGGGCATGCAGCCCCTTGACTAAGTACCAACAAGGGCAGAGCAGCCTGAGCAATAAACCATGACTTGGCTTTGATGGTGCACGGCAAGCCAAGCCATCCACTTCATCTTAGTCACTTATTGTAACAGCTTAGGACAATGGGGATCATCCCTGGAGGAATAGATCTTGCCATACCCCATTTCTTTGTGAACCAGAAAGAAACAGGGCCAACTAAGAAACCCGTTACATTTTCTAGTAGAAATCAAAAGTATCAATGCTTTTGTATTAGCAGCCCAAGTTAGGTTGTAGTATCAGACACAATTATCAACAAAGTCTTATTTCCTCCATATTTTTCCTTCAACATCTAAGGCACTAAGAAGAGGTGCAAGATGAGAAACATTGCAACCGCCATGTGCTCCATGTCCCTGAAGGAAACCGACCCAAAAGAAAAACCGCTGGCACCCCGCCTGTCACTATCATCTAACATATCAATGGATTCACAGAAAGCACTTCAACAGAACTGTGACTGAGGACAATGTGGAATTCCATACCAAAACCAATTTTTCCCTGCAAACCAAAATGTTCCATCTTTCTTCCATTTGACTCCAATTGAAAATTTGCTCATTTGGAAAATAGCAGACAACCCTCTGCATGACTAGATATTTCATTCAAAAGTAAAAACTTCTGAGAATTACATTAAGCCTTAGCT
>JASVEL010004015.1:0-197179 GCA_032618575.1 Nicotiana noctiflora
GGATGAGTAGTTATGTGGATGTTTCATTGTTAGATATTTCTCGCTGTGATGCATCACGCCGTGTGCGTGGTGAGACGACTTGAGAAATTGATATATATTGAGAACCCGTGTAGGAATGACGTTATATGAGCATTTTGGCTCTTGAAATTCAGATTATACATCGCACTTCAGTTGTGCTTGAGTTTTGTAGCTTATAACGCTATATGTCTCTCAAAGATATTATCATGCACCTAGCATGCTTATGACTGATACTCGGTATTTTGTTGTAATGAGCAAATTTGGCTCGATGTGCATCTCCTTATGTGAGATCTATGTGTGGATCGGGTGGCATACCGCCACGGGTATGTTATCTGGATCGGGTTGCACGCTGCAATAGTTTGATGTTGAGTATAGTTTTATATATGCTATTTTCCATGCCTTGCTTTCTGTTTTCTAAGGAAAGCCTATATTAGTGCGAGGGATTGGTAATTCCTTCCAGAGTTCATTTTCTCTTTTTGTGTCGCGTTCGAATTAGTACCCTATTGGCATATTGGGGCATCATATGCGACTTTTGATTATATATGGGGTGGATTTATGCCTGGACAGTTCGTAAGTGAGATCAGTGTAATCTGAGCATATGAAATAAATTAAGGGGCTAAGACAATTGTTTTGTTTAGAATGAGGTAATGGTTCTTGTCAAAAATATAGACTAAATGATTTGTTGACTTGGCAGCTAAATATGAATTCTGGCACATCTCTTCCGTCGTAGCGGTGTTGTAAAAGCTAAAGCAAGACCTATGTAGGTCATGAGATGCAATGAGAGCATCAGATTTGTGGAATTTTGACTATTATGTTTAAAGAATATTATTGTGGTCCCATGAGTAAAGTGATGCAAAGTGTGAATTCAGAAAAATTATGCAGTCATGTTTGGGTACAACGTGTGAAGATTGATATGGTGGTCGTATGATGGAAACATGCTAGGCAGGAAATTCCGGATGTTGGAATTGGGTCAAATGGCTTATTTACTCGAATAAAGGAGTATATCTATAGAGTTATCGTGCTAATGTGCTCAACTGCATTGTGGAAGCACAGAAAGTTGCATGAAGTGTTAAAAAAGTGATTTCAGACTACTTCAGTGTAGTTCTCAGCACGTTTGAGGACGAACATATGTTTAAGCGGGGGAGATTGTAACGACCCAACCGGTCATTTTGAGCTACGGCGCATCATTCAGCAGTTTGAGTCCATGAGCAGCTTCATCTCAGGTATATTGACTTGTGTGTATGGTCAGAATTAAAATTCAAGAAGTTGGAGTCAAATTTAAATGAAAATTCTCATTTCCGAAGCTTAAAATTGAAGAAATAAACTAGGATTGGAATTTTGAGTAAACGACCTCGGAATTGGGATGTAAAGGTTCCAGCAGGTTCATATGATGATTTCCGACTTGGGCGTATGCCCGTATCAGGTTTTTGATAACCCGGGAGCGTTTTGGCGCATATTATGGAAGATAACATTTTAGAAGAAATTGTATCAGATTGGCTTAAAATGCATTTTAGTGTTATTGATGTCTGTTTGGGATTCCGAGACTGGGAGTAGCTCCGTATGGTTATTCTGGATTTGGGAGCGCGATCGGAAGTGAATTCGTAGGTCCGTAGGTCATTTTGGAGTCGTTTGGCTAAAGATAGAAAATTGAAGGTTTTTGAGAAAATTTGACCGGAAGTGGAAATTTTGATATCGGACTCGAAATTCAAATCTTATGGTTCGGATAGCTTCGTTAGGTGATTTGGGACTTAGGAGTGTGTCCGGAATATTTTTGTGATGACCGTTGTAGAATTAAGCTTGAATTGACAAAGTTAGTGTTTTGGTGAATTCCGGTTGATTGGTGAAATTTTGATCCGGCGGCCGGAATGGAATTTCGAAAATTTTTGTAGCTCTGTTATGTCATTTTGGACTTGTGTGCAAAATTTGAAGCCAATCGGACTTGATTTGATAGGTTTCGGCATCGGAAATAGAAATTGGACTTCAAAGTTCATCAAGCTTGGATTGGAGGTATATTCATAATTTTTACGTTGTTTGATGTGATTTGAGGCCTCGAGCGAGTCCGTAATGTGTTTTGAGACTGGTTGGTATTATTGGTCGGGGTCTCGGGGGTCTCGGATGTGTTTCGGATGCCCAACGGGTCATTTTTGGAAGATTTTTGCCGTTTTGAGCATAAATGTAATGATCCAAAGGTCTATTTTTAGTTCTAGAGATCCAAATTTGATTTCGAGACTTCGAGAATTTAAATCATGAATTATAGGACTGATTTGGAAATTTTGGTTTAATTTCATCAAGTCGTGATTGAGTTTTTGACTCGAAATGTGAGTTAATTGTTTAACGAGTGAAATTGATGTTTCACTGAGAAAATCAGATCCAAATTCAATTTTGTTTAAACCATTGGATCCGTATCGAAATTACGAAGCCATAGAAAAAAGAATCGTCGAATTCTGAGTTCGTATGATGGAATTAGAACCATTTTAGTGAAACATGGCTGTGCTGCAATTTTTCCTTAAAAAGCTGCTACAATTATGAACAGTGAGCAGTAACCGCGCGTGACTGTCGGAAAAAAATCTGGACAGCTTATTAAAAGACTAGCCATCAATTTTAGTGAGTTCCAAACTCGGATTTTGGGCAATTTTGAGCGAAAATCACGGAAATTCTTGAGGTAAGTCCCTTATGATCATTGTTAGTCAATATTATTGAATTATCATTGAATATTCCAGCTATATTACGTGTTTTTGAGGTGTAAACCGGGTATTTAGGCCTAAAAATTTGAAAATAAGATTTGATGATTTGGAGACCGAATTGTGGTCCGAATTGGGAGTTCTTGTTATGTACGGACTCGTGGCGAGACGAGGATTCCGGAAATATGAATTTCGAAATTTTTTGAGACGTGGGCCCGGGGCTCGAGTTTTACCAATTTCGTGATTTTTGATATTTTTCGAGTTCTTTCGATTGGGTTATGTCCCATTAGCATATTGTGATATATTTGCCATGATTTTGGTTAGATTTGACACGCGTGGAGGCCGGTTTGAGGGAAAAAGGCGTCGCCGGCTAGAAATTTCGTTTGTTCGAGGTAGGTAATACTTGTAATTGATGTCCTGAGGGTTTGAAACCTCGGACTTGCACATCATAGTGCTGTATTGTGGTGACTTGCACGCTAGGTATGAGCGTGGGGTAGAGCACCGTTGGGGATTGTGACTTGGTCCGTCACGGTTGTTGATTTTACCACATATTTGATAAAGAATTATTGATTGTTATCATAAATTGGGCTTATTGCCATACTTGGGCTTCGTGCCAAATTATTTAAAATCTTTTGTGAATTTCCATCACTATTATCCTCGGTAATAGAGATATTATCTGAATTCAGTCCAATTGAATTATATTATTTTGTGAACTCAGCTATGTTTATACTCAACTCGAGATTTAAATGATATTTAAAATGCCAATGAGCTGAGCACAACTGTTTTAGTGAAGCCTGAGAGGCTTGTGATTATTTCTGGACTGATTGGGGCCGAGGGCCATCTGTGAGGATATGTTGAGTGATGTGAGGAGGCTTTCAGGCCTCGAGTATTATGTGGGGAGGCTTTCAGGCCTCGAGTATTATGTGATAAGGCTCTCAGACCTCGTGTGTGATGTGTGAAGGCTTTCAGGACTATTGATATAGCGCTTGGGCTGTAGGAGCCCCTCCGGAGTCTGTACACACCCCTAGTGAACGCAGGGTACCCAGGTGATTTGGGAGTGGGCCCGAGAGGCCGTTGTTTGTGTCTGGTGCATTGGGAGTGAGCCCGAGGGGCTGTTGTTGTGACTAGTGAGTTGGGAGTGAGCTCAATGGGCTGTTATGGTGTGCTGGTGAGTTGGGAGTGAGCCCGTGGGGCTGATACTGCACTGAGATTTGATATATATAGCCTGAGGGGCAAACTTTTGATTATTTCTTAATTGTTGAAATGGTTATTACCACTGTTTTAAAAAGAGAATTATCCGGTACCTTATGGTTTTTATTGTATGATAGACTTTACTGCTTGAGATAGCATTATATTTCAGATATTTTTATAAAGGATTTTCATGGAACTACTGATTCTCGTAAAAGGATTGTACTGTACTTTATAGTATGCTGGAGTGCTCATACGTGATTTCTTGCCTCTCAGCATTATTTAATTTTATTACCACTGAGTTGAAAGTACTCACTCTACTCCCTGCACCTCGTGTGCAGATGCAGGCATTTGTTACCCGGTAGCGGGTTTGAGCTGACTGGAGATTTGCTACTATAGCTGTGCCAGGTGACCGCGAGTGTCCGCGGCACCGGATTTTCTACCATTTTTACTATAAAAAATTCCGTTGTACACTACTGGTCTTGTAAAGGTATTTGGACTCCTTTAGATGCTCATGACTTGTGACACCCCGGTCGGGTTGTATTGGGATAAAATTGATAGTTTTAATGCCAATGAGTTATATTTTCTATTCATTTATATTTTATAGTTATTAAAGTGATAATTTGGGGTAGTTGGCTGGCCTTGTCTTCACGAGAGGCGCCATCACGACCGGGTATGGAATTTGGGTCGTGACATCAGCGTGCCACACGATCCCATTTCTTTCATATATAAGTGGTCGGCATGTCACACGATCCCATTTCTTTAATATATATTATCGATATTGAACCAATAATCTCTGATCAACAATATGTATATAAATGTATTACCGGTATTAAACAAATAATCTTCAATTTCAACAACATTTATATTACCGGTGTAAAACCAATAATCTTGTAATTCAACAATATTTATATTTCCGGTATAAAACCAATAGATAATAACTAATCAACAATATATGTATGTTACCGGTGTGGCACCAATAATCTTTAATCAACAATTTATATATTACCGGTATGAAATCAATAATAATTCCTTTCATGTAATCATATAAGATAAATAGGAATTTAATACATTTAAGACCCACAGTCATGCTCGACCCCCAACGTATAGATACTCGTAACCATGCCTATACGTCGGACTCCACACATAATAATTAGCACATAAACTCAATTCCTATTTCCTCAAGTTAGGATAGAACAAACACTTACCTCGAAAGTTTACGAACGATTCAATCCGTAGCAGTACCTTTTCCTTTCGAATTTGGCTCCAATCCAATCGTATCTATACACAATTGATTTAATATCATCAATACTACTTAACAAACTAGTTCATATGGCCAAATATAATTTTGATAACATTCTGTCCAGAACAGTAAAAATTGACCCCAGTCCCACATGATCGAAACTCGAGGTTCGAACCAAAATAAATTCACCCATCCTTTCACGAGTTCAAATATATAATTTGTTCTTAAGTTCGACCCCAAAACGAGGTCTAGATCGCAAATTCTTTGAAACCCTAACTATACTCATTTCTCTAATTTTTATACCAATTTACACATGTTTAGGCCTAAGAATTCGAATAATATTGATGAAATATGAAGAAAATGAGTTAAGAATCACTTACCCAACAAGTTTGATGAAAATCGCCCAAGAATCGCCAAGAAATAGTATTGGAGAAGAGAGAGTTTTGAGAAGGGGATGAAAATCCCGCTCTGTTTCTGTTTTCGGTATAAAAATCACTGGGCGAAAAATTACTCTATGCGATCGTAGGGCTTGTGATGCGATCACATAGAAAAAAATAAGGGGCCAGAAAAATTACTCTATGCGATCGCGGAGCAGTAATGCAACCGCATAGAAGAAACAATGAGGGGCTAAACTTGCTCTATGCGATCGCAGGGATTAGTATGCGATCGCATAGAAGAATTTCTGGGCCTCAAAATTTTACTCTATGCAATCGCATAGGGATAATACGATCGCATAGAAGGATTTTCTGGACTTCACATTTACTCTATGCGATCGCGGGGTAGTAATGCGATCGCATAGAACAAACTGATGGCTACTAAATTAACTCTATGTGATCACGGAAGGACCAATGCGATCGCACAGAACAAATTAATGACTTCCCAATTAACTCTATGTGATCACAGACATGCCTATGCGATCACATAGAACAAAAACCTGGACACCAGCAACCAACAAAAATACCACATTTTTTGTAAGTCCAAAACATCCCGTTACCTATCCGAAACTCACCCGAGCCCTCGGGGCTCCAAACCAAATATGTACACTGACTCAAAAGCATCATACGAACATGCTCGAGCGATCAAATCGCCAAAATAATATCAAAATCAATGAATTGAGCCCTAAAACTCAAGAATTCTTTCAAAATTTCGTAACTTCCAAATTTTCCAATTTAAAGCCGAAACGCATCAAACGTCGTCCGTTTTCAACCAAACTTTACAGGAAGCGCTTAACCAACATATATGACCTGTACCTGGCATCAGAACAAAAATACGAGCCCGATACCATTACTTTTTAATCAAATTTCAGTTTCATTTTCCTTAAACATTTTCAGAAAAAAATTTAACATAAAAATTATTTTACCCGGGTTCTAGACCTCGGATTTTGATTCCGGGCATAAGCCCGTGTTCTATATTTTTCTGCGGATTTTCTGAGACCGTCAAATCACGGGTCCGGGTCCGTTTACAAAAATTGTTGACCAAAGTCAACCATATCAATATTAATATCACAATTCTTCAAATTTTTCACATATTTCATATATTTCAACATAAAAATTTTCTAACTTCATGCCTGGACTGTGCGCACAAATCGAGACAACTATAAATGAGGTTTTCAAGGCCTCAAAAGCTCGAAATAATTGAGAAAATAAGTGATGACTCTTTGGGTCGTCATAGTATCACTCTCCAATTATTTCTACACTTTTTTTAAAAAAAATTTGTAGAATTTTAGGGCTGAAAGTCAAACGATGTCTGCTTCACAAACTCCCATCAAGAAAAGCATATCAGAAAGTGGATTGTCCGTGTTAGAAGATGATGATTGTTGAAAAGCAAAACTATCTCATTTGAAAAAAAATGACAAGAGAACTAGATCCTCTAATAGGTCATCAGGAGTAGCGCGGATGACGACATGGATTGTCACTTTTCTAGCAACAAGGTTCGAAAGGTAGTTTTAAAAAAAAATCATAATTTACCGTACTAGAATGAATTTTGCTTTATTTCCTTATGTAGAATTTAGTCATTACTTAGTTTACTATTTTAGTTACTTTTTTTTCCTAACATTAGTTATTTGAACTATTTGAATGTTAAATATATTTGTTAGTGAAGTTTAAATTTTTATTCATCCATTCAGTAATTGTAGGATATACATTCGACTTGGGAGATACTTTTCAGGTAGTTCTGTGTCATTAATTAATAATAAGATTCTGTCAACTACATAAGCACTGTAGCTTGACTAACATTCTCTACTCCTAGAATGGAAAATAAATTTTTTTTCTTCCCTCTTTAGCTCTAATAGATATTTTCTAACAATAATTATAAGTGGATCTGATAGATTTCCTAACTTTGTTCACTTCTAATAGTAGCTAATTTTTCGTTTTTATGGTTTATATATTTTGGTTGATCCTACTACTAAAAGATAGAATGCTTTTGAGAAAGGAAAAACAAAACAACCATTAACCTCGTAGATGCATGCCATAATTTATACCAAATTACAAGGTTCTCATGACCTCAAAGTGATTGACTACATTCAATATAAATGAGAAAAAAGGGATTTATCCCCATATTCAACTACCCATCCAAGAGCATTTGGCTTCAGAATACTTTATTTTTTTATTTTTTTATGGACTGCATAAATCTTCTCTTTCAACCCAAAGGATCGGAGGATAATATTTTTTGGCAGCTCAATCCTTACGATAATAATTATGCCAATTCTATCGGACAGAACGTCAAAATTTCACTCGATCATGTAATACACACATAAAGAATTATGGACACATTTCATCGTCTGAGTCATACACACAATATCCTAATCCAACAGAAGAGAAATTTCAGATATGGTTTGTCAACTTAAAATGTGCAAATATATCAATTTCTACAGTATTTAAATGAGCTACCATTAATTCAAGGTAAATATTTGAGTTAACTTTATCTAAAAACATGAGTCGTTCATAATTCTAACTACATATTTATTATTGATTTGGGGATGTAAAATATTGTGACGGTGTACCGATTCTTCATATATAATATGAGATTGTAAATTTATATACTTATACATCCTAAGCTTACTAACTAGCCAGGAAAAGACCTTTTAAGTCATTTAAAGTTAAGCTTTTAGTTTCCGACTTTAGTTTTAGTGAGATTACCAAAATTTATGTGGGATTCAAACCAAATATGGAATAAAAATAATCTATGGCGCAAATAATAGTTCTTTTTGTGCTTTTCTTGTGATTATGTTATGATAATGCATTACTACTTTTGTCCAAAAAATTGAGTCATAAGCCCACCTTACTACTATTTATATACGTATGTTTCTAATATAATTTAAGTCAAAATATCGTGCATTTAAGTCGTCGAAATGTTATTGGCTAAAGGAAAATAGAGTAGAGCTTTTGGGTGTGTTTGGTACGAAAGAAAATATTTTTCATAGAAAATTGTTTTCCTAGAAAATGTTTTCATGGAAAATGAGTGGTTTTATCACTTATTCTCTCTTGTTTGGTTGGTAAGTGGAAAATATTTTCCGAAAAATATTTTCTATTGTTTGGTTAGAGAGTAGAAAATAGTTTTTTTTAGAAAAATATTTTTTATGCAACTCTCCTCACCCCTCCACTCCCACCTCCCCCCACCCCTCCCCCACCCCTTCCTTAAGTCTCTAAAAATTGACACAATCTAAAGGAACTAGTGGTGATGCTTTACTTTTTAATGCAAAAACCGCATATTTTCGAACCCGTAAATTTTATAATTTTTAGACTCGTAAACTTCCAAACACATAAACGTTCAAACTCATAATTTTGGAACTTGTAAAATTTTGAGTCTTTAAATCGATAAATAATAAAATTAAAAACTGAAAAATATATTTTAATTTTAGGAAGAGGGGGGCAGAGGGTGGGCGCGGGGCTGGGGGGGCAGTAAAACGGGGAAAAAATAGAAAATTGAAATTTAAAAAAAAAATGAGGTAAAAAAATATTTTTTTTGTCCGGGGGGGGGGGGGGGCTGGGTGGTGCAGAAAAAATAAAAAGAAGAAATAATTGCAAAAAATAAAACTTGAGGTAAAAAAATAATTTTTGGGGGTAGGGGGTAGGGGTAGGGGGTCTGTAACGACCCGGCCCATCGTTACGGGAATTACCACCCCGTTACCTTGCATTTATATATCTTATGCTTTCATATCACTATTAGAGTATATCGGGTGAGTTAGGGGTGATTCGGGTTGAAAATGAAGCAAATAGCATGTTTGAAGGAAGCTTGAATATGGGAAGTCAACCTAGAGTTGACTATTGAGTTAGAGTGCTCGGAATCGGATTCCGATGATTCAACTAGTTTCGGGGGATCATTTATGACTTAGGAGAGCAATCGGAATTGAATTCGGAGGTCCGGTGTAGTTTTAGGCTTGAATTGGTGAAGGTTGAATTTTGGCGAAAACCGGATGGTAGGTGAGATTTTGATCCGGGGGTCGGAATGGAATTCAGGCAATTTCTGTAGATTCGTTATATGATATTGGATATGTCTGCAAATTTTCAGGTCATTCGGACATCGTTTGATCGGGTTTTAGATTGAATGTTAGTTTCGGAAGTTTTGAAGAAACTTAGGCTTGAATCCGTGTAAAAATAGTGATTTTGATGTTTAGGATGGCATTTTTATGATTGAAACAAGTCAGTATCATGTTTTGGAGTGTGTTGGTGGTTTTCATTTTGGTCCGGGGGCCTCGGGATGAATTCGGACCATCAACCAGGCACTTTAGACTTTGAGAAAACTGCAGAAAAATTGCAGGTTGTGCAGCAGGCCTTGAGCCTTCGCGTTCGCGTGGCCCAGGTCGCGTTTGCGAAGGCAGGGCTGGCTAAGCCATCGCGTTCGCGATGAGGATGTCGCGTTCGTGTAGGTCAAGATGGGTTGAGCTTTGCGTTCGCGTCCCTGGAGGTCTCGTTCGCGTAGGAGCGTGAGGAAGTGCATTGCGTTCGCTTGAGGGGGCGACGCGAACGCGTAGAAGGAAAGCTGGGCGGCTGGGAACTTGTTCATCGCGAACGCGTGGGAGGCGTCGCGTTCGCGAAGAGTAAAATTGAGCTGGGCATCGCGAACGCGTGGGAGGTCACGCGAACGCGTAGGGCAATGGGGTCTGGCAGGGAAATTAAATTGCAGAACCAGTGTAGTTGCGGGTTCATTCACCCAAAACACAAATTTTGAGCCCTAGAGAGAAGAACTCACGGGAAAACACTGAGATTTCATCGGGTATTCATCGGAGGTAAGATTCTTGACTCAAAAACATAATTTTATGGTAGAAGTAACATCAATCTTCATGAATTGGGGTAGAAATTGTGAAGAATTGTGGCCTAGGTATTGAAAACGGGATTTTGAGTTTTGGAAGGCCATTTGAACTCCGATTTCAATAAATTTTATATGCACGGACTCGTGGCGAGACGAGGATCGCGTTGATACTAATTTCAAAATTTTCTGTGTAGTGGGCCCGGGGTCGAGTTTTACCAACTTAGTGTATTTATGCGAATTTCATGTAAATTGAAATGGGTTATGATTCTTTGACCCGTATTTGATATAATTATTGTGGTTTGACTAGATTCTACGCACGAGGCAGCAAATTTCAAAGGAAAAGGCATCGCGGACGAGTCTACGGCCGGCTAGAGGTGAGTAGTTTGTGTATATGGTAGCCTGAGGGTTCGAAACCCCGGCTTAGCACATTGTGACGCTAGTAGGGTGTGGCTCGCACCCCGCGGCAGGTGCGAGGATTGATTGTGACTGGGGATTGAGACTTGGTCCATCCCGATATGAAGAATATGCTATTAGAGATGGAAAATACTGTATTTGACATATTTGTGGGTTGTAAGCCTTGTTTGGGGCCTTGTGCCAACCTGTAGTATCCCTAGGGGATAGTATATATGTGAAAGCTATACTTGCTTAATCACTAATCTCAGTTATGGAAGTTAAAATCACAGTATTGATATGCTAAGTCACCGGTTTTGCAAAAATGGAATAAAACATAAAGTATTTTTCATAAATTATGAACTAGAAACTGGAATTAAGAAAAATGAACTGTTTTGTGACTTATCTGATTAATGTGGATTGAATTGTTTGTGACTTATCTGATTATTGTGGACTGAGGATGGATCGGGCTGCACGCCGCAGCGGTTATTATGATATGAGGATCGGGCTGCACGTCGTAGCGGTATTTGCGCTTGGGCTGTAGGAGCCCCTCTGGAGTCTGTACACACCCCCGGTGAGCGTCGTCGACGTTAAATGGATCGGGCTACACGCCGTAGCGGTTATGTGCATTGTATTGCATCTTTATCTGTTGAATTATTCTGTGGTAGCTGTATTGTACTGTTGATGCTAGTTCGTAGGAGATTCGGACTATAGTTTAGCTTCATATTGTGGTATTCTGTGGATTACCTACTTTCAGCTGCTTTTATATATTTATTACTCACTGAGTAATTAGTACTCACCCCTACTCCCTGCACCTTTTGTGTGCAGAGTCAGGTACTCAGGAGAAGTAGACGATCACTCCAGCTTTCACACAGCCATATCGAGTTGCTGAGGTAGCTGCCGGCGTTCGCAGAACCTAGCTTCTCCTCTCTTTTCAGTTGTTATTTTATATTCAGACTTGAGTACTTCCATACAGTATTCTCTACTTTTGTTGGTTTTTGTTAGAGGCTCTAGACTTTGGGAGTGTCAGTTATTTTCGCTCTTCTTAGTATTGGTTTTATTATAATTATTATTGGAGTTTATATGACTAATATATTCTTCTTGGGATGTCCTTTTGGGACTGATATTTTTTGGTAATAAATAATTGTTGGTCTGGCTGGCCTAGCTTGATTGTTGGGCGTTATCACGAACGGATTTGGGGTTGTGATAGGGTCTGGGTGGTGTAGAAAAATAAAAAAATAAAAATTTGAAATTGCAAAAAAAAAAAAAAATTAAGGTAAAAAAAATACGTTTTTTTTTTGGGAAGGGGGTAGGGGTAGGGGTGGGGGCTGCGTGGTGCAGAAAAATGAAAAAAAAAAATTTAAAATTGCAAAAAAAAAAAATTTAAGGTAAATTTTATTTTTTCGATGGGTGGTGGTGGAGGGGTAGTAGGGTGGATGGAAAAACTAAAATTAAAAAAAAAACTTTTTTTGGGGAGGGGGTGTGGTGGATTGGTGAGGGTGATAAAGCTTGAGAAGGAGCTTTGGAAAATGTTTTCCTTTCTTTTGATAAGGAAAACATTTTCCTCCAATTGGAGGAAAATGAATTGATAAGGAAAATATTTTTCAAAACATTTATGTTAACCAAACATGAAAAAATTGAAAAATATTTTCCAGAAAATATTTTTCTTCATACCAAACACACCATTTGTAATGATTGATTTCTGAAGTACTATTGCATAAATGGTAAGTATTACTGTCATTCTTCTTTTGTGATACAAGCGCCAGAAGAAAATTTACTTTAAGAATTGCTATAAACTTAAATAAAGGTGAAAAATAAGTTAACCTTTACTTTAGACATCCTTCGTCATTAACAGTTTGAAGTAATTGTATAGTCATGTGAAATGGCTAGGTGTTGATATTCAACATATGAATTTATTGTTGTATGCTTTTTCAGTGTTTAGTCGAAAATCTAGTATATACTATAAAATGTTATAGAAATTGTTTTTTTGGTTCATGAGTTTAATAAATATTTTTGGATTATTCGTTATTTAATTATTGTGCTATTTTTATTGAGTTAGATGAGTTGACGCAAACTATATATATATATAGATAGATAGATAGTTTCTAATAGTTAATATATATTCTCGGCGCACGTTAGGTGCTAATTGACCTGCACCTTCGCCGAAAATAGGAGGAAGAGTAAGATCAAAGAAGAACACCAGCAGAACACTAATGGTGGAAAAGAAATTAACCGACATCATCACGCGAGGACAAGGAAAACAAACAACAAAAGCTAAAGAAAAAAGGCAAGAGGAAGATCTGGATCCGAAAAGTGACAATGACCTAAATTGGCCATATCTAAGTAGTGCTCGAACTAAATTGGCAACACCGGCGAGCCCAGTCACTCTTGTGACACTGGTGATAAATGCTGGAGCTAAAGGAGTAGCTGCCCTGATGACTTCAATTGGCGGTGCGAGTATGAGCAAATTCCGAGTAATAGAACAATAAATGCAAACTTGCCAAAGGAATAGAGAAGTAATATGATCAACAAGGAGAAGAATACGCAAGAGGTAAAACCAACACAGACTAGAAATGAGGGAGCATCCTGGGCAGGACTGTTTAATGAGAACAAATTTGCAGTTGAGGGTATGAATCTATCATATATTCCTCCTATGATACATAATGGGGAAATTGTAGTACAATTGCTGGATGAGGACATTGCAGAGGAAAATCAGAAGTGGAATCGAGATATAATATTGTACGTGGTGGAAAATACTCTAACTATTAGGGCAACTGAGCGATTCATAGCAAGTCAGTGGAATAAAGCCAGGAAACATAAGGCACTCCTCCATAACAATGTGTATTTCATAATTTTGATGAATAGTCGTGAAGAGATAGATAAAGTGACATTGAATGGTCTGTATACCATGAATAACAGACCAATTATTCTCAGACCATGGGCAGAAGGATTTGATTTCAATAAGGAAGTGCTTAAAACCATTCCTTTATGGGTCAAATTTCCAAAGTTGCCACTTAACTATTGGAGTAACCATTGATAACTATAGATTTTAACCTATCTTATGCTCTCTTTTGCTTAGTTTTTGGAAAAAATATATGTAAAATTATTCCCAAAAATTAACTTAATGTGCTTGTCTATAGGGTTTGGTCAAAATAAGGCAAGAAAGTCATAATCAAATCATGAAGGAGTTGACATTTACAAATTCAAAGCTGGGACTAAAGCACTGACCGTGATGGAAAAGAGTGGTTGCGTACGGTCCACCACTGAAGTGGCCACAATTACGCAGTCCGCGGAAGTGAGATTGAGAGAAGATGTTTTGGGTACAACAATGACCGCTGACCACGATGAAAAAGTGAGACCGCGGAATACCTGACGCGACCGCGGTGGTATTTCTGCTGAGAGTGTTGATCGAAGTTCAGAGACTCTGGAAGTTGAGCTTGACTAAGAAGTGCAGTGCACATCCAAATTACACGACCGCGGTTGGTGCTAACGCGGAGGCGGTGACTTTTACGCTGTCCGGGAAATCAAGTCCAAACCATGCACAAAAGTGAAGGAACACGGTTCGCGCTTGTTTTTGCGCCGCCGCGAAAGTCCATGCGTTGAGGCGCTTAGTATTTCGCTCACATTGGAACCTCTATAGGGGTATTTTTGTCCAGTAATTTCAGCAGTGTATAAATAGATATTTTCATAATTTTAGGTTATATTTTGCATTAGGGAGCTTATGAACAATCGTACTTTACCATTTATAGTAAATTTAGAGTAGCTTTAGCTTATATACTTAGATTTTATTCTTGTAATAAACTTTTTAGCTTATATTTCATCTCCATCTTTGATTTTCACCTTGATTATGAGTAGCTAAACCTATTAGCTAGGGTTGTGACTCAACCCTAATATGGATATTTAATGTGTCTTCAATCTTAATACTTATTTATTTATGGGTTAGTGATATTTAACTTAATTCATGCTTTAATTATAGAATTGGTGGTTGCAAACATTGATTCGTGCCTTGACGACTTAGACTTTTCTTGAGAAAGAGAGACTAAGTCTAGAAGAATTAGGCTAATAAGGAATTGAGGTGCATTCAAGAGATTTGTACTCTCAATTAAATGGTTAAATCTAGAGATAGTAATTTCCGACTTGAGCCAATATCATTTGTTATGCATGAACACCCATTTGGACTTGAGAAAGTTAAATCGGGTAAAGTCACTAAAACTACTGAGAGGTATAGAGGGAGAATTTGTGTGATTGTTATATCACGACCAATCATAACAATCTTGTCCTAAATCATAGACCCATTAGATACTCGCCTAGGTGTAAGTCACATCCCTAGTGCTTTTTATCAATTGAGAAAACACTCCTACAAAAATATTGTACTTAGATTATTTTCAGCAATCAATAGCATTAAACATAGAATAGAAACAAATCCAAGCATGGTTAGAAGTGTAATTAAAAGCAACACGCATAGCAAGATTAGATAGAAACCCAACTCCCAATGAATATTAACTCCCTCTGGATATCGATCCCGGCCTTTTAGGTAAAAGATGCTTCGACCACTCCTTGCTATTATATAATGGTGCATGATTGGAGCTGATCAACCACGCCCTAAGAAAAATCAGGAGTGGGTTAGGAAAGCTTTTGTTTGCTGTGGTGGCTGATAGAGTATCATAGGCTAGGGTGTTAATTGAAATGGATATTACTAGACAATTACCATGGTCAACCAAATTATATGACCCTAAGGGAAAGGTTATTGAGCAGGTAGTACAATATGAGTGGAAGCCTTAGTACTACCAAACATGTTGCCAAATAGATCACTCATGTAGAGACCAGCAAAAGCATAACAAGGAGGGAGGACATCAAAGAGGTTATGGCCAAAAATAAAACAAAAATAGAGAATAGTGACGGTACTTGATCCTAATGTGGATAAAATTGACGCACATGGTAGTTTCATGGAATGAAAGGAATCAGAAGGTGAAGTAATGCATATTCAGTAGGATAATCCTTAGTAATGGCAGCTTGCTAGAGGAAATTCTGCATCAAAAAAAAATATCATAGCTGGGGGACGAGTAATTGAGTTACTCGAATGGCTGGAGAAGTTGTGATAGGCGGGTATATATGGAGAGTGCGGGAGATCATCCGGCATCGGGTTCATGGTACGGGTAAGGACAGAGTCCAGGAAGCTAGGTGGTGGCGGAGGTGGTGCTTTTCCATCCATCCACGCCCGATACATATCGGCCACGTGTTGTCTCAATATCTTGACTTCCTCTACTAACCCGTGGTTCCGTTCAACCAGTTGTTGTCGGGTACCTGTACCAACCCACTCAGTCTTGAGATTATCTGCCATTGTCCTCCGACTTTGTCTTACGGGGAAGAGTTATTTTAGAACCACAACCAACCACCTTTCTGTAAATGGGCACAACAAAACAAAGCCAGTTGGCGTTAGGCCATTTGACAGGTAGGTAAACGCACATTAGGGATGCAATGAACCTAGGCGGTTAAACCTTTCTATCATGCATTTGCTTCGGTTTCATGCGTCATTCCAGCTTCTCATATATGTGCTTTCCCAACTTTCCTTTATTTTCTAAATTGTTTTTTTTTTGTGGTTTTTTTCATTTTCTTTTTTTTTCTTTTGTAGTTTTTTCATTTTTTTTTGGTTATGGATATGGTCGAATCCTATGTGGATTGCCTACGTATCATGACCCCGCATGAATCGGACCGAGCGTAGTTCTTGCAAATTAATGCAAGAAAATAAAGAGATGTTTATTTGATTTTATTGATTTTTTTTTCTTTTTCTTTGAAGGAAAATTATAGAACACGATTCCAACTACAAACTTGTGTAGGAGATTTCTACATGAATAAGAATATTTTTGGTGTCAATTATGACTATTTCTACACAATTGGCCACATAATGGCTTATTTGACAAAATGACTATTTTTGCAAAATGTTGTTTAGGAAAAATAAACTTGAAATTTTTTTTTTATCATGTGGCTCATGGGGCATCGTTCGGCATCACCATAAACCAACACAAGACTATTTTTTATAAATTGGCCATATAATGGCTTATTTAGACAAAGTGGCTCTTTTTGCAAAATTTTATTTAAGAAGATGCAAATTCAAAATTTTTATCGTGGGGCCTATGGGGCATCGTTCAACACCGACACAGGCCAACACAAGATTGAGGAAGTTAAAATGCAAAAATGTGACTATTTCAGCAAAATTTTGGCCATGTAATGGCTTATTTGATAAAGTGGTTATTTTTGTAAAGTGAGCGATGACTCAAACTTAATTTTGTGGATACAGCCTTTCGACATTTCCGCGAGGGAATATTTCAAGGTTGTGTCCAAAATTATTTAAAATGACTCAAGGTGGCTATTCTTGCAAAAACGGCCATCCAGCGTTCTTTTGAAAAACATTCGGATTGTTTTAAACAAGAATAGCATCACCCGACGTATTTATAATAAAATCAAAATTTGACATTTTTTGGTTATTTTTACAAAAGGGGTGTGAACCCGGACTTGATTTTGCGGCTATGGCCTTGCAACATTTCCACAAGGAATATTTCAAGGTTGTGCCCACAAATTAATAAATAAAAAAAATTCAAAGTGGCTATTTTTGCAAAAAACAACCTTTCGGCGTCCTTTCGGAAAAAACAGCGTCACTTCGCTTTATTAAAAACTGAAATTCGACATTTTTGATTTTTGAAAGGGGTGGTAACCCAAACTTGATTTTGCGGCTACGACCTTTCAACATTTCCGCGAGGGAATATTTCAAGGTTGTGCCCAAAATTATTTATAAAAATTCAAAGTGGCTATTTTTGCAAAAACAGCCTTCCGGCGTCCTTTCGGAACATTCGGCTATTTGCAAAAACGGCATCACTTTGATTTTATTGACAAAATTAAACACACATTTTTTTTGATTTTTTTAAAGGGGTGGTTGGACCCGATGAGGATTGCCTACGTATCCCACCTAATGGTGAGAATCAAACCTGCGTAGTTCGGTCAGATTATTTGACCAATTATTTCAACAAAATTGTTCTACCTATTTTTCAAAAAACTTTCTTTTTTTTTTCAAGCAATCGACACCATTTCGTCGACATTTCGATATTTTCTATTCTAAAATTTCCTCTCTTTTTGTTTTTCAGGAATTTAGCCAATAATAATCTAGAACAAATAAATGCAACATGTAACATGCTCGGTCTTTTATTACCGGGTCACCTGTCCTAGACGGACCCAACCCCTGTGTTGAGTCCCCTAAGTCAGATATGATGCAAATAAACGTCCTAAATTTTTTCTTTTTTTTTTCTTTTTTTTTTGATACTAGACTGTGTACCCGAGCAGACAACTCGGATTGAGGAGGGGGCTACGTACCGGGGACCCGCGGGATCGTCCGGCTTTGTAACTTATCCCGCCTCTTTTCTTATTTTTGGTATTGACACTAACAGAAAGGGGAGTCTCAACCAGTAAGCACATCCCCGGGGTAAGAAGAGAAGGGTTTTCGGCACAGTTTTATATACAGTTCACGCAATATCAAAGCGGTAAACATATTGCAGTTTGTATATACAATGCAACTAGTATCAGAGCGGTAGACATGTAGCACATTAATCAAAACATATAATGAAATCAGATATAAGCAAAAACAACAATTTTAACTGAGCTCGAATTCTTAAACCCTGAACCGAAGTTCTGGGTTAGTTATCCCCAGCAGAGTCGCCAGAGCTGTCACACCTCCTTTTTACGCACCCGCGAGGCGCGAGGGAGTTTTTCCAATTAAAGGACAATCGAGACGGGATCCATTTATTAAATTCAGAGTCGCCACTTGGGAAAATAATGGTGTCCCAAGTCACCGGTTTGATCCCGAACCGAGGAAATTTATGACTCTGTAATATAGTCTGCGAAACTAGAAACCTGGATAAGGAATTCCGTTAACCCGGAGAAGGTGTTAGGCACTCCCGGATTCCGTGGTTTTAGCACGGTCGCTCAACTGCAATTTTTGTTCCTTTCTGATTTCTTTATATATTTTATTTGTGTGCTCTTATATTCCGCTTTGATTTTTTAGAAGAATTGCGACGTCACGAAAACACATTTCGAGTCACACCGCAACCAGTACGCTTGTGACTTTAATGTATTTCAGTTTCGCCGAGAGTAAGATTTGGGTCACATAAATGCGCACCCGTGTTTAGGAAAGTAATTTACTTACAAATCGCGCCTAAAGAGTCTATCGTCCTTATTAACTTTGGGAAAAGACCGTGAAATTCACTAAACGGTCTTTCCAAGTCTAAGTTTTTATAACAACTGATTAGAGGGCCCCGCAATTGTGTATTTTGTTTGGCGAGGCTCGTCTCGTTATTATTTAAGGTCATACCTAGCATAACTAAATTTTCTATTGCTTTGTTTTTGTATCAAAAGGACAGAAAGTCCTAACGAATGTTACTAAGAAAAATTACCTTAGTTTACCAATTAAACATCAAACGGCTTGGCACCATTTTAACCTATTGTCACGCCTCGAATTCTAAGAGTAAACAAGATTACTTAAATGAGGGCCATGCATTTATCATTTTTATTTAGTATTTTGCACCTCGATTTGTTCTAAATAGAGCATTTCTAAACTAAGTCCCGAGGGGTATCTGATAGAGTTCGAATTTGCCCGTATTTAACATTAAGTTTAAATCTAATGCCCGACAGACCCATATTGGGTGAAATGATGGTTAATTGAAAAATGTTTGGGCCATCGACAGACCCAATGTTACTTGGATCTCGTGAGAGTCACCATTACATGGAAAATTGTTGGAGCTAACAAGATTCATTTATCCTATTTCAACTTTTGCGCATATTCCATTTAAGGTAGAATTCTATACAATGAACAAGGTGGTATTTCCAGAATTCAAATGCAATATCGGAGCTATTAAAGTTACAAAGAAACAACGGGACTGAAGTTCTATTAACTAAAATTACAGATTCTTCAGTAGTATGTCAACTCGCATGATTTGTTGAAATAGCCTTTAGAACCTAACCACCTTTAACTAAGTACCTCAAGAATTCAACAACAAATCGAATTTAACGTGAAATAATAAGATCATCATAGGAACACATATTAAGGTTTAAACTTATTCCAACGCTAAACAATCCGACATAAGAGATTAAGTTAAAAAACAGACTACCACAATCATGAATGCTAACTATCGAGAGGACCATAAACTACAACTATTACTATTAATTCATATTTGGTCTAGTCTTGCATCATAGTCCGTAATCCAATTATAAAGAAGTTATCTAGGTAATCCATGTGAAAACAGCCACACCACATTGAACCAGATGATCAAACATACAAATATCAATGTAGAAGAGCTGTAAAATAAATGACATAATGCTTAAATCTCTTGTTTCATTCCATTTCTTTACTTCAAGTCATTACAGCTTCTTTTGGACAGAAGAATACCTAGAAATCACGATGAGGATCAATCAATGGCAGCAGTAGAGAATACAATAACAACAACAATACCAACAGCAACGACAGGAGAAAACAGGAGCCAAAACACAGCAACAATCAACACCCAGATACAAACTACAGCAGTAACCCAACTCAGCAACCAGACAGTGGCCCAGACAGTAGCCAGACGCAGTGCCAGCAGTGGCCAAACGCAAGAATATCAGTGGCCAAACACAAGAATATCAGTGGCCAAACACGATGCTAGCCAACCAGTGACACAACATCGACCAACGGCAACAAATGAACCGAAAATATATGCAAGGGACTTGTGTGAACTTAAAACACGATCCAATGAAACAGCAACCAAAAACCCAATGGCAAACCAAGAAGAATCCAACCTCCCACTGTCTATTCTTCTAAGGTTTCTGTATATGTGAATGTCTATATCTTTCAGACTGCTCTCTAAGAGTCTATCTCTGTGTATATGCCTCCGTGTTCTCTTTCTGTGTGTGTGTCTAATCTCCCCTCCTCCCCCTTTTCAATCCTACACTTATAGCTTTTCCCCAACCCCTCCTGAAGGCCTGCCACCAATTAACTACTACCCTTGCCCACTTTTTTCTCTGCCAAACCATGCTCTGCCAGTCCTATTGCTCCCTCTGTTTCAGCCACTAAGTTTTGTCAATTGTGGGTTTAATTAGTTAAATAGTAACCTATGTCCAGACATGGCTAAGTGCTCTGCTGGTGACAGCAGGTTCCACTGACTAGCCCCCATGTGCAGGACACTAAGATACTCTAAATGTTAAACCTTAATTCCTATTTAGCTAATTTGAGTCCTAATTTCAGTTTCAGATTAATCAAACAACCCTATTCCATCCAAGGATGCTAATCACTGTATGGTATTTCAAACAACTCAACTTATGCAATTAGACGACGGCATCTAATCAATTACAATATATAACAACGATAACCATTTAATTGGCCAAACAATGATCCTGAAAATTTCGGTAAAAATGAGAAACAAACATTCGACGACGCTAATCGATACGAGTAATTATCCTATGACGAGCACATTCGAACAACTAATCGGAATGCAACTTTGACCAAATAAAGGGTCTGGGGAGGGAGAAGAACAGAACCATTTAGACGAAATCGACAATTCAATTAGAGTTAATTTAAACAAACAAGCAGAAGTAAATAGAACACAAAAGGAAGGTTTTACCTCGGAAACTCAAAATGTAGATGACTTCGGTTCGAACTCGTATTATTGAAGCCAAACGGGTCTTAATTGAGGTGTTCTCTATTGAGAACACCTAAATTAAGGTCCATTGGACATCAATTTCTAATCAATTTAATCCACTTTAAAATTAGGGTTCTTGGAACTCGATTTGGGGTTTGAGTGGCTCGGACTTAATTCGAATGGAACCAAGGTTTGTTTGGCTATGAGGGCGGTCAAGGGGTGACAGAGGGTGAATTTGGACTCGATTGGGGTGGGTTCGAGTTTTGCTCGAATCTTCAAATGAAGATTCGAGATGAGGGGGATGATTCGAGCCAAAAGGTTAGTGGATTTGGGCAAAGGAAGGCAAGGTGGTTCAGGGGTGTTGTTTTCCCGGCCAACAGAACGGTTGCCGCCGGCGTAAAGGTGGAGGAGGAAGGTGGCGGCTGCTAGGGTTTCGAGAGGGTCATTTGGTCTTGGCTTCTCTGGAGAAGAAATGGTACAATGAAGAGGAGGAAAGGGTTTGGGGGTTTTGGGTGTACTGAAAATTGATCAATCGATCCGGGCCGTTGGATGGTGGGAACCAACGGTCCAGATCATTCTATTAAACTAAACGGGGTCGTTTGGTCAAGTGGGGGGCGGGTTAGTGGGGCGGGTCCGGGCAAGGGAATTGGGCTCGATTTTGGGTATTTTGTTTGGGCCTTGTTGTGTTGAGATTGGATTTGACCCAATCTAATTTCCATATCTCTTCATTTCTTAAAACTAGACTCTATGTTGTATTATATATATATATATATATATATATATAATCAGATTAGCTTGTAACACATATATATATATATATATATATATATATATATATATATATATATATATATATATATATATATATATATTAACTTGTAACACAATTAATTTTTATTAACAATTAACCTACATAATTAAATACCAAATCACACAATTGTATATTAGATGACACAAAGGCAATACATACGATTTTGTAATGTTTCTTCCTTTAAGAATTTAAACACGGTTCAGTTAATTCCTAAACGCACAATTAAACTCCGAAATGCGCGCGCGACATATATTTTTGTATATATATTTTTTTTATTATTAATTTTAAACAAATAAACACGCACAGAGAAATACAAACAATAAGTAAAGATAACAACAACAAAAAGAAATCCACTAAATCACACACAACACAAAACTATTTTATTTTGCATTTTTGGGAGTAATTCTCATGTAGGGCAAAAATCACGTGCTCACAGGAACCAAAAGAGAAAATAAAGTAGACATTGGCAATTCATTCAAAGCCCTAATTGACGTAGCTCTGAAGATTGCACAATCATCTGAAGCTTAGGGAAATTAGATAGAAACCCAATTTCTAATCAATATTAACTCCATATAGATATAGATCCCGACACGCATAGCTAGATTAGATAGAACCCCAACTCCCAATCAATATTAACTCCCTGTGGATATCGATCCCGGCCTTTCGGGTAAAAGCCGCACGAACACTCCTCGCCATTATATAGTGGTGTAGGATTAGAGCTGGCCACTTTTTGGCATTATTGTCGGGGAGTTAAATAGTTTTGGCTATCTATCTGACTAGTTATGTGTCTTGTTTTCTTTCCTTCTATTTTACTAACTTGTGTAAGTTAGTCGATTCAGGTGCAAATGGCAAATAATGATCCCCTCGAAAATGTTCTCCCAAGGGAGGAGGTAGATGATAATGCTGAAGATGAGGTGCCTCTAGTACCATAAGCTCAAAGAAGAGGCCTCCAGGATAATGAAAACATTCTAAACCTTCCCCTAGCTCCTCAGGTGCTTCCAAATGAAGGTTACGCAAGTGCAATTGTCCCGCCCCAGATCCGGGCGGCCAATTTCTGGATTATAAATGTTATGTTGACCTTATTGGAGCAAAGAAGGTACTTCAAAGGTGTTCCCCATCAAAATGCATATAAACATCTAAAGGGATTTGTGGATGCCTGTTGGGGAAGCAAAAAGACAAATGTGTCAGAGGATCACTTATATGGAAAGCTTTGGACTGGCTCAAAAGACTCCCCAGTCGTTCCATTACCACGTGGGATGAGTTGGATGACAAGTTTATAGCCAAGTTTTCTTACCAAGACATATGGCGACACTGAGAGATGAGATCCTCACCTTTAAACAAGAGCCGAATGAACCGCTTCATAATATCTAGGAAAGGTATCAGACAATGGATAAAGAATGTCCAAATAATGGCATGATGAAAGCCATGATCCAACAAACATTCTACCGTGGCATCAAAACTACCGACAACGTGTAGTTAACTAGCTAGCAAGGGGAAACATTATGAACACACCTTATGCTGAGGCGTATGATATACTTGATGAGATGGCAGATACTTCCTCGATGTGGCAAAGACAAGCTAATGTTCCACAAGGTGATCCCAATATCAATCACCTGCACAAAGAGCTCCATGACCACGACCAAACAATAGCATAGTTGACTAAAATAATGAACCAGTTGGCCAAAGCTCAATTGCAGCAAGTTCAAGACCCAAGACAAGTGAATACCATGGAAGGGGTAAATATGATTGTAAACAAGAGGCGACAAAGAGGTCAACAAAGTTAAGGAAATCTGGATCAATTTGAGCAAGGTAGTAGTGGTTACAACCAAGATGATGGGTATGATGATCAAAGTGAAGAAGTTCAGTATATGAACAACTACCAAGGACAACATGGCAATGCTCCAAATCAACAATAATAGTGGAGATCCCAAGGAAATTGGGGGGAATCAAAACCAACAAGGAAATTGAAACGGTGGGAACAACAACAACCAAAGCAACTGAGGAAAAAAACCAGAATTGGAAAACCACAGCAACCAGGGAACTGGGGTGGCAACAAATAATAAAAATTGGGGAGGAAAAAACAACCAAGGGGGCCGGGCTTTCAAAGGCCTTCGATATATCAATAACCAAAAAACGTGCCTCCATTTATGTCCCAAGGTCCTAGCTCATCAAACAATGAGATGGGAAGGATTGAGTTGATGTTTGAGCAAAAGATGAAGAAAAACACTGACTTTGATGCCCAATTGGCATCCCATAATACTTATATCCAAAACTTGGAGGTCCAACTTGGTCAGATTTCACAATCTTTGAACAACATGAGTGAAAAACGAATTATGGACATGTTAGGATACACCAAGGGAGACCTACCTTTCAGATACCTAGTGGGGTACCTTTGAGCACAAAGAGGCTATCAACTATCCAATGTGAATCTTTAGTTAATAGAATGTTGAGCAAGATACAATGTTAGACAACAAAATATTTGTCATATGTAGGAAGAGCAATGATAATAAAAAATGTCCTGGTTGCAATCCAAACATTTTGGTCTCAGATTTTTATTCTGCCTAAGAAGATCATCCAGTTCACAGATACAATTTGCAAAAAGTTCTTATGGTCAGGAAATGCTGAACCTTCCAAAAAGGTATTGATAACATGTGACAAATTATGTACTCCAAAGGTAGCAGGTGGTCTATACTTCATTAATGTGGAGTTGTGGAATAAAGTAGCTATTTGCAAGCTCCTGTGGAACAACTGTACAAAGAAGAATAAGATATGGGTCCAATGGATTCATGTATACTACATAAAGGGGAACATTGTATGAAACACAGAATCAAAAAGTGCATCGCGGATTCATCCAACAGATTTTCAAGGCAAGAAAATACTTTAAGGTTGCTATATGCAGAAGATGAGGTGAATAGGATGGATAACTTCTCTATAAGACACATATACAAAGCTATGCAAGGGGAGTTTCAAAAGGTATCATGGAGGAAACTAATTTGTATAATCATGGAATACCAAAGTGGATCTTCATTCTGAGATTGGCAATTCAGGAGAGGCTCGCTACAAAAAAAATGGTGGCAAGATGGGGGATAAATGTAGACAAAGCATGCTCTCTTTGTCAAAAAGAGAGTGAAACTCTACAACACCTATTATTTGAATGTGAAATATCAACACGAAGCTTTTATCTCTTCTTATTTACATTTTACTAAATTGCTTTTATTTTATAACACATTATCAGCACGAAGCTCTAATTTTATTCTTAACTCCCGCTAAGTTGAGCCATATTTTATTAAGGTATGTATCATTATAATCATTTTTTTTATCGCAGTACATATCATATGTTTAATTCTTACAATCTAAATTTTTCTTTGCAATATTTGATAATTTACATAATTCATATTGTTGTTCCTTTTTTTTTCGTCTGTTTCACATTTTTATTTATCATGTATGCATATGTATGTTGTGTATACATTATATAGTCACTACAACTAATAACACGTTCAAAGTAGAGTATTTATTTTAGTACTTCACTTATTTGTTGTCAGCATTACTTTGATATTTAAATTTCTGATTAAATTCATGCACATAACTAATAATTGCATTTCCATTTGTTTAAATATTCTAACAGTGAGAAATGAACTGATAAGTAATAATTTTATAGTTTAATTACTTTATATTTATTGGGACATAAATAATATTAGTCACATTCAATTTTATTAACACATATATATCAATAATATAAGGTGGAATGAAACAGTATGTAGCTTCTACTTTATGGTAAAAATAAAATGAAATTGTAGATTGTTACCGTGATAGAGTTCTATTTTTATTTCTTTTATCTAAATCGTTTTTTTTATCATTAATTATTTATTATTATAATTATTTCTCTAACTTATTCATCTTTTATGATACTTTTCACTATGTCAAACTTATCAAAACTTGAATTTGTTGCACTTGACATCACCGGGAGGAACTATTTATCTTGGGTTCTTGATGCTGAAATTCACCTTGACGCTAAAGGTCTTGGAAATACTATTATTACAAGAAAATGAAGCATCAAATCAGGATAAAGCGAAGGCCATGATTTTTCTTCGTCATCATCTACATGAAGGGTTAAAAACTGAATATTTAACCGTAAAAGATCCGCTAGAATTATGGATTAATTTGAAGGATCGATATGACCACCTAAAACTTACGGTATTACCAAAATCTCGGTATGAGTGGATACATTTAAGGTTGCAAGACTTTAAAACCGTAAATGAGTATAATTTTGCTATCTTTATAGTAAGTTCTCTATTAAAATTATGTGGAGACACTATCACAGATGAGGACTTATTGGAAAAAATATTTTCTACTTTTCACGCTTCAAATGTGGTGCTACAACAGCAATACCGTGAAAAAGGTTTTAAGAAATATTCAGAGTTAATCACATGCCTACTTGTGGCTGAGCAGAATAATACTCTGTTAATGAAAAATCATGAAGCCCGCCCCACTGGGTCAACTCCATTTTCAGAAGTGAATGCTGTAGCAACATATGATAAGTTTGAAAGAAAACAAAATAATTACCGTGGTCGTGGACATGGTCGTAAACGTGGACGTGGCAGGGGGCGAAATAATTATCGTCATTATGGTGGAAATAAATTGGAGAACAATAAGGGTTCTCAAATTAATCATTCAAAGGGTAAAGCTAGTATGTGTCACCGATGTGGTACGAGAGGTCATTGGGCACGCATTTGTCGTACGCCAGAGCATTTTGTTAAACTTTATCAAGCCTCTCTCAAGAAAAAGGAAAATAATGTGGAGGCACACTTGACCTTTCAAAATAATGATGATGAAGCAAGTCCCTCAAATAAATATGATTCTAAGGCATATCTTGCATATAACAACAACAACAACAATAACAGCTACCCAGTATAGTCCCACAGGGTGAGGTCTGGGGAGGGTAATATGTACGCAGGCCTTACCCCTACCCGATAGGGCAGAGAGGCTGTTTCCAATCGACCCTCGGCGAAAAATTGAGAAAAGGAAAAAAAACAAAACAAAAAGAAAACAAAAGGAAAAGCATTAGTGATTCTAGAGTAAACCACAAAAACTGACATATAAAAGGGAAAAGTAAACAAAGCAACAACATGAATAAAAGGCATTAGTAATTCAAGGAGTACTCACAGAGAATTTAACGTATCGGGAACCCCCCCAACCCATCCCTATCCTGCGCAATAATAGAAGCCCCTAACCTACAACATTGATACTAGACCTCTAGACTTTCTTATCAAGAGCCATGTCCTCGGAAATTCGCATAATAGTCATGTCCCGCCTAATCACCTCCTCTCAATACTTCTTGGGCCTCCCTCTGCCACGACTCGCGCCAACTACCGACAACCGCTCGCAACTCCTCACCGGTGCATCGGGGCTTCTCCTCCGCACATGCCCGAGCCACCTGAGTCTCGCTTCTCGCAGCTTCTCATCCATTGGGGCTACCCCTACCATTTCCCAAATAACTTCATTTATGACCCTATCTAACCTGGTGTGCCCACACATCCACCTGAGTATCCTCATCTCCGCTACCTTCATTCTCTGGATATGGGAGTTCTTTACTGGCGAGCACTCCGCCCCGTACAACATTGCTGGTCTAACCACAGCTCTATAAAACTTTTCCTTGAGATACTGTGGCACTTTCTTATTACACAAGACTCCCGACGCAAGCCTCCATTTCGACCACCAAGCCCCTATTCGGTGAGTGACATCCCCGTCGATCTCTCCGTCACCCTGGATCACCGACCCAAGATATCTAAGACTGTCCTTCTTGGCGATGACCTGAGAACCAAGTTTCACGTCCCTACCAGCTCCTTTTTCACTCGGCTCAGAGCTAAACTTGCAGTCCAGGTATTCAGTCTTAAACCTGCTTAGTCTAAAACCTTTTGACTCGAGAGCCAGTCTCCAAACTTCCGACCTCTCGTTAACACCAACCCTCGACTCATCTATTAAGACAATATCGTCGGCCAATAGCATACACCATGGCACGTCTCCTTGGATATGCCGAGTTAGAGCATCCATCACTAAAGCAAACAGGAGGGGGCTGAGCACCGATCCTTGGTGAAGCACCATTTCCACCGGGAAGTGGTCTGTGTCGCCACCCACCGTCCTAACCCTCGTCTTAGTGCCATCATACATATCCTTGATCATCCTAATGTATTCCTCCGGCACGCTCTTCTCCTCCAGGCACCTCCATAACACATCTCTTAGAACCTTGTCGTACACCTTCTCCAAGTCGATAAACACCATGTGCAAGTCCTTCTTCTTGTCCATAAACTTTTCCACCAATCTCCTAACAAGGTGGATAGCTTCTGTGGTAGAGCGGCCCGGCATGAAACCAAACTTGTTCGCCTAGATTGACGTCATCACCCTTACCCTCGCCTCAACCACCCGCTCCCATACTTTTATGGTGTGGCTTAGTAATTTGATGCCTCTATAGTTATTGCAACACTGGATGTCACCTTTATTCTTATACACAGGCACAACTGTGCTCCACCTCCACTCTTATGGCATCTTCTTGGACATGAAGATCGCATTGAATAAACTGGACAGCCACTCCACTCCTGCCCAACCTATGTATTTCCAAAACTCCACCGGAATTTCGTCTGGTCCGGTCGCTCGACCCCTACTCAACTTACGCAAAGCCTCCACGACCTCCTCTACTCTAATATGCCTACAAAACCCCAGATATCTATGGTGCTCTGAGTCCCTCAGCTCCCCTAACTCTATGTCTTGGTCCCCTTCCCCATTGAGCAGGTCTCGAAAGTATGTTTGCCACCTCTGCCTGACCTGAGCCTCCCCCGTCAGAACTCTACCATCCTCATCTTTGATGCACCTGACTCGGTCCAGGTCCCGCGCATTTTTCTCCCTCACTTTAGCCAACCTAAACAACTTCATGTACCCTCCTTTCTCTTCTAATTCCTCATGCATGCGCCCAAATGCTGCATTCTTCGCTTCTGTGACCGCCAACTTCGCCTCCCTCCTCGCCTCCTTATAGCATTCCATGTTCACTCTCTTTTCCTCCTCGCTCGAGCTCTCCGCAATCCGAGCAAATGTCGCCTTCTTCACGTTCACTTTTCCTTGGACAGCCTCGTTCCACCACCAATCACCTTGATGCCTGCCTGAATATCCCTTGGCTACTCCGAGCACATCTCGTGCTGCCTCTCTGACCAGATCATCCATCACAGTCCACATAGCATCCGCTTCCCCAGAAATTCTCCAGGCACCTCCATCAACTAACCTCCTTTCTAACTCCAGGGCATTCTCCTTAGTCAAGGCTCCCCACCTAATCCTCGGCCGACCTCGGGCACCCCTCCTCTTCCTCTTCACCCATATACCGACATCCATCACTCGGAGTCTATGGAGAGTCGAGAGGCACTCTCCCGGGATGACCTTACAGTCCTTGCACAACCCTCTATCGTTCCGTCTGATGAGGAGGTAATCTATCTGAGTCCTTGCTACCAAACTTTTGAAAGTAACCAAGTGTTCCTCCCTTTTCTGAAAAGTAGAGTTTGCAATCCAAAGATCGTAAGCCCTGGCGAAATTAAGCAACTCCGTTTCTAACCCCGAGCCCATAGCCCCCATGCACCTCACCATAACCCCCAGCATCGGCGCCAATGTGGCCATTAAAATATCCTCCAATAACTAACTTCTCGGATAGAGGAATACTACTAGCCAGCTCGTCCAAGCCTTCCCAAAAGCGCCTCTTAACCTCCTCCTCTAATCCTACTTGAGGCGCGTAAGCGTTGATGACATTGAGGACGTATCCACCTATAACCAACTTGATAGACATTAACCTATCATTCACTCGCCTAACCTCGACCACGGACTCGAAGGTCCCTATCCACTAAGATACCTACTCCATTATTACCCTTCACGGACCCAGAGTACCATAGCTTAGCTCCGTCTACATTCTTCGCCTTCGACCCTTTCCACCTAGTCTCCTGCAAACAAGCTATGTTGACCCTCCTCTTCTGAAGAATTTTTGCCAGCTCCAAGGACTTACCAGTCAGGATGCCTACGTTCCACGACCCTATTCTTAAACGCAAAACGTCCGCTACCCCCTTACTACCCTTGCCTCTCGAGCCGCCCCCAGAACCATTCCCTGCCCCCTGCCCACTCCTACCCCCACCCCCGAGGACATGACCTTATACTACCATTCCCAACCGCTGCCACTATCCCTCTTACTGCCTACGAGTACCATAGATGCACACCCAAAATTTAGCAATATACGAGGAGAAGAGTAATCTATAAGCGCCCGAGAGAACCACACAGGAGTTAGCTAGAAAACGCAATATGAGTACAGTGTAAATAAGGGATCGGGAGGTACCAATTCCTGGAGAAAATAATAACCTAGTAGTTGGTTTTGATGCTCCTGAAGTTGGATACTTTTAGCTCTTGCACTTCTCGGACGGAGATCGATTCCCTCTACTCTTCCAGCTATCGCAAGCTCGCCTCGTCCGTCGCGATTAACACCTGTAGATCACACACACAAAAACAAACCACACAAAAATACGGGGGGTGGTGGAGGGGGCTGCATTCCCGGATAGTGGGGGATACCGGGGGAATAAGAGATAGAGAAAGAGAGAAAAAAAGGGGAAGGGAGGAAGAAAGGGAGGAGAAAGAAAAGTTACCGTTGTGGTAGAGGAGGAGAGAGGAGAGAGGATAGGCACAGAGTGGAAATAAAGAAATGTAAAGGCAAAAACGAGACGAAGAAAATATATTCAAGCAGGAATCGATTAAGCTACAGCAAAATAGGTAGAGCAGAAATGATAACCACCTAAAGGACCAAAAAAACTGTGACTGAATTGAGCTTCGAAAATGAAAAAGCTACAAGTAGGGAGAAGAAAGAGCACTAACCTGAGATCTGAACACTGAGATAGAGAAACAGGAGAGCTACTTAAATGTTAAAGTAAAATGATGCAGAAAATGATACCCGGTAAACTTACCCGGATCAGTAGAGTAATGCTTTGAAGCTCTTTGGCCTGGGCGGAAGGTCGCAGTCGAAATTTCCAATATTACCGTTGGCAGTGAGCGTTGGAGAGAGAGTCAGTGTTTGTTGGCTTATTCTTCACATACAATATGCACTATAAATTCCTTATGAAGCAAAGATACAACGACAAAATAAGGCCAAAGTGAAAGCGAGAGATACACGCTAGCTTTACATCTTGCATATAAAGATGATGATTTTTAAGGCCTAACAAATATTACTCATTTAGAAGTTGGAGACTTCTTTGAGGATATTGACTGAAGAACTAATCATCTTACTGGGGAATGAAGCTATAAAAGTTGTTATTTTATGTTTGCAACTAGTTTATTTTTCTTGAGTGTATTTTCCTAATGCATCATGTGTTGCTAGTTTCTACATTCCTAATGTATTTTTTAGTATTTTTTTTGCTTGTCTTTCATATTTCTTATAATGTATTATTTATCCTTTTTTATGAAGAATATGAACATTCCACAGTCTTCAGTTGGACTCAAGATTAATAAAGATGATATGTGTCTTCTGGATAGTGCTACAACACACACTATTTTAAAAGATAGAGATATTTCTCTTATTTGGTAATGAAAGAAGCGGATTTTAATACAATATCCGGTAGTACAAGATTAATTGAAGGTTCTGGAAGAGCCAATTTATTACTACCAGGAGGAACAAATTTGGCTATTGATGAAGCACTATATTGTAGTAAATCTCAAAGAAATTTATTAAGTTTCAAAGATATTCGCCAAAATGGCTATCCTATTGAGACTACAAATAATAAAAAGATTGAATATCTTTATATTACTACAATAATGTCCGGTAAGAAATATGTGCTTGAAATGTTACCTGCTCTTTCCTCCGGCTTGTACTATACAATTATTAGCAGGATTGAAACACATGTCGTAGTAAATGAGAAGTTTACTAATCAAGATAATTTTATTATTTGGCATGACCGGTTGGGCCATCCTGGTTCTAATATGATGCGTAAAATAATTGAGAATTCACATGGACATGCAATGAAGAATCAGAAGATTCTTTAATTTAAAGAATTCTCTTGTGCTGCATGTTCTCAAGGAAAATTAATTATTAGACCATCAACTATTAAAGTTAAAATGGAATCCCCTGCATTTCTGAACGTATACAGGGTGATATATGTGGGCCCATTCACCCTCCATGTGGACCATTCAAATATTATATGGCTTTGGTAGATGCATCTACAAGATGGTCACATGTGTGTTTACTATCAACTCGCAATATGTCATTTGCGAGATTGTTGTCTCAATTAATAAAGCTAAGAGCACAATTTCCAGATTATGCAATTAAGACAATACGTCTTGACAATGCTGGTGAGTTTATATCCCAAGCCTTTAATGATTATTGTATTTAAACTAGGATAACAATTGAACATCTGGTTGCTCATGTTCATACACAAAATGATCTAGCAGAATCATTGATCAAACGCCTCCAATTAATTGCTAGACCAATGCTTATGAGAACAAAACTTCCCATTTCAGTATTGGGTCATGCTATTTTGCACGCAGCAGCACTTGTGCAGATAAGTCCCACAAGTTATCATAAAGTCTTCCCATTGCAGTTGGCTTTTGGTCAGGAGCCAAATATTTCCCATCTTAGGATCTTTGGTTGTGCGACATATGTTTCAATTGCTCCACCACAACGCACAAAGATGGGTCCCCAAAGAAGGTTGGGGATATATGTTAGATATGAATCTCCTTCTATTATAAAATGTCTAGAGCCAATGACTGGAGATTTATTTACGGCAAGATTTTCGGATTGCCATTTTGATGAATTAGTATATCCAACATTAGGGGGAGAAAATAAGCAGCTAAAAATGAAGATAGATTGGAATGCATTATCACTGTCTCATTTAGATCCTCGAACAAATCAATGTGAACAAGAGGTTCAAAAGATTATTTATTTGTAAAATATTGCAAATCAATTGCCAGATGCGTTCACTAACCTACCAAGGGTGACTAAGTCACATATTCCAGTTGCTAATGCTCCAATTCGAGTTGATATCCCGGAAGGACAATTAATTAAAGCAAATGAGCCTAAGCCTTGCTTGAAACGTGGTAGACCAATCGGTTCTAAAGACAAAAATCCTCGAAGAAGAAAAGGAGCAAGTGATCAAAGTAAACATAACACAGAGGTAGTGGCTCAAGAAGAGCCCCAAGACGTAACAAATGATAAGACCTTGGGGGAGGTCCAGGTACCTGAAAATAATGAAAATGAAGAGATAACAGTAAGTTACGTCTCAACTGGGAAAAGATGGAACCGAAATAATATTGTTATTGATAACATTTTTGCTTATAATGTTGCTGTTGAAATAATGCAACAAGATGAGGATCTTGAACCAAAATCTGTCAATGAATGTTGACAGAGAAATGATTGGCCACAATAGAAAGACGCTATCCAGGCAGAGATAACTTCACTTGGAAAACGTAAAGTCTTCGGACCCATAGTTCGAACGCCTGAAGGCATAAAGCTAGTAGGGTATAAATGGGTTTTTGTGCGAAAACCAAATGATAAAAATAAAGTCATTAGATATAAAGCATGACTTGTGGCACAAGGGTTTTCCCAAAGGCATGGAATTGATTATATGGAGACATATTCTCCTGTAGCGGATGCTATCACCTTTAGGTATCTCATAAATATAACAGTGCAAGAAAAACTTGATATGCATCTAAAGGATGTTGTTACAGCCTATTTGTATGGATCATTAGACAGCGAAATTTTTATGAAAGTACCTGAGGGATTTAAAGTGCCAGAAGCATATAAAGGTTTTCGAGAAATTTGTTCAATAAAGCTTCAGAAATCTTTGTACGGATTGAAACAATTAGGTCGTATGTGGTACAATCGTCTAAGTGAATACCTGTTGAAAGAAGGGTACAAGAATGATCCAATTTGTCCTTGTGTCTTTATAAAAAGGTTTGGATGTGAATTTGTTATAATCGTCGTATATGTTGATGATTTAAATATCATTGGAACTCCTGGGGAGCTTCCAAAAGCAGTAGACTATTTGAAGAAGGAATTTGAAATGAAAGATCTTGGAAAGACAAAATTTTGTCTTGGTCTACAAATTGAGTATATGAAAGATGGAATATTTTTCCATCAATCAACATACACCGAAAAGATTTTAAAGTGATTCTATATGGATAAAGCACATCCATTGAGTACCCCGATGGTTGTGAGATCACTTGATATAAAGAAAGATCCATTCCGATTTCATGAAAATGATGAAGAGCTTCTTGGTGCCGAAGTACCATATCTTAGTGCAACTGGGGCATTAATGTATCTTGCTAATAATTTCTGACCAGATATAGCTTTCTCAGTAAGCTTATTGGCAAGATTTAGTACTTCGCCAACACAAAGACACTAGAATGGTATTAAACATATATTTAGATACCTCCAAGGGACCATTGATATGAGTTTATTTTATTCAAATGAATCCAAGCCATCATTGATTGGTTATGCAGATGTCGGATATTTGTCTGATCCACACAAAGGTCGATCTCAGACATGCTATTTATTTACAAGTGGAGGTACATCCATATCATGGCGTTCGACAAAACAAACTATGGTTGCTACTTCTTCAAATCATGCAGAGATAATAGTTATTCACGAAGCAAGCTGAGAATGCGTTTGGTTAAGATCTATAACTCAACACATTCGGCAAACACGTGGTCTTTCTTCGAAAGAGAATATTCCAATAATATTGTATGAAGACAATGTTGCATGTATAGCTCAATTGAAATGAGGAATATCAAAGGAGATCGAACAAAACACATTTCACCGAAATTCTTTTTCACTCATGATCTTCAGAAGAGTGGTGAAATAGATGTATAACAAGTTTGTTCAAGTGATAATTTGGCTGATCTGTTCACTAAGGCATTACCAACCTCAATATTTGAAAAGCTGATATATAAGATTGGAATGCGTCGTCTTCGAGACATTAAATGATTTTACATCAGGGGGAGTTATTACATGTTGCACTCTTTTCCTTAACCAATGTTTTGTCCCACTAGGTTTTCCTTAGTAAGATTTTTAATGAGGCAACAAGCAATGTATATTATAAATAACTATGTACATCCCAATATTGTTTTTGTAAGTTCTTATTGAGGCACATTATCACATGGACATCCAAGGGGGAGTGTTATGAATAATTTGTACATTTGATGCTACATTGGATGCTACATTGGATGCTACATTGGATATTACATTGGATGCCTGAATAGTTGAAAGATTAAATCTCCTATTTTATGTCAATCTTCTTTGCTTTTATGCCTATAAAAGGCCATGTAATTGCAATGAAAAAATACACCAAAGTGAAAGAACAAAATCCTTCATTCTTCTTTCTATCTCTTCTTATTTACATTTTACTGCATTGCTTTATTTTATAACACTTTGCAAGTTTTATAAATTTATAATACTCATGTAAATGGGCTAAACAATACTCTTTGCAAGTTTCATAACTCTATAATACTCATGTAAACGGTCTGTTTACCACATTTCTTTTGACGAGAACAGAAGTAAAGGCAAAGCAACTTCTTGAATAAATATTTGTCTAATTTAGATTACGATGTCACAGGAAGTCATCACCTATTATTAGTAAATTTCCTTTTGCAGTTTCTGAAGTGCAGTATTGCTTTAAGTATGGCTTCAATTTAAGCATTATAAGATTAGTGCATATCTTATAATTCTGATAAGAATTAGTACATGTTAATTTTGATAAGAACTAAGGGTGTATTTGGTATGAAGGAAAATATTTTCCAATTTTTCCATGTTTGGTTAGCTTAAATATGTTGAAAAATATTTTCTTTATGAATTCATTTCCTTCAATTGAAGGAAAAATACTTTCTTTATCAAGAGAAGGGAAAAATATTTTCCAAAACTCTTTCTCAACCTTCCTACCCTCACCAACCCATCCCACCCCTATCTCCGAAATTTTTTTTTTTTTTCAAATTCCAGTTTTTCCTTTACCACCCACCCTACTACCCCTCTACCCCACCCCATTTTTTTATTTTTCTGCATGACCCAGCGCCCCTCCCCCCGTACAAAAAAAATTATAATTTCAAATTCTATTTTTTTCGTTTTTACCCCCCCCCCCCCCGAAAAAAAAATATTTTTTAATATATTTTTTAATTTTCGTTTTTTTTTATTTATCGGTTTAAAGGTTCAAAATTTTATAAGTTTCAAAGTTATGAGTTCAGAGATTTATTGGAATTTTACGGGTTTAGAAATTATAAAGTTTACGAGTTAGAAATTCTGCGGTTTTGAAAGTTTAGCGGTTCGAATGTTTATGAAAATTGTGAGTTCGGAAGGTTGTTGGTTTGGAAGTTTATGGCTTCATGTTTATTATATCTAAATTATTTATGAATGCTCTTGATAACTCATTTTCCTTAATTTACGTACCAAACACCAGAAATTGAATAAGATTACTACTTACTTTCCAAGAAAATATTTTACGTTATACCAAACACACCCTAAGGTTCCTTCCAATTTCTTTTGGCTCGCAGTACTGGAGAATTACATGTTAATTTTGATATCAAGCTACCATAGTGAAGTAACTTCATAGATTAAGAAATTTGATATCTATACCTAGGGGTGTACAAAGGAAACCGACAAATCGCACCAACCCGATAATCCGAATTAAACCGAGAAAAAAAACCCGACTATGGTTTGGTTTGATTTGGTTTGGTGTGGGGAAAAAAAACCCGACCATAATTGATTTGGTTTGGTTTTGACTAAAGAAAGTCAAACCGAAACAAAACCAACCCGACATTACATATATATAAATATTAGATATATTTAATATATAAATATACTTATGGTGATGTAATTTATAAATATTTCTTAAAAAATTTATAATTATCTTTTAAGATTGAATTTAGAACTTTTGAATGTTCCAATAAGTTTTATAGCTATTAACATTAGTAAACTAAATAATGCTAACAAAAGCCTAAACTTATATCAAATCAATATTAATGCTAACAAAAAACATTCAATTCAATACTATGAACGAGAATGTATTGAATATTTATATTTTATTTTACAATAATTTAGATAAAAATGCATAACATATTTTTATTTTTTCTTTATTAGCGTTTAGTCATGTGATTGACACTCCCTTATTAGTCTTCTTATTTTATCATGACTTATTACTTTTAAATTATATTTATTTTTATTATAGCTTTTTAATTAGCAATATTTATATTGCATAATTTTATTGTCTTTATCGTTGAATATTTTAGGATAATGCCATGATACTTCTCATATTTTGTATTATTTTCTTGAAAAATACTTTGTATAGTTGTATCTTACTAGGATTAAAGAAATATTTTGAGCACAATTTATATGTTTTGTTTTAGGGAGATTTTACCGGAAAAAAACCGAAAAAACCGAAAAAACCGAAAACCCGAAAAAACCCGAGAAAAACCGAGAGTAAAAAACCCGAGTTTATTGATTTGGTTTGGTCTTTAGATTTAATAACCCGATACATGTGGTTTGGTTTGGTAATTATAAAATCCAAACCAACCCGACCTATGTACACCCCTATCTATACCTTGTGATTATGGGTGATAGAAAGAATTCAAATGCCAAAGTTGTTCAAATGAAAGTCAATTCTCCAGTGATTGTTGCTTTCCCGCTAGTGAGGAGTCCTTTGACTCTTTGCTTCACCTTTCAGAATCGCCAATGAAGGAGGCATTTGCAGTATTGCAAGTTTCTCGTGAAGGCTACCAACATGATGGTTCTTCTGTTGAAATCGTCGACTCATTATAAGATATTTGCATCTGGTTAGTGTAAGAAAAGTTGTGTTGATCCTAACATAAAATTTTCTAAGAAACAATGTAAGCAGTACAGGAATGTTTGTTTCTGATTTGTGATGTCAATTTTTATGGTATGTAATCCTTTCGTTTCTTTAGTTGCTTAGAGTATTACTACTTTGCTAAGCATACTCCTTATGAAGTAATATTTTGATTTTTGCAAGATTGTGGTTAGTGTGAAAAGTTGTGCTGATCTTGATATAAAAATCTTCTAAGAAATAATGTGGAAATTAATTAAATCCTTTTCTCAAGGGTTGTATACGAATATTTGTTTTTGATTTGTGATAGTCAAATTTTATGGTCCGTAACCTTTTCGTTTCTTTAGTTGGTTAGAGTAATCTAAGTCAAGGGAATTTTGGACCTTTTTTATCTTCTAGGATATCATATCTAAAATTCTAAATGCATGCTTTATCCGTTGCCAGAGAGTAATCTGATTTTTTAAATCAAACACGCAGTTTCAGGATGCCGAGAATAGAAATTATAAATTGAAAGCCTCTACCTCTGTTCTTAGTGATCTCATAGTTCCTTCCATATGTCAATGTATAGGCTCAATATAAAAGAGTTCCAAATAATATATTCTTTTCAAATGCTATATTTCACATTTTCCGTGCAAAACGCGGGTATAGATACTAGTAATGCAGAAAAGGAAAAGCATGTAACACTATCCTACCTAAATCTACACAATGACACCTTGGATCATTCCCGATTCAACCATACTAATTACATGTTTAAAGAAGAATATCAGCAGCACTCCAATCCACAAGGTGATCTATTCACACAACAGGCTATAAATAGTAACAGAGCATAACATCTATTTCCTCTGCTTTTTTGCCGGATTCTCCAGTTGGGACTCAACCTGCCATCATCAAAATCCAATTTGAGGTGAACCTTCAACGTCTAACAAACAAGGGGGATCTGACCAATGCATCGGTCAAAATGATCAGACACAATTATCGATATTGTTGGACATCAGAACTGAACTCCTATGTGGAAGCTACAAAAATATTTCACACTATTTGGATTTTGGATACATCCTGGGAATGGCTTCAAAATAAGCGCCACTGCATAAGCTTATTTCTCCTTCTAAGGTCCATGGCTAAAGTACATACTTGAACATGTATATACACATGCATGTTACTCCATGCTACTGTTACAAGTCAGGTAAAGATAGGCATCACTAAAATGGCCTAAAGGTGATAGAGTGAGTTCTATATATCAGTGAAACAAGATTTTATACATTTTGTTTTGTCTCCCTTTGGTGGACTGGAACATGTATTATTTTAGAATGTTTGATAAGAAATCTACATGCCTACTATTATTAACTCACTATAGATCAGCCATCTCGGTGACCACTTCCCTTTTTTGCTTTTTTCTTATACTGTTCTATTCTCGTACACAAGGCCAAAACTGTCCCACAAGTATATGATCAAGCAATAAAATAATTACACGAGTTCACTTAAACTCTGGGAGTCTAAAGGAAAATAAACAGAAAAACTAATAATTCCCTGCATAATAATATAAACATGAAAAGTGAACTTTAATTTTCATTAAATCAGATTTTTTTTTCTCTTGTCATAATAACTCCTCTGGGTATTGTTCAAGTAGTTAACAGCCAAGAGCAGAAGCATCAGTAGAGAGACAGATCAGACTCACCATTGTTTGATAAAAGAAGTCTTCTTGCCTATTTTTAACTCATTATAGATCAGACATCTAAATAAACCACTTGCTGTTTTCCTTCTTTTTTTCTAATAGAATTTTGTTTTCTTATTAAGGCTGATGGCAGATCTCTAAAAACTGTAGGACAGAATGCCAAAAAAGGCCACAAAAAGATTAAGATTTTTTTTTTTAAAAAAGGTATAAAATTCGATTAAATATGTGATTCAAAAGGAAAATACGCAGATAAAACTATTTTCCTGCAAAATGATATAAACCTGAAAAGTGAACTTTCAATTTCCATTGGATCAGAGATCCAATTCTCATGTCATAATACTCCTCTGAGTATTGTTCAAGTAGTTAACAACGAAGAGCTACTGCGTCACACGTGGTCTGGACAGAGATAAATTGATAGGATCACACCAAAGACACACTTCAGCATGAAAACCATTTCAAGCTTCAGCTTTAACACTAGTCTATTCTAGTGGAACAGGAGAAAACTCCATCGATGACAAAGCAGTGAAGTCAATTTTATCTTAAAAGTTTTTCAAGAAGTTAGATGGATAAAACAGATGATATTTACTGAAATGGCGAGGGAACTTACTGTATTTGATAGCTGCTCACGGATATACGCCATTGACCTCAGCATGGCGGCTAAAGTATCTCTTGAAACCTGAAATTTCACCTCTGATTCGCCTGAAGTTGTTTCTGTATCTTGAAGCTGAAAAGAAATGGATTCTGTATCAGTAAGACAATTCATTGCAGAAGCTGATGTCTATTTACAAGATAACAGCTGAACACTGCATTTAAGCAGAGTGGTCATATCTGTAGATTGATGTCTTAAGTTATTAGCACTATCTACATGAAAGAAGTTTCAATCCATTCACGGGCAGACAGCAAGTTTCCACGAAATTCACAACCTTAGGAAGAAACATACAACAAGTAGGCAAAACAAGTTAAGACATAGCAATGGAAGGATATTGACAATACTAAAAGCAAATTGACCACACCCCAAAAGCAATAGTAGTCAACCACATGCTCTTTGACTTGTGAGTAAGGACAATGCATTTGCCAACAAGAAGTGCTGGCATTGTATTTCACAGTAGATCAGGTTCTTTTTGGGATCCAGAAAGATTTGCTATGTCCTCATACCAAATTAGGTGACTACACTAAAAACAACTGCCTTCCCCTTTCCCAAAAAACAACAACAACAACAACACCCAGTAAAATTCTACAAGTGGGGTCTGGAGAGGATAGTGTGTATGCAGACCTTACCCCTGGTAGGGGTAGAAAGGTTGTTTCCAATAGACCCTTGCTCAAGAAGATGAAAAGAGGGGAAAAGCAATAACAATAACCAGTAACAATGGCAAGGTACTATGAAAACGGAAAGATAGTATGAACACCCCTTTCCCAAAGAGGAGTGAAAAAAATAACAACGGATAACAGGAGGAAATAACATACCGATGCTTAAATAGGAATATGGTATACTGGAGGAGATGACACAAAGGTTAGAATACAGAGGAACAATAAAAGAAATGTGGAAAGGGGATTGATTGAAGTGAAGAGGAATAGAACGTAGCACCTTCTCATCAGAAAATAAATTAAGTATGGCATGTGTACACACCTAATAGTTAGTTCATTAACAGAAATGATATTACTATTTTCCCCACATACCTTCAGATTGATGACAGCAACTCTATTAGCCGGGGTGGAAAGCTGCTCGCTTATATCAGCCATAGACTTCAACATCGGTTCTAGTGTGACACGTGATAGCTGAAACTTAACCTCTGATTCTCGTGAAGGAGTCCTGCTGTAATCTTGCAGCTACAACCAACGAAACTTAGTAAACAATAATAAAATTATCAACCCATGACATATAAGCATATAACTGAAATTAAATACAGCACATGAGGTCACAAAGTTGCCAAAGGAAGAACACTCTTCCATCGCTATTCAAAAAGCATTTCAGTTACATTATATAAAACAAAAATTAATCAATTCACGAACATGATAATCTTTTTTAAGGAAAAACTTTAAAAGTTGAACTAAAATCAAATTATACACAAAGCTCTGAAACACACCTTCAGGTTGATGACAGCAACTCTATTCGCAGGTGTAGAAGTTTTATTCTCCATCACCCAAGTCATTGACTTGAGGCAAGGAAGAATCACCTATGAATCCCAAAAAAAGAATAGCACACAGCTTGACTTAAGAAATCTGCTAGTCAAATTAAATAAGATAAAAATGAATCTCAGTACCGTGTTATCTGCATGACCATCATCACGGTGAAGAGACACAGGGGCCATGCGCTGGGCATTCAAATCAGCAATAGTCCTAGCAGGAATACCAGTGTCATTAAGATAAAAGCGCTTTGTCATTTCATCTTGCCGTGGCCACAATAATGGCGTCATTTCTGGAGCAGAGGCAGACGCCCTCCGATCATCATGGCCAACACCGCTAACCTGTGAGCTAGGAGGTGAAACTTTAGCAACATTTCTTTTTGCAAGAGCCACCTTCTTTCCTCCTTCTTTAAGAGCAGCTAATGCAGCATTATATGTTTCTTGAGCTACAGCCCCTTCTTCAGCGTATCTTATGGCTTCCCTGCAGAGACTGTTGTATTTCTGTGCCATTGATTCGGTACCATGTAGTTGTACATGTTCATCTGATTCAGCACGGCATTTTGCATTTATTGTCCACCGCTTCAAGATGTAATGAGATGGCAATGTAAGAACATTAGTTACTGTAAAAACTGTAAGAATATGTCTACAGAGGATACCACTACATTCAAACATCTGGCAACTACAATTTGCTTTCAGTTCAGATATAGTCAGCGAGACAGTGTATGCTTTCTGGTCATCCTCAAACTTTGCAACCCTGAATGTACTGAGAGCCCCATCTCCATCAATTCTGTTTGCAGTGTAAACAAATGTCTCCACTAACTCTTCTTGAAATTTTAAGAATATTTTCTTCGTGTATAAAGTTGCTGCCTGTTTCTCCATAGGAGATGGTGTCCTTAGTGGTGGAGTAGCGCATATTGTATCAAAATCGGCTTCTATTTCCTTCTCAAATGAATTCTCCAAAGCTCTTTCATACTGCCTGAAGAACAATGGCAGTGTAATTTGTTGATTCACATAGCCATCGAAAAATGAGCATTCATATTCCTGGTTAGGAGAGAGGGCTGCAAAGAAAGTATCACGAAAATAAGCTGGTACCCACTGCCGACGTGTATTATATATGGATTGAAGCCAATCATTCTTCTTCAGATCATACTTTTCAAGGATTGTCTCCCAATATGATTCAAATTCTTCAACTGTCTCTGTCAAATTGATACAATTATAGAGTTCAACTTGAAAATTTGGGTACTTGTGACATACATGAGCCATTCTGTCTTGGCCACCCCTTAATACATACCACTTGTTGATACAATGCCTTGTTCCAGGAAAAACTTGAGCAACTGCAGATTGTATAACAGTGTCCTGATCAGTAATTATGGAGACAGGGGCACGGTCATTCATGGCAGCAAGGAAGGTCTTGAATAGCCAGACAAATGTAGCCTCAGACTCATCTAGAAGAAGTGCACAACCAAACAAAATTGTCTGACCATGATGATTCACTCCTGTGAATGGAGCAAATGGGACTCTGCACTGATTAACTCTGTACATTGTGTCCAGTATAACGGCATCACCAAAATGGCTATATGCATTTCTTGACCTTGCATCAGCCCAAAATACATTAGCCATGCGATTATCTTCGTCCAATTGTATGGCATAGTAAAATCCAGGATTTTCAGCCTGCATTTTCTTGAAGTAATCAAGAAGATTCTGAGCATCTCTTCCTAATGTTTTTCGTTGATTGCATTGTCTAGGAGAGAAACTCTGAGGTACAGTATCCTTAACTGTTTGATCTGACTCTGCAGGACGAGTACTCTTAGCTCCACGGTTAATCTCTAAAGGGATGCGGTTACCATCTACAGAGACATACATTACACCACTAGGAACAATTCCTACACCCTGATTATTCTCAGGTCCATTCTTTTTTGGCACAGCAAAATGCCTGTGTGATGTGTGGTAATGCACCTTATTAGGATGCACAAAGGAGTGACTATGCTCCTTCATATATTTGGTTACGACCCACTTGTTTTGACCTTTTAACTCCACTCTAAGCATTGCATCACAGGATTCACCGTACACTGTACTCAAACCATTACATAAGAAATCAGTCTTCAGTCGATTAAACTGATAGACATGGGTGGTAAAACCCAAACGCCTAGCGTATTCCTCATAGAAATTCTTAGCCTGATCTTCAGAATGAAATACCATACCCTTTTGTGGCTCAAAAACCTCATCCCGTTCAGGTGCATTTGATCTTCCATTAACATTTGCTTCTCCACTCTCGCTGGGTTCATCATCACCGTCATCAGTTATGCCACCTTGGTGTTGCATATTCCCCTGTTCGACATCGATCACTTCAACATCCATCCCAGAACATGTAAACCACTTTAGAAAAACGCATCACATCTCTAGATGTGCTCCAGCACATATCCCTGAAGATGCCATACATAACCACGTCACGACATATTTACCATAACAATCATCTTTAGCTGCTATTCTTTTCATCCTACATTTCATTTATCTACCATGTATCTTCTTCATGTTACAAATTCAGTTAACGAAGTTAAGAAAAGTAAAGCAAGCATGAGTGCTGCAAGTCAACAACGCAACTGGAATAACATAAAAAATGCACAAATAATTTGCTCAATAATGGATTCAGATTTTAGAAGCTGTACTTTGTCATAATTTTGTACAAATGATTGACCGAAATCAAATGAGGTATTAGCATAATGTTCCTTAATTGTCTTCAATCACCAACTATTCTTTTAAAATCACCCATTATATCACTTAAAAGCTGAGAGAAAGTACTTCCTCTGTCCCTTTTTATATGACACTTTACCTACGGGAGTCGAAAGCAATTTTTTCTGTGTCTACAAATTCAAACATTTTCCAAATATATTTTTAATCATAAAAATCGTATTAGCACTTTCATGTAGCTTCTAAATAAGTAATTAAGAAAACTAAGTTGGAGCTTACGCCATATTTTACCTGCTAACTTAATTTTCCCTGCAATACATTATAGAATTCACTTGATCAACTTAAACCCATACTCTGTTATAAGAACTCCAAAAATAAAATAAAATATACACTGAATAAACCTTAAACCTCCCACATAGCGAATCATGCAGTTGAAAGGTCCATATGTATAGTCACGGGCACGCACACACACACATACATACATAATACAAGTACATATACAAGTATGTGTGTGCATCTACGTTGAGAGAGAGGGATAGAGAGAGTGAGAAACCTATGATCGGAGGAGAGAGAATTAAGGCCAAACGGATCTCAAACAAATTGCGTTATGAAAACGAAAGTCCAAAGTTGTGTGAATTCTTCAGAACAACTAAAACGACGGCGTTTGGAAGGAAGTTGAAGAGTTCAATTGGGGCACCGGCGAGCGAAGTTGCAGAGGGCGGAGGAAGAAGAAAACGGGGAGAGTTAGTGGGTGTCGTGTGGATTACCAATGAACCTAAGTGCACACGAACTTTCAGCCGTTTGATTAATATCAACGGTGAGATATCAATCTAGAAAATACCTACTTGTACTTTACGTCAAACTTATGCTGAGATTAGACGGGGGGGGCCGAGATTGCTAGTTTGGCAGAAAATACTTATTCGCTGTGATATTTTGCGTCGATCAAGCTATTTAATTAGGAAATAATACAAAATAATTATTTAGAATTTAAATATAAAAAATAATTAGACAAAAACGTTCGTATTTATATAACAGATTACTTAGAGCCCGTTTGGCTTAGCTGATTTAGATTAGCTATAAGCAATAGTTGTTGATAAGACTTTTAAGTGCTGAAACTTATTTATAAAATAATAGTTACTTCATCCGGTCAAAAATAAGTGATTTTTTTGAATGTGTTCACACATATTAAGAAAGTCATCTTTTAGCATTACTTAGCAATAGAATTGACCATTTTAACCTTACTATCTCACATAAACACTCCTAACACATATTCCCCAGACCCCACCCTGTGGGACTATACTGGGTAGTTGTTGTTGTGTATATCACATAAACACTCCTAACACATATTCCAACATTGTTTACTCCAAGGACAATATAGGAAAAACATCATTAAGTCATTCTTAAAATTCGAAAAAATCACTTATTTTGGACCACAAAAAAAAGGCCAAAAAATCACTTATTTGGACCGGATGGAGTACTTGTTTAGATAAAAGCGTCGAAATTAATAATATGCAGCTAAAGAAGTGGGTATACAAAGAGTTTGTTTAAAAAGAAATATTTTTAGGGATTAAATAATAAATATTTTGGTCAAACTTAAAGAGTTTATAAGCTGAAATTTAATAAGTTGGGGGAGACCAACTTATAGTTTTTGGCTTATTTTGGTTTATAAGCACTTAACTTTTAGTAAGTACTTTTAATTTTACCAAACGCGTAAAATAAGCCAAAAATGCCAGCTTGACAGCTTATAAGTTTAGCCAAATACCCTTGTAATTATCTCACGTTACATGGACCATAAAACTAAAGAATATTTGTAACAGATTACATAACCAACAAAAATATTAAAGTCAAAAAATAAAGTGATTGTATATTACGTAGTTATGATTAAATGATAAAAATTTATAAACAAATATATAATGTACATTAATCCATTTGTATAGTGTTGAGTATTAGATGAAGTCATGAAGGTAAAATATCTCATTGATTTGGGTTCCATATGTCAACTGAAACATGGAAGTTACCAACAAAAAATATAGCCGTTCAGTATGATATTTGGGCCGATCAAGCAATTTAGTGAGGAAATAAAACAAAATAGTAAGTTACAATTTTATAAAAAAAATTGTATTTAGGTATTACAGATAACTTCAAATAGCTCATCTTACGTATTGGATTATATAACTAAAAATATATGTAATGAATTATATAACCATCAAAAATATTAAACTGAAAATATGTGCATTACTTTATTATGATTAAGTGATAGAAAGTTATAAACAAAAGATGTAATATGCATTCGTTCATTTTTTTTTTTAAACATGGGAGGAGTGAGACAACCGCAAATGAAAGTTTACCAAATAAAACGTCATTTTGCCATTGTCGGGATCGAACCAGGGTCGTCCACGTGACAGCTGGAAATAGTCACCAGTGTTCCATAATATTGACTATTCAGCTTTGTATTGAGAATGTACATACACATATACATACATATACTGCAATACAATGTATCTCTAATTGTATGTCTAATTATTTTATGAGATAGTTAAAGTGGTTAGTGGTGGTTAGAAATAGTTAGTGGTTAGTGGGCCAGCTGGATTTCACTCTTCTTCTTTCCTTTCATTTGCTTATAAATAGGCATTGTATAGACACATAAAGTTAGTGGATTCAATTACATAAATGAAGAAATTCATCTTTGTTTCCACAATATTCTCTCTCAGCTCAATATCTCTCGCATGAACATGAGTTTATTTCAATGGTTTTCTCCCAGTTTTGATATGGTATCAGAGTCTAGGCTCAAGCTCTCGATTAAATTCGTCATCAATCTCACTCAGTTCGACTCTCCTCCGATCTGTTTCTCTTCAATTTTGTCTCCTCTTTGTTCGATTTAGGTTCTTCATATCGCATTTGGATTTTGACAATTTTTCTGAAATTGAGCTTCTCTGATGGCTGAATACTTAACTGGATTTACATTTTGTATCATCGTCTGCTTGAATCATGGCCGGAGAAGAAGAAGTGGCGGATTCAACTAATACTCTACTGAGCTCAACCATTCCACTCTACATGCATCCATCGGAGAATACAGGAACTACTCTAGTGCCAGTTCCTTTTGATGGTTCTGGGTACAGATTGTGGAGAATATGTGTGTTAGGAGCTTTGTGTTTGAAGAATAAAGTAGGATTCATTAATAGAAAATGTAAAAAGCCAGATGCAAGTGATGCACTCTTCGATCAGTGGGAACGATGCGATAACATGATGACTTCGTGGATATTGAACTTACTCTCTAAGGATTTAGTAGATAGCCTACAATACGTCAATGATACAAAGGAACTGTAGAAAAAGCTAAAAGACATGTGTGATCAGACAAATAGAGCAAATTTATACTAATTACAAAAGGAGATCAGCGATTTAAGGTAAGGGACCTTCGATATCACAAGATATTACACAAAAATGAAAAAGCTATGGAAAGAGCTAAACATGTTGAACATTCATGCTCAATGCAACTTTCAGTATGTATATGGAGGTAAGGCTAATATGCAAAAGACTAAACAAGACAGGAGGCAGATTCAATTTCTCATAGGACTAAATGAAGTATATACAGTAGTGAGGGGAAGTATACTGATGATGAACCCCTAGCAAGCATAGCACAAGCCTTATCTATCCTTATTTAGGAGGAAAATCAGAGAGAAGTCAAGTCCCAGAATCAAGTCATGATCGACTCTATTACTCTTAATGCAAACACCTCAGGTGTGAATATTTTTAGGACAAATTATCGTCATAACTCTGCTAGAATGTTGGGGACCCATCGTATGTGTTGGATTTCAGTACAGTTCAGTTTGATGATGACTTGACTTATGATGTAGAGCCTATAGCTATAGTGGGTCGCCAGGTGCGGAGATTGAGGTCCAAGGATATTGCGTCAATGAAGGTTCAGTGGAGAGGTCGGCCCATGGAGGAGGCCACTTGGGAGACCGAGCGGGAGATGCGGAGCAGATATCCACACTTGTTTAAGACTCCAGGTATGTTTCTTGACCCGCTCAAGGACGAGCATTTGTTTAAGTTGGGGAGAATATGACGATCCGGCCCGTCGTCACGAGAGTTACCGCCCTGTTTCCCCCTTATTGTATTGTTTCATATTTATATATCACTATTAGAGTCTACTGGGTGAATTTGGATTGAATCTGATTAAAAATAAGGCATATAGCCTCTTAGAATGGAGTTTATTTTTAAAAAGTCAACCTGAAGTTGACTATGTGGTTAGAGGGCTCATATGTGAATTCCGGTAGTTCGGTTAGCTTGGGGAGGTGATTTGTGACTTAGGAGAGCGATCGGAATCGAATTTGGAGGTCCGGTGTAGGAATAGGCTTGAATTGGCGAAGTTTGAATTTTTGCGGAATCCGGTTGATATTGAGATTTTGATCTAAAAGTCGGAATAAAATTCTGACAGTTGCAGTAGCTTCGTTAGGTGATTTTGGATATGTCTGCAAATTTTTAGGCCATTCAGACATCGTTTGGTCGGGTTTTTGATGGAATATAGGTTTCGGAAGTTTTAATTGAAACTTAGGCTTGAATCCGCCTTGATTTGATGATTTTGGTGTTTAATGATGTGTTTTTATGGTTGGAACAAGTTCGTATTGTATTTTGGAGTAGGTTGGTGGTTTTAGTTAAGGTCCAGGGGGCCTCGGCGGTGATTCCGGGGGTTAAACGGACCATTTTGTGATGAAAAATAGATCGATTTTGCTATCATGCAATTGCAGAGAACTAACCCATCGCATTCGCGTGGGTGATAAACGCGAACGCGTAGAAGTAAAAATAAGGGTCTGAGGTTTTGGCCTACGCATTCGCGAAGGCTGTGATGCAAACAAATAGAGGAAGGAAGCAGAGGCATGCATTCGCGAGGACGAGCACGTGATCGTGAAGAATGTTTGAGGAGCCAGTGATTTTTCTCTTACGCGATCGCGAGGGTTGTGTCGCGTTCGCGTGAGTCCAGGTTCTTGTGCATCGCGATCGCGGGCTGGAGAACGCGTTCTCGTAGAAGGATTTTGAATTTTTAAAAGTTTGCCCATCGCGTTTGCGTGGGCTATGTCGCGAACGCGATGAAGGAATTAAAATGACGGACATATCAGTTAAATGTTATTTCAGTCGCGAGGGTTTCATATTTTCTCCATTGTTGGGCAAGTTTTGAAGCTATTGGACGAGGGATTAAGAGATTTTCACCTAGTTTTTCATTGGAGGTAAGTTTTATGGACTAATTACGTGATTTTATCCTAGAATCTTCATCTGAATCACTGAAAATTGGAGGAATTAAAGTGAAAAAATGGGGGGTTTTGCTTGAAACCTAAGAAATAGTAAATTTATGATTTGGAGGGTCAAATGGACTCCGATTTTAATAAATTTTATATGTACGGACTCGTGGCGAGACGAGAATTCTGAAAATGTGAATTTCATAATTTTTAGAGAAGCGGGCTCGGAGCTCGGGTTTTAGCAACTTCGTATTTTTGGGTATATTTCGAGTTATTTCGATTGGGTTATGTTCCATTAGCCTATTTTGATGTATTTCTATTGGTTTTTATCAGATTCGACACCCGTGGAGGTTGATTCTCGAGGGAAAGGCATTGCGGACTAGTTTCTGAGCCGGTTCAAGGTGATGGGTGTAGATGATGACCTGAGGGTTTGAAACCCCGGTATATCATTATGTGACGCTGTATTGAGGCGAGACGCGTACTCTACTATGAGTGCAGGGTCGATTGTGATTGGGGACTATGGCTTAGTCCGACCGTGTGGCATTGTACTGTGTTGTTGGCTATGAATGAGCCGGTAAACCTCCTACTTGGATGGTTGTGGATATATTTGGGATGTGTGCCAGTTATTTGGATCCCGTGAGGATCGTTATTATTGCTTCTATGATTATAGCATGTTTTCATGATATCAGTCCTGAGCTAGACATTGTCTAAAATGATTTTTCAAACTCTGAGATTTCTGATTATTATTTCTATTAAACGGGTTTCAAAATGATAATTATTTGTGCCTGTGAGGCTTGCATTGCATGTAGCTGGACTGGTGATGGATCGGGCTACGCGCCGCAGCATATGTCACTGATATTGTGTTTGGGTTATAGGATCCCTCCGGAGTCTGAACCCCCACAGTGAGTGCGGGTACCCAAATGGATCGGGTTACGTACCGTAGAGATCATGTTTATGCATCTGCATTGCATTATTTATTTTTGCTGTACTGCTTAGCTGTTATTGCTTACTCTGAGGCTTATAATGTTAAATAGGATTAAAAGAAGTATTGTATAGCTTTACTGTATAGTCTATTGGGTGTTCTTACCTTCAATATTATTATACATGCTTATTATCATTAAGTTGGAAGTACTCACTCTACTCCCTGCACCTTGTGTGCAGATCCAGGTACATTCTAGCAGGACTGATTCTCCAGTTGTTTCAGAGTTATATTCGGACTGTCGAGGTAGCTGCTTGGCGTTCGCAGACCCGACTTTTCCTGTTTTTCCTTTACTCTTAGACTTTTCCGCGTTTGCCGGTTATACTACGTATAGAGTATCATTGCTTATTCTCTTGGTAGAGGCTCTTGACTTGTAACCCAAGATTCTGTGGGAGGTGGTATATTGTTATTGGGATGATTTATATATTATGCTATACTTCGTAAGCTATCCTGCTATTAAATGTTTTGAAGGTAAAAATGAGAGCTGGTAGCTCGATATTGTGTGTGGTTGGTCAGGCTGGCGTAGCAATGTGCTGGGCGCCATCACGACCGAATTTTGGGGTCGTGACAAGAGACCTTCACTGGTGGTAAAGATGACCACTATAAAGGCTCTAGTTGGGACAACAGTTAAGAAGGGTTGGAAAATATTCCAACTGGATGTGAATAATGCTTTTTTTCATGGAAAAGTCTATATGGAAGTGCCACTTGGTTTAGTTATAGAGAGATCAGGCTTAGTGTGCAAACTGAACAAATCTTTATATGGCTTGAAGCAGGCAAGCAGACAATGGTATGAAAAACTAGCAGAAGCATTGTGTTCTAAGGGATATACTCACTCTTTGCTGGACTATTCCTTATTTCATAAGAAGAAGGACAACATAATGGTGTTTGTGGTAGTATATGTATGATGTTATACTCATAGAAAATGACCTTGATTAGATAACTCTCTGAAGAAGTTCTTGGACCAGACCTTCAAGATCAAAGACTTGGGGATTTTGCATTACTTTTTGGGGCTAGAATTGTTATACAAAGAGAATGGGGTATTGATTTCTCAGAGACAGTTCACTGTGGACTTTCTAATGGAGTATGACTGTATGCAACAACCTCCATTATCCTCTACTCTGGATCTTTCACTCAAGTTGAAAGTTGACCAAGGTGCTTAATTGAAGGATCCCACTCAATACAGAAAACTAGTTGGGAAGATGAACTTTGTTACCAACATCAGGCTTGATATAATCTTTAGTGTACAATACCTTTTGCAAATACATGTAGAATCCTAGTGATACTCACTTAAAGGCGATCCAAACCTGGGAATATTCCTACCTAACAGCACATACAAGATCAGTGCCTTTTGTGATTCAGATTGGGCTGCTTGCCCAGGAAATCTATTAGTGGATACTTAATACTACTTGGTGGTTGTCTAGTTAGAATGAAGTCAAAGAAACAGTCCACCATAGTTTTGCCCTTAGCTGAAGCAGAGTATAGGTCAACTAGAGTAGTGGTTGGTGAACTTGTGTGGTTAGTCAGGCTGTTTGAAGAATTTTCCATTGTCTCTCCCAACTTTAGTCTTCTATAATAGTCAGACAACCCTACACATAGCCAAGAATTCAATTTTCCACGAATGTACCAAGCATATTGAAGTTGGTTGTCATTTTGTGCGAGACAAGCTTCAGGAAGGATTGATCTCATTACATTATGTCCCTACATCAGATCAACTAGCTGATATATTCACCACGACCCTCACAAGGATCAAGAATTCCACTTTACTTGATAAGTTGAGTGTGAGTTCCTCACCTCCAACTTGGAGGGAGGGGGGAAGTTATTAAGCAATGTATTGAGAAATGTACATACACATATTGTAGCACACTGTATCCCTAATTGTATCTTTAATTATTTCATGAGATGGTTAAGGTGGTTAGTGGCGGTTAGGAGTAGTTAGTGGTTAGTGGGCCAACTGGATTTCTCTCTTCCTTTCTTCTTTCATTTGCTTATAAATAGGCACTATATAGACACATAAAGTTAGTGAATTCAACTACAGAAATGAAGAAATTCATCTTCATTTTCAAAATGTTCTCTCTCAGCTCCATATCTCTCGCATGAGCACGAGTTGATTTCAATGATTTCTCCCTGTTTTGATACAAAGCCAATTAAATGATTATTTTTACTACTTTGTTGAGTCTGTTCGTTGACAAAGTGAAATTGGTTCGTAATAAAGAACTATATATCTTTTTCTTTCTCTTTCATTGTTCTGATAAATTAATCATACATGTTGATTTGAAGTTTAAAGCAACCTAATCTGATTCAATAAATTTTAAATGTTCATTTACTTACCCCTAAACTAAACTCATTTGGGATTCACACGTCATGAATCAAATACGGCATAAGGAATATCTTTATTGAAACCTTCAAAAAAACTAGAACGATACAGGATATAAGAAATGCGCCACTAGAATGCGTGTCTTCTCTTGGATGGCTTGGTCAAGTTAGTTAATTAGACGTTTAGCGTTTGGACATAAATTTGATTGAAATTAAAAAAAGAGTTTGTTGAAAAATAATTTTTAAAAGTTAAAGTTGTGTTTAAACATGCATTTTATTTGAAGAAAAGTCGAGGTTTTAGAGTGGATGGGAACTTGAAAAAAAAAAATCAAAACTGATCATATTTTAAGAACAAATAATAGTATTTTTTTTTTTTGAAAAAAAATAGCCAGAACCTAGGGCCCAATGGAAAATTTTTCCTTAATGTAATTTTAGGGAACCAAAATGAGATGGACATGTCAAGTTTATCGAGCTACAACAATTTTACTTGCACAACCCCTCAATAATACTTGATAACTAACCAAAATTATCTTCATTAGAGATTCGGTATGACTTAAACTCCACTATCAATAACGATTTCAATGTGAAAAAAGATACAACAAATAATCTGAGGTATGGGAAGGATAATCTATTTTGTAAAAGTAAAGAAGTTATTTGGGATATACCATCGGCTCAAGAAAAGCATAATCAAAATAATTATAAAAAGAAATACGACAGTGGAAAAGCCATGGGAAAAAAGAGTAGTAACAACAACAAGAAATTCATACTAAAATATTATAGAATAAATACTAAAATTTATGGATGTCTCTAAGAATGCTAGTTGCATGGTAATATCAACTAAGAATTGTTTGTTGAATCAGAAAAGGGTTGTGAAAAACATAATGGTCATGCCGACAAGGAAGTCAATCTTGGAAAATACTATGGTTGAAGCTGCATTATCTTTATTGTCAGATGCAGGACTAGTTGCAAACCCGCCTGAGGAAAAACAATAAGATGGTCATGGTATCGTCTTCACAAAAAATTGCAAATTGAAGATACTATTCAAGCCCAAAAGGCCAAAACTATAGAAATGAAAACTAATACTATGAAACTCTGTTCTTTCTTGACGAGCATGATTATTTGTAGTTCCTAGTTATGCTCACTAAGTGACAAAACTTAAAACATATTTTATAATTTATTAATAGTACGTAGTTATTCTTTTCTTTTTCGTTTTTCTTAAAAATGTTTTTTTCTTACTGAAAAATTGTTCTATGGACCAAGTACCATTATGTCATAGTCGTGTTTTCAATCCGCCGAAAATCAGCCTACGTGGCAGCCAAGTCCCGTACTTGACTTTAGCCTTCCCACAACATTCAACCAAAATTATCGTAACTTTGGACTTAGATTATTTTTAGGCATCTTTCAACGTAATAAGTATAAGAATAATTTAGGCAACGAAATTTAGTAAAGGCAACAAAAAATTAACAAGAACACAATCAAGGCACAATTACAGAAAACTCTTTTCCCAACTTTGTATTTAACTCGAGCATACAAAGAAACTCAAACTCGATGTAGAATGTCGTGTGCAACAACATCACTCTTGACCTTCAGATTTTCTCACAAAACTACTCTTAGCTTTAGGTATTTTCACTGAAACAAACTCAAACATGCACTCTACATGTTTTTTCTCCTCTCATCTGCCCCAAGCATAAGGATGTTGTCCATTTATGAAACATGAGACAACTCTTTTGCCTTACACTTGTCGCACTTTAGGCTTGGACACTTGTCCCACGCATCCCACCATTTTAACCCTAGTGTGGTTGACATCCCTACCTACTAGGATCATGTAAATCATGCTAATAATAATGGGATCATGGTCCCAAAATGTGCTAACACTTTTGCCAGCTTTTTAGCAAAGCCAACTGCTGCCCATGTGCACAGCATGTGTCGCGTAACCGCCTTTAACTTGGTCAATCTGAAGCATACTGCCCATTTTCGTGCCTTCGCTTGAATAATGCTAGTGCCTTGTACTCAGCTGCAGAGTAGCCACGTCTTTTCTAGGCCATTGCGCACGAACATGGCCCTTTGTCGCGCCCCAATACCATGAAAAATATGTCCCGCACTGCTTTCCGTTACATTTTAGCCTGCCTTTCCACTTTGTTTTTGCCTTGCCTTGGCACTGCCTCATGCGTTGATGCCTTTGCCATGATCAAATATCACCCTCAGCCGGAAACTCATTGTCAAGCCTTTGCCAAGCTGTCTCGCCTCCGTCAAAGCCTTGGCCATCACTTGCACATTTCCTTTTTTGCCTTGGTGCTACTCGTGCACCTTAGCTTGGCAACATTGTTGTTGTCCCAAGACAACACTCTCATTGTAAAGTCAAGCTCAAAGTGGCAGAGGTCTTACAAATCAGCCGAACCCTTTGAAACTCGACGTCCTCGTCGAGGTTAGCTCAATTTATGAGTCCTAAGGGGTTTACAAGCAATGCCCCTTGGCCCCCCTTTCTCTCCAGCCACAATTGTATTGACACCAACAATTTGATTGTCACTGGTCATTTCCTCCAACGCAGCAGCCCTCTTGTCTGCGACAGTCATAGTATTTAACACTGCCTTCTTCATGCAGTCCTTTGCTCGATGTGGCCCATCACAAATGAAACAACCACTGAATTTGCTGCCCTTCTCATTACTCTTTGAAGTTCCAACCTTTTGCCTTCCCTTTCCCTTATCTTCATTAACATTGTTATTTTCATATTTCTTCAACTCCTTTGCCTTGTATGTCTTTCCTTCATTAGACTTTGAAGCAGAAGTTTCATCGTCCAAGTGAAAATCTCCCAATACACCAGCCGCACCCACAACACTTGCGAGGTTTTGAATATTCTGCCTACGCAACTTCGATTGTGCCCACTATTGCAGCCCGCTCATGAAGTAGTGCAATTTATCTTCTTCTGACATATTGCTGATACTCAACATCAAAGAAGTGAATTCTTTGATATATGCTAGACTGATCCGAATTGCCTCAACTTTGTCAGTTTGTCCCTAGCAATCCAAGATGTAATGCTAAGAAGGAACCGATCCTTCAATACATTTTTCAGCCGCTCTCACAACTCAATCTTTGGTCTGCCCAAACTTTCATCTTTAGCCACATGAGTGCGCCACCACAACTTAGCATATTCACTTAAATACATGCTAGTCAATGTTACTTTCCCCTTCTCGTCTTGCACACGAATAACATGGAAGTATTGCTCCATATTCTAAAGAAAATTCTCCAATTCGTGTGTACTCCTTGCACCACCAAATGCCTTAGGTTCAAGAATTTTTACCTTAAGACGATCATCACCACGTAGAGGAGCATCCTCGTCCACAACGCGTCGCAACACCATTTTCTTGATTTTTAGATCCGCATTCACTTGACTTAGCCTTGCCAATTCTTCTTCAAGATAGGCAAGCCTTGTCATGAGAGTTTGAATTTCTTCACCTTCAGGATCATTTCCCAGCAATGCCTCTAGTTTCGTTAGCCTTTCCCGCAGTTCGTTGTTACCACCGGCCATGTTCTTAAATAAGACCATGAAAACTACCACTGCCCGTCGTGTCTCCATCACGAACCTGCTCCGCTCTGATACCAGTTGTCACAAGCGCGTTTTCAGTTCGCCAAAAATCAGCCTACGCGGCAGCCAAGTCCCGCACTTGACTCTAGCCTTCTCACAACACTCAGCCAAAATTACAGCAACTTTGAACTTAGAATTATTTTTAGGCAGCTCTCAACGTAGTATTTAGGAATGATTTGGGCAACGAAATTTAGTAAATGCAACAGAAAATTAATAAGAGCACAAGGCACACTTATAGGAAACTTTTTTCCAAATTTCATATTTTATACGAGCATACAAAGAAACTCAAATACGAAGTACAATGCCGTGTGCAAAAAGATCACTCTTGACCCTCAGATATTCTCACAAGACTACTTTTAGCCTTAGGTATTTTCACTACACTCTACATATTTTTTCTTCTCTCATGCGCCACAAGCATAAGGATGTTGCCCATTTATAAAACATGAGATAGCCCATTTGCCTTACACTTGTCACACTTTAGGCTAGGACACTTGTCCCACGTAACCCACTATTTTGGCCCTAGTATAGTTGACATCCCCCAAACTACTAGGATCATGTAAATCATGCTAATAATAATAGGATCATAGCCCTAAAACATGCTAACACTTCTGCCATCTTTTTAGCAAAGCCAACTACTGCCCATGTGCACCGCCTTTGACTTGGTTAATCCGAAGCATACTGTCCATTTTCGTGCCTTGGCTTGAATCAGGCACCAATGCCTTGTACTCAGTCTGCATTATAGCCATGTTTAACCTATGTCATTGCCCACGAACATGGCCCTTTGCCGCGCCCCAATGTCATGACAAGTCTGTCCCGAGCACTGTCTTCCATTGCACTTTAGCCTACCTATGCCACTTTGTTTTTGCCTTGCCTTTGTATCACTGCCTCATGCCTTAATGCCTTTTCCATGATCAAGTGTCACCCTCAATCCGCAACTCATTGTCAAGCGCTTGCCAAGCTGCCTCGCCACTGCCAAAGCCTTGGCTATCACTTGCCCATTTTCCTTTTTGCCTTGGTGCTATTCGTGCACCTTAGCTTGGCAAACACTCTTTGATTTCCCATGATAACACTCTCGTTGTCAAGTCAAGCTAAAAGTGGCAGAGGTCTAACACATTCCATCTAACCTCCACTGCATGACCGGGGAATGACATGAGCTCTAAGTTGAGAGAGTGAAATTTGAAATGCCTATAATAACTATATTTCAACTGTTTTAATTATATGTTTATAGTTCGAATATGAAACATTGTATTTTGTTGAACTCACGAACTCATTGTTGGATCTGCCACTAATTGATGAGAAGCTAAGGAAAAGTAGAAATTTAAGTACAGTAAAACCTTTCTATAACAATATCCCTATATAACAATCATTTACTATAAACACTTAATTTTTCTCAAAACGATTATTTATGTTTTATTTTTCCTCTTTGTAACAGCATTCTGCCTATAACAGTAGCAAACATCTTTATGATAGTACGTTCTTATAAAATTACCGTTCTATAACAGGCATGCAATTTTTTTAAAGTTATTACTGATAATAATTCAAAATATTATAAGCAAATATTTTATAACTCTAATGTACAATTTGTAATAGAAATATATATTATCTTGAGGATAAAATTACGTTCTATAAACATATGCACATCAAATTCTTTACTTATTTAAAGATCTAAAAATGATATATCTTGCAATAGAAAAATGCCAAAGGATACTTAAAAGATCTTGAATGATTTAATTGTGTGCCTTAGAGTTTTAGATATTTATGTGTTTAGTTAAGAATATTTCTAATAATGTATTAGGTTTCTCTAGCATGTAATTCTATAATATTTCTATCTTTTGAGATTGTGAATTTAAATAATTTTTTTATCTTCTATATATAATATTAAAACAAATAATTTTTGGATAATTTTTTTTAAACAGACAAAATATATTTAAACGCCAATATTGTTATAGGTGTATAAGAGGCATACACAATAAAAACGAAAAAAATCGCAACAAACTATGCTATTATAATAAGGTTTGACTGTTTACTTGAATTGAGTAAACAGTAGTAAATACTTCACGGTTAATCCCACTTGTATTGCTACTTTGAGTAAATTGAAGGACTAAATACAATTGAACCCCAGATTAACGAAGGAATGTATGAGTTTACCAGGTGATGGAGCAGGTCCGTCGTCACTTGCAATTGGAGCTCCGATTGGGACGCCAAGATCTAAAAAGGAAAAATAAAAAAAATACAATTAATTAATTCTGAATTGGATATGATATTTGAATTTTGCATGGTTCTTCATAAATGGATAGTGGGCCTAGCTCAATCCCAATATCTAGCTTATAAGGTGAGGATTATCCAAAACCATATAAAAATATCAAAGATCTCAAATTCCACCGATGTGGGACATCCAATAGTTCTCCACATATTAACCCAATAGGTGGATGGTTTATGTGGGGTCGTTGGTCGGATGCATAAGAATAATACTAAATATAGTGTATTAGTAATATTGCTATTAGTTATGCTTGCATTAGTTATGTTGGTATTAGTTATGCTGGCATATTTCTTATCCATTATTTGGTTTGATGTATTAAAGCATTGCACAATTTCTAAAAGAATTACTTGTTTACAAAAATACTCTCAAAAAATAGTCCATCACTCTAACTTTTAAAAAAAATATATATATGTTGAGAAATATGTTTATATGAAAAAGTTTTAAAAAATTATTTAATTTATCTACCTATATTGTAATATAGAACCAAATATTTATTTTATTAAAAAAATATATACTAAGTATTTATTTATTTACTAATATAATTTTATTCCTCACTATTTGAATTATTTTAAACTTGTATTAATATAATAATTAGTATATTTTAATCAAAACATAAATTTTGAAGAGCAATTTTGTCTTTAACTAAGCTAATGCATGCATTAAAACCCAATCCATTGCTAATACCATGGGTTTCTATGCATTAGTTATACATAGGATAATACCAAATAAGGTGTAACTAATGCATGTCTACCAAACAAGGTATTATTAATTCACAAAACTAATGCATGCATTTTTTATCTAATGCATCCTACCTAGTGACCCCTAAGGGATCACTATGTAGGATGAATAAGAGAAATAATGCACGCATTAACTTTAGATATTACTAATCCCTCGTTTGGTATACTTTTTTAACATATGTATTATTAATGCAAGTATTAGTTATAAAACCTATTTGGTATTATCTATATATAACTAATACATAGCAAACCATGGTATTAGCAATACCGAGGCTATTAATGCATACGTTAAAATGGTTAAAAGATAAAATTATTCTTAAAGTCCCTTAAAGCTAAAGAACATCGATGGCATTTTTGTAAATTACTAATTTTCTTAAAAATTATGTAAGGCATTTTAATTTTTAATACACCAAACCAAAAAGCGGATAAGAAATTATCACAGCATACCTAGTGCTTGCATTACTAAACCATGCATTACTAATCAGTGGCACAACCTCCCTATGTTAATGGTGGTCAAGGGCACACCCTTCAGCGAAAAAGTATACTTCGTGTATAAGTTAAATACTATTTTATATGATTGCATATTATAATTTAAACACCCTTAGCACAATTGAGTGAGACAGTTTAGTGGTTCAGGGTGTTCAAAGTAACATATTATTCACGGGTACAAAGTTTTGCCCATTTTGATTGCCAAAATTAAACGGAGGCCACCATGGGTGATCTATTTGATTCTTTTGCAATCTAAAAAATTTTCAAATAAATAACTATTAAAACTTTAAATTTGTATAGAAATAAACAACTGATCTTACAAGTAATTATTTAACTAACAGTTATTTTTAAATAAATTTTATAATCTAAAAGTTAAGCTCTACACAAATTTGGTACACTATTCATCGATAAAACAAAATTATTGATTTGTTTAAAGTTTGAACACCCTTGACGGAATTCCTAGCTACGTCCAATGTTATCAATTTCTACATTACTAATACACCTTAATCATCAATATTCTTATGCACCTACCAAACTGCCCCTATTAACAATTGTACAATTTTCAAGAATTTAAATTTCATTTAACATTTAAATTGTACACCCGATGTGATGTTTTCAATTTCAAAGTAACAATACTTGTATCAAATAGGAGTACTAAATTTATCCAATAAAACAGTGCTCTCTAATGTAAATAAATAGGACAAAAGAAGTATAGCTAATATAGAACAATTATAGATTATTATGTTATTTAAATCTTATAACGTCTTTATACATTTTTCACAAATTTGAACAACTATTTTTTTAGTGAAATCTGAATTTAGTAATTTACTCAAATTTACCTATTTTGTTTCAGCACATAAGCCACTAGTGTATGGAGTGAAAGAGAAGTATATTTTTAGCTGTTCTAAAATTTATCAACCCGTGAAATATATTTTTATGTATATGTAAATTATATAATTATATTATAAAGAATTTTTTATACTTTTTTAAGTAGCGAATATAATTTGTTTTTGCCGATCCATAAATTTTGTGTTTTGCCCTATCAATAATTGAGCACATGCATGATGGTTTGTAGGTCCAAACTCCAAAGTGGGCTATGATTTAACATCCTCTTTAACATTCAACGGCTATTTCTAACGAAAAGTTAGTTTTCTTTTTTACTAGTACCATAAATTTTGCTGGGTTTGTTAAAGTTTTGAAATTTGCAAATCAATTATAAAAAAGTGTCTATTTGAACTAATCTTGAAAAAAGTTATTCCCTTAGTCCAAACACTTTTGCTTTTCGAAGTGCAAACCTTTTAATTTTAATATACTTGGACATGGAATCTTTAATTGAAATAAAATTCACATAGCACAGTAATTAATAATTTAAAATATTTAAAAGGCATATGAGGAATTATGGTTAAAGATAAACCCTTTTGAAATCCGAATATCTTCCTATAAATTGGAATAGAAAAAGTATGTAGGGCTACTTCTAGTATGTTTTTCTAAAATTAGCTTACTTTGAAAGTATTTTTCTCAAAAATGCTTTTTAAAAATGTACTTATTGGGATAATTAATTTGTGTGAGTTTAATTAATTTGAAAAATATTTTTTGGCTGTATACAATGTATGACAAAGCTTACTCCATTCATTTACTCCTTTCATTTCAGTTTACGTGAACCTATTTTCTTTTTGGTCTGTTCCAAAAAAAGCGATTCTTTTCTAAATTTGGAAACAATTTAGTTTAAACTTCTAATTCTACCATTAATGAGATGCTTTTATAACCATACAAATACTTTGGATCCCTTTACGACCAATTTAGAACCATAAATTCCAAAAATCTTCAACTTTTTTAAAACTTAATGCTCAGTCAAACAGGTTCACGTATATTGGAACATATACTTTTAAATATTTGTTTTAAAATGTATTTTAAAATTTGGCTAAAGAACTTACTTTGGGAAAAAGTATTTTTGGCCAAATCAGCTTATTATGTTCTCCCTCCGGTCCAAAATAAGCGATTTTTTAGCCTTATTTTGTGGTTCAGAATAAGTGATTTTTTCGGATTTCAAAAATGACTTAATGATTTTTTATACAGTGTTCTTGGAGTAAATAGTATTGGAATATGAGTTAGGAGTGTTTATATGAGATAATAAAGTTAAAATGATCAATTCTATAACTAATTAATGCAAAAAAGTGACTTTCTTAATATGCATGAAAACATAAAAAAATCACTTATTTTGGACCGGAACTATAAAGGAAATTAGAAGCTAAAAGTAGATCCCAAAAACTTCTAACCCAAATTGAAAGTAAGAAACGGAGAGTGGCGTAAAGAGAGAGAGAGTAAAAATGGGTACCTGAGCAAGTGGTAGCAGGTGGAATCTCCAAACCACAAAGAGAAGGCAGTTTAAGTGCCTTATCGACATCAATATTGAACCCAATTTTAGCACCAGAGCTCGCTCGCCCAAGCATTTGACACAAGCAAATTGGATTGCTATCTAACAACCCAGCAATTTCTGGGCAACATCCTTTATCTGGTTTACTCAAATTGCTATCTTTTTCTACAAATGTTAAGCAATCAGACATGTTTACTAAGACGCTAAAGCAATTAACTCCGGGACTTGGTGCAGGAGCTGCTGGTGCTGGTGGCGATTTCTGTGCATCCGTCGATGGAATCAGAATGGGGAATAGTGAGATGATGAAAATTGTTGTGGCAATAGTGGTGGTTATTTTGGCCATTGTTGTGGATTTGAGATGAATTTGTTTAGTAGTGGGAACTCTAGAGTTGTAAATATAGAGCAATAAGTCTACTGTCTTTATAGCATGTTTGCCAAGTTCTTTTTAGCCAAAAGTATATTTTTTTTTAAGTAGATGCAGTTTTGGAGAAGTAGAAAAAAATAGCTTCTCTTCAAAAATATTTTTTTGAGAAGCACTTTTGAGAAAAATACATTTAGAAGTACTTTTTTACAGTTTGGCCAAATATTAATTGTTGCTCAAAATTGTTTTTCAAACTAATTAGCCAAACATAAATTGATTCTCACCAAAAGTACTTTTGAGAAAAACACTTTTAAAAATAAGCTGATTTTTGCAGCTTGGCCAAACGTGCTATTAGAGCGGTATGGCTTGCTTGTGATAGCCCGAAAAGTTTATTTCCCAAAAAAGTAGTGTAATTTTTATAAAGATCATTACTAGTATAAATAATAATGAGAGGTGGATCCGATATTTCAAGAGGAAGAGGATGAGTGAACTATTGTGAAGAGGTGGATATAGCATTCACACTTGATGCATTTAACTTTAATCTTTGCAATGAACTCACTATACGTTTGAAAATATATAATTATATTCTTTTTAAATTTATATACACTATGTGCCGAAAAAGACCGTTCCGAGTGAGATTTGAACTACCAATTTCACTTGTAGAGGTGCACTCATTAATAGTTGCATCATATGAATCTTTGAGCATGGATGTACGCACATATATTTAAGTAATTTTAAGAAATCTAACATTGTTATACATGATTTAGGAAGAGGAGTATGGGTTTACGTAAACCCATACAGGGGCATATCTAGGCCTAAAGTATGGGTTCACGTGAACTCATACTCCTCATCCTAAATCATGTGTAATTACGTCATATTTTTTAAAAATTACTTAAATATATGTGGGTGCACCCATGCTCAAATACTCATATGGTGCAAGAATTATTGGGTGCACCTCTACGAGTAAAATTGATGGTTCACATCTCACTTCGGACGAATTTATTTTCAGCACATAGCATTGATATATACGTGAAAATCGCCAAAAATTTTAAAACTGACACTGATATATAATTTTTAAAATGTAGTGAGTTCATGATAAAAGACTAAAGTAAAACACGTGATTCGAACACATACCCCTTAACCTAGATATACTTTCATAACGAATGTTCAATTAAATTACTCTCCTCTCTCCTTCAAAAGAAAATGACCATATACCTTCTTGTAACATTATGGGTGAAATTAAAAAAGGTGACAAATATTGTGAGCTATGAGATAAAAAGAATCAGAAGAAGTATTATGTTTAAGTCTAGTGTTAAGTTTTTCCGATTTCAATATCTACGACTACGAGAGGAGGAGGGGAAAAAAGGCACTTGTTCTCTTCACATATTTGCTAATTTGGGGGTGTTATTTTCTTTCCAAGGAAACATTACTTTAACTGACAGTTTATGTGGCGTTCCAATTATATTTTGGAGAAATTTACATTTATGTACATTTGTAAAAATATTTTTTGAAGTCATACATATATGTTTCATATAATGTTATTTTGAAATCATATATAGTTATGATTCTTTCTAATAATATGTAGTTTGTACACTAAATTAAATTTAAAAATGCACAACTCCGGCCTCGTTAGGGCATCATAACTTAGTGTTACACACCCTAGGATTTCTATAAAGAAAAACTAAGGTTGGATCTGATCTCGAAGCTTGTATGAAAACCATCTTTAATTTGGAACTTCGTAAAATACACTATATAATCGCTATAAAAATAATAGTCGGAAAAAAAATATATATATATATATATATATATACTTTCAACTTTTATACACTTTTTCAATTGTCAAATAATTACTGACGCAAGCTAAAGTAAAAATACCTCTCATTGATGTAAAAGTTTTAGTTAGCAAAGCGAACATTAGATGATTTTATAAATGTGTTCGCCAGTTATATGTTATTTGATAATAGAAGAAATATTTCACTCAGTTTACTTGGGAAACACTGCGGTGACTTTATAGATTTGTTCATCAGTTTCACTCAGTTTTCTTTCTCCCCCTCTTTCTTCTTTCTTCTTTCTTCTTCTTCTTCTTCTTCTTCTTCTTCTTCTTCTTCTTCCTTTTCACTTCTCGGTTCTTTCTTCTTTCTTCTTCTTCTTCCTTTTCACTTCTCTTGAGCCGAGAGTCTATCGAAAACAATATCTCTACATGAATAAAATTTGTATATATTTTATTCTCTCCAAACCCCACTTGTAAAATTATATTCTCCCGACCATACTTGTGAAATTATATTGCGACAAGAGATGTGTATTGCCCAATATGTCAATCACAGTTTGAATAAAACGGTTTGCTGCTTTTTTGCTAGCTGTAAATCATGCATAATTTTAGGAACAAAAAGCACATGATTAAGAAGGAAAAAAAAAAACCACACACACACACACACACACACACAAAAAAAAAAAAAAAAAAAAAAAAAGAGAAAACACAAGGGACCTGGTGTGGGGGTTCGGGGTGGGGAGGGAAGGGGGGAGGGGAGGAGGGGGCAAGGAAGACAAAATGTGAAAGCGTTATGTAGGTAAGCAGATAATTTATTTCTAAAAGTTCAACAGCAACAAACTCAGTGTAAATTTGCTAGTGAGAGCTAGGAAAGACATTGTGTAGGTAGACCTTATATCTATCTTGAGAAGAAATAAAGTTTTTTTTAATAGACCGCTGACTCAAGAAAAGATGAAAAAAAAAAAAAAGCAGCAGACAGTAGCAAGACAACCAGAAAACCAACACGAAAGAAACATCAGGATTTATTTCAAGAAGTTCCTGTTGAAAAAATTAAAGTTCCTTCTGACAAGTATTCTTGGAAGAAATTATTACTATAACTGAATTTCTCCATCAAAGAGGAAATTAAAGTACGTAGGTATTGGTATGAAAAATGATCTCATTTACTAATAGGAGTAACAAGAAAAGCAGCTACTAACTTATTGTTGGTCCATACTGGAACATGGATAAATTGAAACTATACATAATACTATTATTTAGCTCCTGCACAAGAATGATACACTCAAATGCAGACTTGTTGCTAACGGTGAAGGACATAGAGACTAACAAAACACCTAAATATAACAAACCTAAACACAACTTTCTAAGGGCTCCAATAGCACAGATAGAACTATACGAGGACCATTCCTTCTTCCCCTCCATCCTATCTCCTTTCTTTTTCTCATTATTTTGGTAACTGAGAAATTTCTCTGTAAGTTAGCTGGCCAAACTACAACTGGCACACATGTCGAAAGCTCGGGGAATATGGTTCTGCCCCTCTATTTCCTAATTCAATACCAAGCTTTAGTCAACGGCAAGGACCAAACTAGTAGATGAGCGCTACCAACACTGTGTTGATAGCGCCCCGCCCCGCCCTATTTATCTTGTAACCTGCCCTGCCCTGCCCTATTAAGTGTTTACCCTGCCCCGCCCTGCCCCGCCCCAATTGCCATTCCTACCAACACATCCTTCCAGTATCATCCAAAGAAGTAAAAGATAACTCAAGAAAGAAAAGAAAATATGTTATTGGTCTCCGATCAGCTGAATTTCTTACCTTCTGCAAGAAATGCAGCTTGCATGAATAAAAGGTTCCAAATCCAAATTACTTACTTCGAAATTTGCATATCATCAACTGCAATTGCTATTGGTTATCAGGAAAAGAGTAATAGTACCATGATTTCAAAGTGAAGCTGCCCCTGGTGTTAATATCCTTACAGATACAAGTCCCACACAAACCGTATACAAGAAATTAATCTTCTGACGTATATTTCTAAGTAGAAAGGATCAGCAGTACATATCTGCAATAAAGCTAATACAGGCTCAAAGCCAGTTTAATATTTTCATGATGTTCCTATGCTGGTGGAAGGTGGAAGCTATACGGTGAAATAGTCAAATGTGCGCATGTGGGCCCGCACATCACCATAATAATCGACCATGACATTGTAACTGGTGACTGCGTTTGGAAGAAGAGTGTTTTAACCGGGAACTGGTAAACACTTTTCCAAGCAGCTGGGCACAAACAGCGCTATCAAAAGCGAAAAGCACAAAAAAGGTCTAAGGTCTGTTGGGGCTTTATTCGTAAATAAAGCTTGAGCTTTACTGAAGAAAAACAACAAATATGTATTGAGACTCAACATGTTTCGAGACTTGCTAGGTGAAGCGCTAAACATATTTTGAAACTCACTTCAAGGCTTAAGCGCGCCTTTGATAACACTGAGCATAAGTACCACCATGACAACTACTCTTAAGTAAATCTGCATCTGAATGGAACAGAAGCCTAATCCCATTTTATGGGTTAATTTTGTCAGGATTAAAGAATGTGTACCTTAGTAAATTTTAAGATTGTGCCTTGTTATCAGAAAGTGGCTACTTTGGGAAGGGTGAAACATAGAGGACAAAGTTCAATATTCCAACATGTTATCTCTGTGCTAGTTGCATGATCAGTCCAAAGTAAAAACTTTTCAGCATAACTTAATCAAATATTCAACACCAGTAACTGAATGTTTTGTCGATTGGAAGAAGTTAGACAGATCAAAAGAACATTCAAGCCATGTGGAACCAATGCTGAAGTTGATAAAATGAATAACTTAACACGGAGCTCGAAAATTCAATAATAGAAAAGCAATGAGACCTAGTAAGTCTTGGATATATTTTGAGTAGAATAGGTTTCAGCAGACTGTAAGATATGGGTATACCCCTTTCTTGGCCAGTCTTGATCAGACTTGAAATTCACAGCAACAAATAACTGTGCTCAATCAAGGGGATAATCACAAAACAGCCTCTCTGCCTTGGATCATCAAATCAGAACTAGTCTCTAAGAAATCATTGTATGTTAAAAGCAACACTAGGTTCTGAATCCACGATAAATTCCTGAAACCGCTCTGGCATTTTCATGTAAAATTATGCAAGATATTACTCCATTAGTTTCTCACTATGCCAGCACAAATTTGAAAATAAGGATTTCATAGCCAACATCAGCAAAGTAAGAGAAACAATGTTACATCCTAAAGTGATCAGAGACTAAAAGTAGACAAGCCCTTGTAGTGCCAGAAGAAACAGATCAAATAAGAGAAATAAGCGAATTGTAAAGGATACAGATGTACCTTCACTTCAAATGCCAGTATAAATGAGAGGTGAAATTATGGAATCCTTAAACCAATAATATGCCTTTTCGTACATACATGATTAACTATTAGCAAAATAGAGTTATCCTAGGATCAATGACAAACTGCCATCACTTCTAGGCCTTCACTTTCCAAGTCATCCTACGCCTGTTGTGCCAGCTGTTCCTATCACCATCAATTTGGTTCTTCTTTGCTGCAAATGAGCACTGATCGCCATGCCTACCTTTACCATTCATTTCCAGTTGATGCTTACGCCTTCTCACTCTGTTCTCTAACCTTAAACCTCTTAGTGCTTGGACCCGCTGCTCGATCTCTAAAGCTTGAGAGAAGTTCCAGATCCTGACAACACCCTCTTCACCAGCACACACAATACGGTTAGATCCAACATCCACAGCAAATAAATTGCTCCCAAAGCCATGCAGCATTCTTTGTGGTGGTTCAACATTGTCAACCAGATTGTCAGCTTTAGAACAGTTACTCAGTGTGGAATTCCGGTTTGTTCTCAACAGCTTTCTCACATCAATAAGTGAAAGTTTTCCATCACTCGAAGCTGAAACAAGCCACGGGAACTCAAATGCAAGAGAATTAACAGCACTTAAGTGAGGAATCCAAGTTGCAACACGCCTGACATGACACCTAGAATTTCCAAAGATCTCAAACATGTGTATCGCTCCATCTTCCCCACCAGTGAACAAAAGTTTCCCGGTGTGGCTCCGCGCCAGAGAGTAAGTGTACCCAGAATGGGCATTCTTGACAATACCAAGTTTTGAACCACTATTAATGTCCCAAACATAAAGATCCGAGCCTGCTGTGCTCACCAGTGTTGCATCATGGGGACCAAGGCTCCAAACCCAGTCATTGTGTATCAAAACTTTCAAACACTCCAAAGAAGATCGATTCCAAACACGAATACTGGTGTCCCATGAACCACTATACATCCTATTGAAATCCAACGCAAGGCATGTTATCGGTCCATCATGTTCCCAAACTCGGAATTCCATATTCTGGTTCTGAGGAGCTATAAGATCAAATAAATGTGGATTTTCGTCATTCGCTCTCCAACCATGAATGAATCCATCAGTACCCCCAGCCACTAAGAGCCTCGAATCAGCTGCAACTGCACGGATAGTGCAGCCAAGAGGGCGAGATGATGCAATTGACAACCCTTCTTCCAAGTCCCACATTCGTACTATCTGATCATACCCTGAAGTAAACACAAGCTTCTTCGAAGATAAAACAAAAACTGTCCTAACATCCTCAGTATGACCATACAACTTATCAATAGTATAGCGTCCCATAAATGTTTTACTGCGGAACTCTCTCTCCACGAAGAGCTCTTTCCATGACTTCTCAGCCGAATGCTCTGCACCAAAAGGTGCCTGACTTGTTGGCTGCCCCCATCTCTCACAATAGAACTCCTTCCACACATGGTGCTCAGACGCAAGACGATACAATAATGTACTAGCACATGAAACAATACCAAGTTCCTTCGGTTCTAAACAGTTAAGTATCTCCGAGATCAATACAGGAGGAAGTTCAGTGATAGACCGACAATCAGGAAGAACCTCATTAACAATAAGCAGCTCTTTGCGTTTAGAATTCACAATACCACCTTTTGCATCTAATTGATACGAGGGTTTTCTTTCCTCTGAGGCTAATGTCAAATTATCTCGATTCTTAGCAGGTCCAATTGAGCAAATTTTCAAACTCTCAGTACCTTTTTGGCATTCAAATGCCATAAAAATAGCTCCCTAAACTTAGAAATTGAAGATTGAAGCCCTAAAATTATCAAGTATCAGAAAGAAATACAAAACCACTGTTTCAATGAGGAAACACAACCTTAAGAATAACAAACGACAAGCTAAAACTCAAGAATGCAGTAAGAAAGCTCAAATAGCCAAAACCTTAAAAAATAGCTGACCTCCTGAAAAAAAATTAGGAAAAAGAAATGATTTATTCAAAAACCAAAAATTGGACAACGACCCAGAAAATCAAACACGAGCCGTAATTCAACTTCACCAACAGCCTTAAGAATCAACCTCCACAGATGAAAAGAACTTCTACACAATCACAAAAAGAATATAAAGAAAGTATCTGAACAGATCGCAAAATGGGAAACAAATGAAGAATTGAATATAGAATAAGTTGTTATAGTACCTAAAGGGAAAAACGATTCTTTTATGCAAATCTGCTATGAATTAGGGATTTGAAAATTTAGGGGAAAAGTTCCGAAAGAGACTTACAAAAAGATATTTGAGTTGAGACTGGACGAGGGACGGAGAGATCGAGATGACGGTGTCTAAAGTGACTGGGGGTGACAAGTACAAGAAAACAGCCGGTGGAGGATAACTTGTGTATGAAAGTACTAGAGGCTACTTTACTACTTATCTGGACCGGTAACTTTTATTTTAGGCAAAATGCCTTATATCCCTCTAAACTTGTGGTGAATTATTAATGAAAGAACGGAAAAGGTCCAAATATGCCCGTGAATTATGCAAAATAGGACAAATATGCCCGTCGTTTATAGTTCGGCCCAAATATGCCCATTCCGCCAAATAGTTGGGCATATATGCCCTTATTTGACGGAAACTTGATTTTGTTTTCTTTTTTTAATTTTTTGATACCAAATTAACCAAACCCAACTTAAAAATAACCCACCCGACCCGACCCATGTCCTATTTCGACGGGCATTTTTGTCCTATTTCGCATAGTTCACGGGCATATTTGTGCTATTTCGCATAGTTCACGGGCATATTTGTGCTATTCGCATAGTTCACGGGCATATTTGTGCTATATATCTCTTGGCTTATATATCTCTTGGCTTTGACAATCTGAATTATAAGAATTGAACTAATACATAACTTTCTGGAAATCTAAGTAATTCCTTTTTCACACAGGTATACACATATGCATGTATACAGTAAGTATACGCATTTGCCTAGAGAAGAATTCTTTTTCTTTTTTGAAATCTAAGTAATTTTGCATAACTTTTCTGGAAATCTAAGTAATTTTGCCTATTTATGTTTTTTGCTCTTGTAAATAACCTTATGTTATTTGATTAACTTCAAAACAAAACAACGTAGCTACTAGTTTGTAGCCATCTATGTGATCTTCAAAACTAATAGTCACAACTTCAAAACAAAACAACTGTTGTAAGCTAACTGAGAGGACAAATATGCCCGTGAAGTAATGAAAATAGCACAAATATGCCCGTGAACTATGCGAAATAGCACAAATATGCCCGTGAACTATGCGAAATAGGACAAAAATGCCCGTCGAAATAGGACATGGGTCGGGTCGGGTGGGTTATTTTTAAGTTGGGTTTGGTTAATTTGGTATCAAAAATTAAAAAAAGAAAACAAAATCAAGTTTCCGTCAAATAAGGGCATATATGCCCAACTATTTGACGGAATGGGCATATTTGGGCCGAACTATAAACGACGGGCATATTTGGACCTTGGCCTAATAGTCCAATAGAAAATGGCCAAGATTTAAAGTTTTTATCTTATTTAGCTCATATTATATAAAATCTAAAAGAAACTTTTTAACTTTTAGTCCTTTATTAAAGACACACTTTTAGGATTTTATTATTTTCTTTCTTTCCAGCACACAAAATTCTCTCACCACCTCTCGCTTCTTTCTTTTCACCCACATAGATCCCTTATCCTCTCATAACCTAGCCCTTGCTATTCCCCTTTCCTACCCATATGCGGTTCAACCATCAATGGCTCGAAGAAGGCACAGACTCCTATTCCATCTATGGTGGCAAGCAGAAGAATATTGAAGATTTTTTAAATTGAGTCCGACTCTTTGCATTTTAAAACCTTAATTTCCAATGTTTGGTCGAGCTCTGAGGAGAAAAGATCGGAAACTAAATCATTGATTCGAAAGTTATTGATTCGGAAGCTAAATCGAAAGTTTGAAACCTTAATTTCCAAGTTATTGATTCCCGTGATATGTGTGTTGTCCTTATTGAAGTCTCGAATATGAAATTGGGTGTATCGTATTTGTGCGTTGAATTCCGAATCGTTGGCGTAAAATTGCTAAACTATAGACGAGTTGAATCATCCAATACCTTCTACTACAACTCGAGGCTTGGATAAAAATCATAACTATGTAGCAGTTTGTATACACACTGTATAATAGTATATAATTGTGTATATGATATACAAACACCTCTTATAAATTTTATACATGTTTATACAAGTTATACAATATTGTATAATTGTGTACAAATGTGTATATTTGTGTATAATTATATATATTTTTAATTTATAAGGATGTACATATATTGTTAGTCTGTATGAGGCTTCTACAGAAGTAAGACACTTTTTTCTCTTCTTCTTATTTGTGCATGTGCTGTATAAAAAAGATTTGTACGCGTTGGAGGGATTCTACTATTCATTTACCAAGTTTTTATTTTTCTTTTATCCTGTTTGATTACTTTAGCAATTGCACATAAATAGTATATGAAAACAACTAGTTGTATAAAGAAGGAGCAATAAGCATAATTGATTGTATAAAATAAGCTATATTTCGGGAATTAGTCTATTTTTTTTAGGCTATAGATTTGCAAAGTGGTCTCTAGGCTATTATGTTGCAAGTCAGGTGTGTGAGTTGTATTTATTTAAAATTATTCGATTATTAATTTCCTCCCCCAAACTATCTCTGGTCCGAATTGCCCTTATCTAGGCTATTATGTTGCAAGTCAGGTGTGTGAGTTGTATTTATGTGAAATTATCTCATTATTAATTTCCTCCCCCAAACTATCTCTGGTACGAATTAACCCTACACTAAAATAAGTGAATTTAAAAACCTCGAGGTCTCATACACCTAGTTAAGTGTATGCACGCGCTTGGAAGTAAAATATTTGCCCTTTATTTTTATAAACGCATTTCTCCCTCTATCAAAAAAAATCTCAAATGACTCTTCCAATGCCTCTCCAATAGAGTAGAATAACACTTCAATTGTGGTATATTCCTGATCATTTGTGGTTTCTTCTACCATCATCAAGCTTTTTAAGTGGTCTTCTCCGACTATTTCAAATAGACAAAACCAAAAGGTTAGGGATTTCAAGCTTTACTTTTTTATTAGGATTTTATAATATATAACGGAGATGAATATCTATTTGCTTTCTATCTAGTATTTTGTTGAGTTAAGGCTTTCAAAATTGAATTTTTTATGTGTAAAATAGTGATTTTATGCATGTATATAGTGTAGGATTTACTGTAATAACTGCAAAATTTAGGGGTTTTTTATTTTTATATTTTATAATTGCCTGCATGTATGTTATTTGAGTTATTTTATTTATTTTGAATGTATTGTAAGAATTCTTCTGCTAATTTAGTTTAGCTCACTGTTGATGGATTTATTTTATGTAAAACTGAATCCCTTTCTATTTTTTTATTTGTATCTAGTCCTTCTTTAATATGTTACAATATTGTACTATTAATTTTAGAAGTTAAATATTGATGAATTTATCAATATGGTTGTAGGTTGTCCCATGACTTCTAAGTACTTTAATTTTAGATGAAAATTGGTGTAATGTTGGTAACTGAAGTAGGACCAATTTTTGTTAGAGATAGGATTGAGTATTCCTTCAAGATTGATTTTGATCACTTATCTATTCCTGAATTAGTAGATATTTCAAAGGATTTTGGGGTTACTAAATTGGGAACCGTTGATAGTGCACCTTCTACGGGTGACAAATTGGTAGAACTAGAGAAATACAAGGATTTGTTAGACCTTGGAGTATTGCTGAATGATGTGAACACAATAGATTTATTTATCTGCAATGACACTAATTTTGAGAATGTGGGGCATTTTGGCCAACATGTGAATTTTGAAAAAGGAGGAGGTAGTCAATTAACTAATATAAATGGGGGCAGCATGGAATCTGAGCCTTTATTTATTCTACACCACCAGTAATTGCACCAGCTCCATCTATAGATTTAGATCTAGAGTTTCCTTCTTCTCTAAATACTTCTGAAAGGGCTAAAAAAATATAAGAAAGGCAATAGATGCTGCTAGTTGTTATATGTCAGTATAACGCTACCCAACAGTCATCTACTGGAAGTATAAGAAAGAGAAGTGTTGTTGATAGTCAACAAGAATCTACAAGAAAGGGAGGTAAAGCTAGAGCGAGTAGACATAAGTATAAGAGTTCAAGAGTTGTGGGCATGGAGTATTTGTATCTAAGACTGGTTATAGTTGTGTTAATGTAAGTGCTTCCCAGTTTACTAGCACTTTATTACTTTCATTGTCTTTTGAAGTTATATTTAAGTTTTTTCTCATAATTACAGCAAAGTTTGCAAAGTACCAGATTAGTTACCACACCTACAATGATAAATTCCGTAGAAGTTACAAGTGATATTAGGTATAAGCCTAGCAAGTCATTGAAGTGGAAGGGAAAGCCCTCTATTAGCCATAGACAACTTCAAATGAAAAGTACTATTGTGACGACCCGACCCGCTCATGAGTTACCGCCCCATTTCTCCCATATTTAGTTTCTTTCTGCTTTATTATTTGTGTTTTGTGTAATCAAGTTGATTTGGAATGGTTTTGATAAGAAATGAGACAATTAGTCTCTTTTAAGAAGGCTTAAGTTGGAAAAATCAATCAGATGTTGACTTATGAGTTAGAGGAATCGGATGTGACTTCCGATGGTTGGATTAGCTCCGAAAGGTAATTTGTGACTTAGTAATGTGATCGGAAGCGATTTTGGAGGTCCGGTGTAGAATTAGGCTTGAATTGGCGAAGTTAGTATTGTGGCGACTTCCAGTTGATAGGTGAGATTTTGATCCGAGGGTCGTAATCGAATTTCTAGAGTTGTAGTAGCTTCGTTAGGTGATTTGGGATGTGTGTCCCATATTTTAGATGATTCAAAAGTGTTATGGTCGGGTTTTTGATCAAATGCGTATTTCGAAAGTTTTAGAAGAACTTAGGCTTGAATCCGATGTAATTTGATGGTTTTGGAGTTAGCTGAGGCGTCTTAATGATTGGAACAAGTTTGGATGATGTCTTAAGATATTTTAATGCTTTTGGTTGAGGTCCCGGGGGCCTCGGGCTGATTTCGGATGGCTAACGGGAACTTTTGAAGTTGGAAAATTCATAATAGACGAAAGTTGTAAATGAGCACGTATAAGACCAAATTTGGACGATAATATATGAATATATATAAAGACTTATGTGATGAACAACCTATCATATAAAAGGTCTCTGAGTCTAGTTTCCAACGCTTCAAACTGTTCGTCATTTGGACACTTCTACAAGATGTTATGACCAAATTACCAAAGCAATGTAGAAATTTTCACTACCGTAGTGCCCCATACGGCGCCCGGCGCACCACGCCAGTAGAAAATTCAGTAGGGTTCGAAATTTCATTTCCAGACTCATTTTTCACAGCCTCCCCGTGCCCTATGGCGCCCCATGCGGCGCGTTATTGCAAAAATGGATTTTTAAGACCCGAACCCCATTTCATTTAACTTGTTTGGGGTTTGTTATTTTGGGATTTTCTGAAGATTTTAGAGAGAAGGCGGAGCACCCTCAACCCAAATACACATCAAAGGTAAGTTTTATGATATTTTCATAATGGATTAACACTAGTTAATGGTAGTATTAACATCTACATGGATTGAAATTCTAGGAATTGCTCTAATCGTCAAGAATCATTCAAAATGGTTCAAGTTAGGGTTTGGTCTACAAGAGGTAATCCTACACCTTAGACTTACATATATGATGTTATTATGGAATTATGAGTAGTAATCATGTATTACAACTTATGGTATAATGATTGGAGACTATAAATTCCCAATTTATATACATGAACATGGTAGGGATTTAAAGGTGTTTATTTGTTGGAATTTTGTTAGTTTTGATGTGAATGGTTGATCACACACGTGATGTTAGGAGTATAAATTGTTAAAGAGTAATAGTGGGATTAATTGTTGTTTAATGATGATAGTTGGAGGAACCAATACTATAGTTATGAGGTGTAAATATCCATGCCTACAAGATGTTTGATAATAGGCCTAGGTGGCATAAGTTATGCTATTTAGTACTAATATTGGCCCTATTGAATGTGGTATTGTAGATAAAAGTTACATAACTGTATTAGATCATTGTAGAATCATTAAGGGGCGAATTTCATATATGTATGGCTAAAACCCCATCTTTTAGAAATTGAGATCCATCGATGTTTGTGTGATTTTGATAGATTTGATGCATGTGGAGATCAATTCGAAGGGCAAAGGCATCCCAAATTAAAGAGGTTTGAGGTGAGTAATAGATGTAGATGATGACTGAGGGTTTGAAACCCCGGTATATCACAATGTGATGCTATATTGAGGCGAAGCACGTACTCTATGACGAGTGCGGGATTATTTGTGATTGGAGACTATGGCTTAGTCCGCCCCGGGCGATGTTCAAACTGTGTTCTTGACTAAGAGACTGATTAGTAAATATCCTACTTGGGTTATAATGATATATTTGGGTTGTGTGCCGATTACTTGCATCCTTTAGAGATTGTTATCACTGCTTCCATGATACTTAACATGTTATATGATATTAGTCCTGGGTTAAACACTGTTTCGAAATGTTTAGACATATATCTAAGGTTTTAAAACTTAAACTATATTTCCTAATATTTGGAACTGAGTATTTTAACTTGACTTTGCCCATGTGGCTCACATGCATATTCTGGACTGAGTATGGATCAGATTGCACGTCGTAGTGAATGCTACGATGATATTGCGCTTGGGCTGTAGGAGCTCCTCCGGAGTCTAAACCCCCACAGTGAGCGCGGGGTACCCAAATGGATTGGGGTGTGCACCGCAGCGGTCATGTGCATTGCATTGCATCCATACATTGATGATTATCCGATTTACCTATCACTACTTGTTTGCCATTTCTTCGTTAATTATGCTAAACTACTAATGGTAGCTTTACATTGTGGTATTTCGTGAATTCTGATCTTCAGTCATTATATATGCTTATTACTCACTGAGCTGGAAGTACTCACTTTACTCATTGCACCATGTGTGCAGATTTAGGTGTTTCAGGAGCTTAGTTGAGATGTTTGCTGCTTCCCAGAGTTTTCAGGAGTTGTCGAGGTAGCTGCCTGACGTCCGCAGGACCCGACTCCTCCCCTTATCCTTTTTATCTTTCCGTGTTCTAGATTTCTATACTATTGTGGATTTACTATTCCTTTTCATTTAGAAGCTCTAGACTCGTGACTCCAGATCTTTTGAGAGATGTTAGAAATGCTATTGTTTCCGTACTGTTTCTAATTAATTACCTGGTTGAAAGACTTGTTAAACTATTACGTTAATTTTGTTGATCGGTAAAGGGTTGTGTGATTGGGTTATGAGTGTTAATTGGTCGGGCTTGCCTAGCAATTATGTTGGGCGCCAACACGACCGAGATTAGGGTCATGACAAGTTGGTATCAGAGCCTAGGTTACTAGGCCTCACGAGTCATGAGCTGGTTAGTAGAGTCACGCGGATCCGTATAGAGACGTCTGTATTTATCCTCGAGAGGCTGTAGAACCTTTAGGAAAAACTTGATATTCTTAAATTCTTATCGTGTGTCCTTGATTCAGCTTGAAAAAGTAACTCTTACAATTCCTTCCACGTGTTCGTATGCACGAATGAGCGCTAAGTATTAGATATGCCTTGATGGCTTGTAATTTCTCGATCGAAGGGCGAGACGTGATCTATTTGAGTTTGATGTTAGGACAGTCTGGAGGACTTGAGGACGGATCTTTGCCTATGGTTTGAACACCAAGGTGTTGATTGTGCGAGCAAATGTTTTGAACTTATATGTCCGGTATTGTCCCTATTAGTGGGAATGATGGTTGGATAGATACGTAAGGAGTATGTTGGTGCTACAAGATGTATCTACATGATTGGGAAGCCACGAGAAAGGGCCGCAGGATGATAGATGAATTGTTAGGTGTTTGGTTTTCATTGTGATTAGATGAATAGCCCCGAGTTATGGGCGCGTGAAGAATCTTTTCAAGTCTCATATTTGGATTGAAGTAAATTTCATGTTACGATATGAGTTTAGACTCATGAAGATTAAGTGATTGCATAATGTGTATGATAGTGGAAGGTATACCAAAAAAATATTAACTAAAGGTAAAACTATTGGGTAATTGGCTTATGAGGTGAAACTATTTGTCATACTAGTTAGATAAGCTTGGGAGCTGAGATCGCGTTTCTAAATGTATTATGACGAAATTTATGAGTCGAGGAGCCCACCTTAAAGGTCAAAAACATTAAGGAAAGAAAATGTTCTTACTTGGTTGAATAGCCCAATAATGAAGGATCGAAAGGTATTTTCTATGTGTGTTTCGATTCAAATAGGTGCAACACATGTCCATGTATCAGTTTTGATAATATAATACATGTAATATTGAGATTAATGGTATTGATATACATTGTGATGCTTTGTCAAGTTGTGGATGTGTTGTTAGGATAATTTTGGTGATTCTCTAGCAGGTGGATAGGCCCAATTACAAAGGAGACTCTGCCGAAATTTTTGAAAACTTTGGGACTCAGTAAAAATTTGGTCACCTAGAGAGTGGACTTAACTGTGGTGTGAGTGAATGCAAGAATTGTAGGAGAGTTAAAATTCTAGATGATTTGTGTTTCCACAAGCTTTTAAAGGAGTGAGTCCAATCTCACTATGGTATTACGACAACAATAGAGTATATGTGTTATGATTTATTGAGCGCGGTTTGATATATGGCTTTGAGCCAAGTTGGGGAGTTTGCTATTGAATAAGTTGATTGCACAGTTAAGAGCTATATTTTTCTAGTCTGCCACAGCGATGCCTTAGAATTATTTGATCTCGGTTCCACCTATTCTTATGTGTCCTCATATTTTGCTTATTATTTAGGTATGGCCCGAGAGTTTCTTTCTTTACATGTTCATGTATCTACCCCGAGGGCAAATCATGGATAATATTTTGCTTTTTTTTTGTAGGATTAGTATGGTTTGTAGTGGAATACCTCATATAACCACCAACTTCTAGATCTTCTATCATCTTCAAATATCGTCAACCACGAAGAAGGAGGGAAGGAAAAAGGAGCACCAGATGATGCATCAGTTGATCTCAAAGCCTAATTTAGCACGTGTGGTATAATTAATTTGAATTTGATGCCGACAATTCATATCAATAACAAGATCTTTTGGTGGAATCTAACGTGGGAATGCCACCCCATACCGCAACACTCTCTATAATGCAAATTCCACTCCCTATTTATAAATTTAACGGAGAGTTCTCTTCTTCCATCTTTTTCTTGATTATTGTATAAGGTTAAAATCGGATCTACCCGATTTTACTATTTGATCAAGGCTACAGAATTGCATCGAAGGTCGACCTCACGACGGATCAGATCAAGGTCCAAAAATAAGGCACCTGCTCAATGAGCTTAGTATGTTCCTGATGTTAGATCGGACCGAAGGTCCCTGATTTCCTCCTCTTTTTGAACGTAAAGGAGTTTGAGGTTGTCACTCTCTTCTACGAGCTTCTTGAGTTAAGCCTCGCATCACGCAAGCTCGGCTCGAGACTTGGAAAATGCTTGTTAATGGAGCGCCACGGCCTTTACACAAATAAAAGAAGTCAGACTTAGGAAAACAAGAATAAAACACGAACATAATTATGGAGACAGAAACTTACTTGTTTAAGAAGCCGCTGATCCTCGTCAAAAATAAACAAAACATCTGGGTCGGGACCATCTCTGTGTCCCCTCCCCCAAAGCATTCTCGCAAAATATCATTCTCTTCGTGGGTCGTCCCCGCATCGGGAGTCTTCATGGCCCGTGCATCTCGGAACTGCCCTTCGTAGAACACATGGCCGGGGGTGAATCGTCTACGTTAATTATCCCAAATGATTCACTTGGAACATTCTCTTCTCTTTGGAGGGTTTATGCCTTTCGGGATCACCCGCCAGATGTTCCTCACAACTAGGTGCACTTTTATCACCTGATGGCACGAAGACTCTGCTCGAGCTCCCCTATAATATCTCTTCGGTTCGAGATTGAACCGCATCATACACCGCCGGTGTGGCAGCCTTTAAAACTTTAGTGATTCCCCTCTTTTGAGCTACCTGCAAGCAATCAACATCCTCTCATTCTTCCTCATCATCCTGAAATTGTTGGACCACATCAGCAAATAGGGCTGCAGGATCGGCCCTGGGCTTTCGAACCTTATTTTTCCTGGGCTTTGGGGAACTTGGTGGGAAGCCCTTTTACTTTTCTTCTCTTCGGTTGGCTTCAAGATTCCCTTTTCACTGAGTGGAGGTGACATCATAACAACATTGTCTGTGAGGCCTGCGTAGTGAGAAAATGAGTATTTTTACAAAGAAACGTCAATATACGAAGAAAGGAACTCACATGGTTTTTAGCTTCCCACTGACCCTTGGCCAAATCGCACCAACAATATTTGACATGTGAAAAAGTGGTGGCCAATTATCGAACCCAACCTGCAAGGTCCGAAATCGCACCAGGAAACCAAAGGGAAGTTGTACCATCGAAAAAGAAATTAGATGGAAGAGAATAGAGAAAGCAGAGTAGTGAGCATTATCGATGGAGTTGTACTTACGTTTCATGTTCCATTCCTCGGGAAATGGCATACTTTCGGCGGGGATTAGGTTGGAGGTCTTGATTCGAACAAATCGGCCCATCCATCCTCGGTCCTTGTCCATATTGATACTAGAGAATAGCGCCTTCGAGGATCGATGCTAGAGCTTTATCAGCCCACCTCGATAGAGGCGAGGGTTGTATAGCCTGATCAGATAGTCGAGGGTAAACAACATCCCTTCAATCTTGCTCAAAAAATACCTGAGCAAATTGAAAATGCGCTAGAAAGAAGTGTAGATCTAGCCAAGTGTCACCCGATATTGGTAACAGAAATCGATAATAACTGGGTCTAGGGGACCCGGTGTGAAAGGGTAAGTATACACGCTTAAGTACCTTTCTAAATGGATGGTGATATCCTCCCTAGAAGAAGAAATAACCACCTCTTTGTTCTCTCAATTGCAGTCATTTTTAACCTGCTCGAGATTGTCTTCAGTTATCGAGAAAATGTATCTGGACATGGGCTCGCATCGGCCTGGAACTGATTCAGGCTTATCAATTTTGAATACGACATAAAGCTCGCATGGCCCAGGAATGCACTCCTCGATACGAGGTGCCGCCATCGTTCTACCATCGATCGGCCACGATGATGAGGAGGTTTTTTCTTTTTGAGGAATCATTTTAGATGTTTTAGCCATCACTGTTATGAAACTCAAGAGAAGAAATTGGTGTTGCAACAAACACAAATTGAAGAAACGGATGGGCTCAAAGAAGATGAAAAAACTAGTAAAAGTTTGGGAAAGGTTTGAGTAGTAAATATTGCAAAGGTTGTGAAATTGACCTATTTATAGTGTCCATTTAAATAGTTTGAGAAAGCCAATTGCGGACCATCATCTGCCTTCAATTAATGACCTTGGGAACTATGCAGACACGACCTTTCAACCGCTTTTGTCGCTGACGTCACAGGATTGACATCATGATCGAGGCATCAGAGGATTGAGGATTAAATTGTTTCTTATCATCTTACTGTAAGAAATGCGGGGACTATCTCCATACAGTCGAAATCAGATATGCTCGAGGGATTGCTTCGAGAACAAGTTCGAAATAGACCGGGCTCGAGCCCAATGGCGGAGTACAAGACTCGAAGATCAAAGTGATTGATGAACACTGTGGCCAAGTATGACCAACCTCGAGATAATACCCTTTAAGTTTCGTTAACAGAAAGAGCGAGATTCTTGCAGTGGCCTTAAGATCATGGCGTAAATTCCGGAACGGATTTGTTGTAGGCTGTTAGACAGCACTATAATAAGATTATCTACTACAATAAAAAGTTTACCTTATTTAGGATTCCCATACTATATAAAGGGGATCCCAATCATTTGTAACACATCAATCATTGACTAGAGAATATACATAGATTACTTTCTTGCTTACTGTTCATCTGAATTGTCTTATTATTATTTTACTGTTCTTATTTACCTACCTCGAGGCTATCATAACTCGTTGTCGAGACTCACTTACACACTGGTTTGACTTACTTTACTCTTTAATTTACACATATGATTCCTTATTTATCAGTTAGTATTGGATTAAATCTGTGAGCACGTGGTTTTTTCCCTAAGCAATAAAATTTCAAAATTAAAATAAATAATATTTTTGTTTGTAATTATATGTTTTGATTGAAATAAAGTGTATTTGAATGATTGAACAATTAGAAATGAAAATTAGAAAATTAAAAAAATAGGTTAAGTATAAAATATCACAAAATAAAGGAATTAAAAGAAAATTAGCAAAAATACAAATATATGCCAGAAATTAAAGAAAAATGGCAAAAAATGTCAAAAAAATATCAGAAAAATTGGAGAAAATAGGAATTAAAAGAAATTAAGTAATTGAAAAATAATATAAAAATAGAAAATAAAATACAACAAGAAAATATACAAAAAAAATAATAAAAATACATGAAATACACAAAAATACAAAACTGGGCCAAATGTTACAAGCCCAAACACATCAGCCTAGAGGATTTAAAAATCCGGTCCAATTATGATATAATACTCAATCGTGGTCGTCCATATACTCAATCCAACGGTTGATTTTGAATCTTTAAGATTAACTCAAACGCTGCAGCTTCATCGAGCAAATATGGGTCGTCCATCTATAAAGATCTAACGGAGATCAATTAGTCTCCACTTAACTTCCAAACGGCACCGTTTTTTAACTTTGGATCCTGACCGTTGATCAAAGATGATCCAAAGGCCAGGATCAATTAAACCATCAAGGGTATAAAAGGTTGGTCTCTATAGAGACCGGCCATTTCTTTCTTTTACAAACCCTAGCCGCCCCCTCTTCTTCTTCATCTCCTTTTTTCTCCTTTTCACCGGCCATGGAGACTGGCCGACTTCCATGGCCATCTCCAGCCACTCCCAACCTCCAAGCCTTTTTTTCCTACTTCTCTACACCAAACCACCCTGAAACACCAAAAGCCATGTGTTCTTGAAACTCCGGTCACCGGACTTTTCTCCGGTGACCACCAAACTAAGAGACAGTCGTCCAAACTTACACCATTATACCACCTTGCATAGATCTTTAACCCCACATAACCACTTTCTGTCAAATATCACTGAAACTTCTCGAATCTTCGAGATTAAATCGCTGGAACCCTTTCTCCGGCAAACCTGATAATACCCACCCCCAAAGACACACCCATCTCTACCCAAAAAATCCAATAAAACCATTTGATTCAAAAATAAAGACTTCAAACCTTGAAGTCTGAAGTCTGGAAAGGAAAAGGAGAAAAAGAAAAGAAAAAAGAAAAAAGAACAAGAAAAAGAAAAGAAAAATAGGGAAAGCTCAGGAGACATATCCTGCGAGCTAAGTCCCCTCTCCCTCTCTTTGTTCCTATTTTTTTGATTGTTAAGCATGTTCTTCTGTGATTAATTATGTTTCTTTGATTTAGTTGAAATTAGTTGCATGATTAGTTCATCTTCTCTCTATTGATATGTTTCCTATTTCTATTAGCTTATCCTATAATATTTTCTAATATTCTTTATTAATGACATGCTTCACTAGTCTTTGTTAATCCTGTTTGTTACATTAGACTAGTATACTTAAGCCTTTTAGGGTTTTTGTGAGTTTAAACATGAAAGTATTCTGAATATATCTCTTTATGTTAAATTTGTTATACTATGCCTGAATCTGAGCTGTGAGTTGTTTAATTAAAATTCAACCATTATCAAATTTCTCTCTGAGTTTTGATTAGATGATAAATGATTTCTGATTGTGTCTATGTGTGCAAATTGATATAAGAAGGCTATATTTGTGATAAGTTCATGTTTTAGACTACAACTAGTCTTATTATTCTTTAGGGGTATTGGTTATAGCTGTGATAGACAGGTAATTAGATAATTGGCTAATGTTTAAGTATTAATTGGTTAAAATTTAAAATAACCTAAAATTGGCTACAATTGAAATAGTTTAAAGAATGGCTAGTGTTAAAACTGGCCAACTCTGAAAGTCTGAATATAAGTCTAAATAGCTATTCTGTAAATAATAACAAAAGTGATTAATTTTTGCAAAGCCAAGTCCAAACACTGGACTGGCTAAATCTGAAAGGTTTAGACTTAGGAAAATAAGCAGGCTAGTCCTGCAATTCAATTAAAATAGACAGTAATGAAAGTGTGAGCACGTGATTTTTGCCCTACGTAAGAATTACTTCCAAAAGTTCAAAATAAAAGAGTTTTTGTGTTGATTACAATATTTGTGGATTTTTGTGTTATTTTCTCTTATTGTTTGCGTTTGTGTGTGCGTGTTTATTTGTTTAAATTAATAAAAATACAAAAATATGTCGCATTTGCATTTAGGATTTAATTTTACAATTATGATTAATTAAGTAAGTTTTACAAAAATGAAAAAATAAAAATAAAAAAATTACAAAAATAAGGTACTTCGCATTTTAAGTATTTAATATCAACATTGTGTAAGTTTCTTGGTATTTCATTGCTAAATCCTAAAGAAAAGACCTATTGCTCGACAACTTAAGGTGGTAATGCACTGCCCAAAGAAACACACATGCACAGAAAACATAGGAGAAATGGGCAAAGGTTTAAAGTTGTCACACATGCATGGAAAAATGACGCATGGGATGGTGCATAACAATTTTATGGTATTAAATATTGTATTGGGGGAGAAAAGTTCAATAGGAATGGACCACTGGAGGCAATATTTAATACAACAAAAAGTTCCTAGATTCAATGTGACATGCTTCTCAAACGCACGCCTACTGCACTTTAAATCTGTCAGAGTTCACGACACAACTGGTATGGAGTTTTAAATTCACGCATTTGTGTGTTTATCTGCAGAACTCAAGGATAAAGTGTGGGTGCAAATGCCAATAATTTAAAAATGGTGTAGTCATGAAAGTTATACAAATTTTTTAAAAAAAAAAAAATGTCATGGTTACAATAAATAAAATGTACTGCATTGAGTATACCAATGTACATTGGCAAAGAAAAGCTCACGTGATTGTCTATCAAAGGAAGAATTTTTATATTCCAAGCCTGCTCCTTGGTAAATGAAATAATGGGAATTAAATTATCACTACTTAATGCTCACTTGGTTTAAAATATACACAGAAGTATGGTCATGGCCATTTTGGATTCACCCAAGCGTGGGTACGATTACCAATTTAAAAATGGCAAGCCTGGTGGAGCACTAGGAAGATTGTGCGGCGCACGGTTGGGGCTAAATGAATGCACATGGGAAGGAATATACAGGCTGAAAAGGTAAAAACTTAGAATAAAATAAGGGTCAATTTTAGTCTATAAAGGGAGACACACGCTGAAGAGAGAAGGGGAAAAAAAAAACAGAAACAGATAGAGGTATTTGAAAAGAAAGAGGGATTTTGTTTTTCCAGTGTTAAAAAAAAAGAACCATAGTTGCTTCATTGACTCTTTCTTGGTTTCTGATTCACTGTGCATTCTGCCAGTGAGTGTTGTTACTACTCTCATATTGATTTTGGGGTGTGTTGTTCACTGTTTCATCGAGTGTCCTGGGTATTTCGTTTGATTGTCAATTTTCTGCTGTTTGGAACTCCAAATTGCTGTTGATTTTGGTGCTACTGTTGTTAGTTGCTATCTGCTGCTGCTGACTCGCCTCTCTTTCCTCTTGTTGTAATTCAATCTCCAGGTACACCTTCTGATTTCATATAATTTTGAAGAATCGATGCAACTGAGTTGAGTTGAGGAAATACATGATGAAATGTTGTTCAAAAATACTACCTGAAGTCATTTTTTTTTTCTGGGATTTTTCTATTTTTCTGTTTAGCTTTAATACATAAGATGGTTTGTTATTCGAAGTTTTAATCCTTATGTGTATATGGACTGTAATTCCATGTTAATTCGTAGTAATGGGATAAAAAACGGAATTGTATGAGAGATTTTTTTTTTTTTATATTAGTTTATATTAAAACATGTTAGCATGTGATAATTGAGCCTTATAGTTAAAAATGAGCTCGATAGACTGTTAAATTAGCCGGAAATGTAATTGTCAGATTATTGTGATTGATAGGTTATGTTCGACAAATTTCGAACATCAAATTTCATGTTAATCGATAATTCATGGAAATATTATACCAGTTGAAGGGAATAGGAAAATGTTAAAAGATAAATTGTATTTGAATATGGTTAAAACATGAGTTGTAAGCATTAGCCATGATCATAGCATTCTGACCATTTTATTTTCCTGCTAGTTTAACCCTCAATCTCTTAAAAATATTAATGATCCATTAGTTAGAGACATGGATGTATAGGTCGAACTAATAGTAAGGTAGTTTCACTCTGTTTTGTTAAATGTAAATTTGGTACCTTCTTGCGCATATTAATTAATTAGGACTTTAATTTTTGTTAGAAATAAACCAACTAGACAATCACAACCACTTTAGGATATCCTTGAATAAAACGAGCCTTACTAAATTTCTAAACTCGGGTGCATATTTATGTGATTTAAATTCAAATCTCAACAATGTTAAAATATGTCAAAATCACGGGTATAATTTATGTGACGTGATTCGAGACGTGTTTTAATAACGTTGCGATCATTCTTAAAATTAGATAAAAGCGGTTAATAGGTTTAAATTGCATTATGATGTGAACATGTATAAAATCAGGAATTTTTAGCCATTTATAATAATTGAAGCGACCGTGCTAGAACCACGGGATCCGGGGTGCCTAACACCTTCCCTCGGGTCAACAGAATTCCTTACTTAGAATTTCTGGTTCGCGGACTTCATTTGGAAAGTCGAAATTTCCTCGATTCGGGATTTAAATAAATTGGTGACTTGGGACACCTTAATTTATTCCAAGTGGCGACTCTGAAATAAATAAAATAATCCCGTTTCGAATATTGTCACTTAAATTGGAAAAACTCTCTTACGCTTCTACCCCCGGGTAGCGGGCGCGCCAAAAGGAGGTGTGACAGCTCTGGCGACTCTGCTGGGGAATAAAACTCAGGACTACCGGTTCGGGGTTTAAGAATTCGAGCTTTGAATAATTATTTTATTTGGCTTATTTATTATCTGATTTTATTACATGTTTATATTTTATATGCTAAATGTTGCTTTACCGCTTTGATATTTCGTGAACTGTATATAAATTGTGCCGATACCCATTTTTTTTTTCTCTTTTCTAAGTCTTTTGAAATACAATACCGGGCATTTGCTGGACATAGCCCGTTTTTCTCAAGATAGCTGTGGTGCTTGGCACCCGGTGAAGGATTTTGTAGTCATACATGTTTAGGCGGAGAGTTTTGTCAATTAAGCCGGAAAGCCATGCTACCGGTGCACTGATACTCTTCGGCTCGAGTTGTCCGCTCGAGTTAAAGCCAGTCTAGACACTTTTCCAACAGGATGATGACTTAGAATAACAAAACCTTATGCCGGATCCCCGATAGGAACGTTTATTTGCATCATGTGCATATTTGACTTAGGAGGCTCAACACAGGGGTTGGGCCTGTCTAGGACAGGTGTACCTGAAACAAAAAGACCAACTTGTTGCATCTTTTCGTGTGCATTTATTTGTTTCGATCTTACATGCCGACCGGTTTGTTAAAAAGAGGAAGAAGTGGAAAACGTCAGGGTACATAGTTAAAATAATTTTATGGAAAATAGTTAGTTCTTTGAAAATAAATTTTGAAAAAATGCAAAAAAAAAAAAAAAAATTCCAAATAAATTTTCTTAATTTTACAAAAATAGTTAGTTCTTTAAAAATAAATTTTGAAAAAATGCAAAAAATAAATTCCAAATAAATTTTCTTAATTTTACAAAAAATAGTTTAGTTTCTTTGAAAATAATTTTGAAAAAAAAATGCAAAAATTCCAAATAAATTTTCCTAGTTCCTTTGAAAATAATTTGTTTTAGAAATGCTGTTTAAAAATAGTCTGTTTTCTTTTCTTAAAATGATTTAGTTTTTTTTTATTAACCGAACTACGCTGGTTTGATTCTCACATGGTGTGAGATACGTAGGCAACCTTCATCGGGTCCAACCTCCCCTTTTCCAAAAATAACCAAAAAATATCGAAATTGATTTTTTCGTTGTAAATATGTTGAGTGATGCCGTTTTCAAAAATAGCCGAATGTACCCGAAAGGGACGGCGAAAGGTTGATTTTGCATAAACGGCCACTTTTGGGTCATTTTGTAGATTTTTGGTCGATTGACCCTCACAACCTTATAATCTTCGTCCCCGAGGCGCTGAAAGGCCGTATTTGCAATACCGAGATTTTTTTTGTTTTAATTTGAAAAAAAAAAATTTTAAAAAAAAAAATCTAAATTTTAATTTTTGTCATAAATAAGTCAGGTGATGCCGTTTTTGCCAAAAATGGTCGAATGTTCCCGAGAGAGACGCCGAAAGGCTAACTTTGCATAAACGGCCGCTTTTGATCATTTTTAGGATTTTGGTCAATTAGCTAAACACAACCTTAAAATCTCAATAAAAAAAAATAATACTCTCGTTTAGTTCCTTCATTAAAATCTTTCTTTAAAAAATTCAAAAACTAAAAAAAAAAAAACTAAAAAAATGGGTTCCTTCTTTCTACTGCTTTTCATGGAATAAAAAGAAAAATCAATAAAAATCAAAATTTAAAAATATGGATTTTACTCCAAAGCAAATAAATTTTTATTTTTTAGAAGTCTTTCTATCAATAAGCAAAACAAAAAGAAAAAAAAAATAAATAAATAAAGCAAAAATATGAATATAATTTCCTTTCTTCTTTTAAAGCATTTCTTTCAAGAATTAGTTGATTTACTCAATTCCCGATTTTCCGAACTACGCCCGGTCTGATTCGTGCGGGGACATGATACGTAGGCAATCCACATAAGATTCGACCATCACTAAAAGAAAAAAAAAGAAAACGAAAAATGAAAAAAAAAGGGGGGGGGGAAAGAAGTTAAGAGAAAAAGAAGATCGACGAAAGATGAAAGCGAAAGAAAATACAAACCGGAATGACGCATCGCAAACGAATACATGTAGCAACATTATCACCTGTATAAGTGCATCACACCCGACGTGAGATTACTTATCTGTTATGTTGTTTCAGACTAACCGTTTGTTTGCCAAAATTCAGGTTTTAGTAAAAGTGGTTGACTTTGCGGTAATCTGGCACCACATTCGTACTTCACAAGGTCCAAAGGAAAAGTTCGGCAGCCTGAGAGTACTCATTCCTATTTCACTAGATCAAAAAAGGGTGCCGACATGTCTTCAGAAATGCCTTTAGCAACCATCCCCGTTTCAGAGGAAAGCTCACTGACAACCATCCCGGCTACTGAGTCGGCGGCTTTGGAAGAGAATAGAATGCTGCGTTGCCGCATGCTCGAGATGTTGGACGATTGGAACAACGGGAAAGAGCCCCCGAGTCTGGTCCCTGGGTTCCCTGAAATTCTTCTCAGGTCAAGCGGTATTTCAAATACCCCCATCAATTACCCGCCTACTCTGTTCGGGTATTCCAATGCTACAAACCTCTCCGAATCACCCTCCACATCCCATCCTCGGGTAGCACCACATGATACATCTGCAAGAACGTCCGTTGAATTGCCAGTTCCAATCACGACGCACCCCACCGCACATGCTCCTTTCTTCGACTCCTCATCCTTTACATTCCCAGCACCACCGCTTCACACGGGACCATACCCAGGTTGCAGCCAATACATATTCTCAACCACCTCGATATGAGTTCCTACCGAGCCAAAATCCAAAGACCCCCGAGCAGGAGGAGATGGCAAAAAGAATGAGGAGTTTGGAACAAAGCTTTAAGAACATGCAAGGTCTGAGTGGACAGAAGAGTGTATCTTACGCCGATCTGTGCATGTTCCCGCACGTCCATTTGCCATCGGGTTTTAAGACACCAAAGTTCGAAAAGTACGACGGACATGGCGACCCCATTGCTCATTTGAAGAAATACTGCAATCAATTGAGGGGTGCCGGCGGCAAGGAAGAATTGTTGATGGCGTACTTCGGAGAAAGTTTGGTCGGAATAGCATCCGAATGGTATATGGATCAAGACATATCTCGATGGCACATCTGGGATGATCTGGCCAGAGATTTTGTAAAACAATTCCAATACAACATCGATATTGCGCCGGACAGGAATTCTCTATCGAACTTAAAAAAGAAGCCCTCGGAAAGCTTCAGAGAATATGCCATCAAGTGGCGAGAGCAAGCGTCCAGGGTGAAACCCCCCATGGACGAAATTGAAATGGTCACGACTTTTCTCCAAGCTCAAGAGCCCGATTACTTTCAAAATATGATGTCGGCGATGGGAAAACCTTTCGCCGAAGCTATCAAGATCGGAGAAATGGTAGAAAATGGCTTGAAAACGGGGCGAATTTTGAGCCAAGCGGCCATTCGGGCAACTTCCCAAGCCATTCAAGGCGGGTGTCTGGAGGGATGCCCCGAAGCAAGAAGAAAGAAGAATCTGCTATGGCAGCGGTAGAAGACAGGAGATATCGAACCTCAAGGCAGGTATTCTCCGACGGGGCCCCCCAACATTATTATCCACATCACGGCATGGCTTATGCTCCTCCGCCTCCACCCTATGCGGTCATGAACATTCAACCTCAGGCACGGCCACAGCCACCAGCCAACAGGAATCCACCTCCATTCCAGAGAAACCAACCTCCTTACCCAAACCAGTATAATCCACGGCCAAATAACGCTCGCCACCGTGAGCAACCCAAAACGAGCTTTACACCAATTGGGGAGCCGTATTCCACTCTTTTCCCAAAACTCGGGCAAGAAAACCTATTGCAGCCTGTTCCGCAGAACAGGCAGAATCCAGACTCTCCTGCCTACCAGAGGGGGATATACTGTGCATATCATTCAGGTGTTGAAGGACACAGTACTGACAATTGTTGGACGTTAAAAAGGCAGTGCAAGAATTGATCAATCAAGGGAGGATCGTCTTCGCAGATGAAGACATCCCAAATGTGACAAACAACCCATTACCAACCCACAACAACGGACCGGTGATTGGGATGATTTGTGACGACAAAGAATTTGACCCAGCTTTGAAAGCGATAATCGCCATCGCCAACATAGAGAAGCGTCCTGAGGCTACCCCGAAACAAGAGAAAATGGGGAAAAAGGTTGAAGCTCTTGAAACCAAATCCGAAAAGACGATTGAATTGAAAGCATCGTCTCGGAAGGGCGGAGTCCTTTACCTCCCACGAGGTAGAGTGGAAAAACCATTGTCCATAGGTGCCCCCAAGAAGTTCCATTTAAAGAGAGAAACATCAATGTATGTACCAAAAGGAACTTATGTGGCCCGAAAACCGGATGAACCCGTGATTATTGCACGCGTGCAACAAAAACCAATGACAGATCCATCCGCAGTACCCTGGAGCTACCAACGAACACTCGTTACGCGCAAAGGGAAAGAGATTGTGGGAAATTCATCTGAGAGTGTCCTAGGACAGAAGTACTTAAACACACAGGAGGTAAATAACGCCACACAAAGGCGTTTCCCGTCAAAGAAACCTGTAAGTGCTGAAGAGGCGGAGGTCTTTTTTCAAAAGATGCAAATGCCTGATTATGAGGTGATAGACCAACTGCGTAAATGCCCAGAGCAGGTGTCGATGTTGTCCCTTCTAATGAAGTCTACTGGAACATCAAAAGGTTTTGCTAAAAGCTTTGAATGAGGCATACGTGCCTATTGAGACTTCATCCGAACAACTTGAAAGAATGACGGAAAGATTCTTCGCGATCAATCAGATTTCCTTCAGTAAAGCTGATTTGCCTTTGGAGGGTGCCGCCCACAACAAAGCTTTGCATTTGACTGTCAAAAGCGAAGGCTACTATATGAAGAGGGTCATGGTTGATGGGGGTTCGGGGGTAGACATATGCCCGCTTTCCACTTTAGGCCGCATAGGAATCGGAGCTCAAAGGATTCGGCCTAACAATATATGTGTGCGAGCTTTTGACGGTGTGAAAAGAGATACTGTCGGAGAGATTGATGTAATTATGACCATCGGCCCGGTGGACTTCGAAGTGACATTCCAAGTCTTGGATATGGACACTTCTTACAATTTTCTTCTAGGGAGACCATGGATTCATGCGGCCGGAGCTGTGCCCTCTACCCTCCATCAGATGTTGAAATTTGAGCACAAGGGACAAGAGATCGTGGTCCACGGGGAAGATGAGCAATCAATTTATCGAGATCCATCCATACCTTGCTTGGAAGCGGAAGCGGGAAGCGAAAACATTGTCTATCAAGCTTTCGAGATTGTGTTGGCGGATCAACACGAAGAAGGGAACCCTCTCCCCCAACCTTTTTTGTCTAATGCCTCCATCATGGTGGCGAAAGAAATGATTAAACATGGCTTCCAGCCAGGAAAAGGTTTGGGAAAATCCCTACAAGGAGTGCCGAAGCTGATAACTTTACCCGTAGCTGAAAAGTTTTTCGGAGTGGGCTTTCGCCCAACCCCTGAAGATGAAAGATAGGCCAACAAGAGAAAGGAGAAAGGATGGGTTCTGCCGCAACCATTGCCACATCTGTACCAAACTTTTGTCCGACCAAGGTACAGTGAAGAAGAAGAAGACGAGGTCTTTACAACGGAGGAAATTGAAGACATATGTGGGGCCATGAGGCAAATGCTCTATGATGTTAATATGGTCCAATCGGGAGAAGGAACAAGCACCGCCTGAGGTGCTGTATGTGGGCCCTGAAGCTAAATTGCAAAATTGGAAAGCCACACCCTTCCCAATCAGGCAGGAGTTCTGGTAGATTTGTCCTGTCGTTTTTCCTTCATCACAAGTTACTTCGGGATGTAGCTTGGATGTTTTTCTTTGTTTTCTTGTATTTTTTTGTTTCCCCAATGTAATTTTGTTTGTTTTCAGAAAATTCCAAGAAAATAAAATAAATATTTCCTCATTTTTGCACTCTTTCTAATTTTGTTATTTATTCTTCCTTTGCAGTCCTAATAATGCGGCTTTAAATAACATGACATGCTTGCGGAACTCATGCTCAAATCCGAACACGCCACCTAATCTGGAAATAATGAACCAAGAACCGGAATACGATGAAGATGAGGCTTTTAGGGAAATAAATCGAGAATTGGAACATTTCGAGAATAAACCTAAGCCAAACTTGAATGACACCGAACCGGTTAATTTGGGAACTGATGAAGAGGTCCGAGAGACCAAGATAAGCATCCACACAGATGAGAAAACACGAGATGCAATAATCCAACTTTTGTTTGAATTTAAAGACGTGTTTGCTTGGTCTTACGATGATATGCCAGGATTAGGAGCTGATCTAGTGGTGCACAAATTACCAATCTACCCTGACTGTCGCCCAGTGCAACAGAAGCAAAGAAAGTTCAAGACTGACATCAGTGATAAAATCAAAGAAGAAATCACTAAGCAGTTGAAAACGGGGTAATCCGAGTGGTACAATACACCACGTGGTTGGCTAATGTTGTGCCCGTGCCAAAGAAAGACGGAAAAACTCGAGTATGTGTTGACTACCGAGATTTGAATAAAGCGAGTCCTAAAGATAACTTTCCTTTACCGAACATCCACATCCTTGTTGATAATTGTGCCAAACATGAGATACAGTCGTTTGTGGATTGTTATGCGGGATATCATCAAGTGTTGATGGATGAAGAGGACGCCGAGAAGACTGCTTTTACCACACCTTGGGGGACTTACTGTTACAGAGTCATGCCATTCGGCTTGAAAAATGCAGGAGCGACGTACATGAGAGCTATGACTGCCATTTTCCACGACATGATGCATCAGGAAATAGAGGTGTACGTGGACGATGTGATCATCAAATCCAGAACTCAAGGCGATCATGTGCGAGACTTGAGGAAATTCTTTGAGAGGTTGTGGAAGTACGATTTGAAACTGAATCCGGCCAAATGCGCTTTTGGAGTCCCGTCAGGTAAACTTTTGGGTTTCATAGTCAGTAGAAGAGGTATTGAATTAGATCCCACAAAGATAAAATCCATCCGGAATTTACCTCCTCCCAGAACAAAGAAAGATGTAATGAGTCTTCTAGGCCGACTGAACTACATCAGTAGGTTCATCGCTCAGTTGACTTCCACATGTGAACCCATATTCAAGTTGTTGAAGAAAGACGCTGCAATCAAATGGACAACCGAATGCCAAGAGGCTTTTGACAAGATCAAAGAATATTTGTCAAACCCTCCAGTCTTAGTCCCGCCAGAGCCGGGGAGACCTCTTTTCTTGTATTTAACAGTCTTGGAAAACTCTTTTGGTTGTGTTCTCGGACAACGTGATGCGACGGAGAAGAAAGAGCAGGCGATTTACTACCTGAGCAAGAAATTCACCGGTTATGAGGTCAAGTACACTTTGCTGGAAAGAACGTGTTGTGCTTTAACTTGGGTCGCTCAGAAATTGAGACACTACCTCCAAGCCCATACGACTCACCTCATTACTCGGTTGGATCCTTTGAAATATATATTCCAGAAACCGATGCCCACCGGAAGATTGGCAAAGTGGCAAATCCTGCTCACCGAGTTTGACATAGTCTATGTCACTCCGCACGGCAATGAAGGCCCAAGCATTGGCGGACCATTTGGCCGAGAACCCGATCGACGAAGAGTATCAACCATTGAATACCTACTTTCCTGATGAAGAGGTAAATACGACAGAAGTTGTTTCGGAAGACAGTCATGCTTGGAAAATGTTTTTCGATGGGGCAGTAAACGCTAAAGGTATAGGGATTGGGGCAATCTTGATCTCTCATGCAGGTCAGCATTACCCAGCCACGGCTAGGCTCCGTTTCTTTTGCACGAACAATACGGCTGAGTATGAAGCTTGTATCATGGGTATGAACATGGCAATTGATCAAGGTGTCGAAGATTTGTTGATCATGGGAGATTCGGATCTAATTATCAAACAATCTCAAGGTGAATGGGAAACTCGAGACGTTAAACTCCTCCCTTATCGACAGCACGTGAATATTCTTGGCAAGCGATTTGCATCGATAGAGTTCGGGTATATCCCACGATGTCACAATGAACTAGCTGACGCACTTGCCACTTTAGCTTCAATGCTACCTTATCCGGGCAACGCCCATGTCAATCCCTTGGAAATTCAAATCAGGGAAAGCCACGGTTATTGCAATGCAATCGAAGAAGGACCGAGCGTCAAGCCATGGTATTACGATATCGGGAGATTTCTGAAAACGCAAGAATACCCAGAACATGCTACTGGAGATCAAAAGAGGACCATTAGGAGACATGCAGGTGGTTTCTTTTTGAGCGGCGAGGTCATGTACAAAAGAACCCCAGATCTTAACCTTTTAAGGTGTATGGATGCCGAAGAAGCAGGAAGAATCATGCACGAAGTACATGCAGGAGTATGCGGACCTCATATGAATGGGTATGTATTGGCCAAGAAAATCCTTCGAGCAGGTTATTATTGGATGACCATGGAGAAAGATTGTTTCGGTTTTGTCCGAAAATGCCACCAATGCCAGGTACATGGAGATCTAATTCATGCACCTCCAACTGAGTTGCATCCTATGTCAACACCGTGGCCATTTGTCGCTTGGGGAATGGATGTCATCGGCCCGATTGAGCCGAAAGCTTCAAATGGACACCGATTCATATTGGTGGCTATCGATTACTTCACAAAATGGGTCGAAGCCGTCACTCTCAAATCTGTCACTAAGAAAGCGGTGGTGGATTTTGTACATTCAAATCTTATCTGTCGTTTTGGTATACCTGCAACTATCATCACAGACAATGCTGTGAATCTGAATAGTCATTTGATGGAAGAAATATGCGAGCAATTCAAAATAACGCATAGGAACTCCACCCCTTATCGGCCCAAAGCCAATGGTGCCGTGGAAGCAGCAAACAAAAACATTAAGAAGATTTTGAGAAAAACAATCCAAAGTTCTAGACAATGGCATGAACAATTACCGTTCGCTTTACTGGGATACCGTACTACCGTACGCACATCGGTGGGAGCAACTCCATACCTGCTAGTCTATGGAACCGAAGCTGTGATACCGGCAGAGGTAGAAATTCCTTCACTTCGTACAATTGTTGAAGCAGAGATTGAAGATAGCGAGTGGGTTAAGACTCGTTTGGAACAATTAACTTTGATCGACGAAAAGCGAATGGCTGCGGTCTGTCATGGACAACTATACCAACAGAGAATGGCTCGTGCTTACAACAAGAAAGTACGACCGAGAAATTTCAAAGTAGGTCAGTTGGTTTTAAGACGCATTCTTCCACATCATGAGGAAGCGAAAGGAAAATTCTCTCCTAATTGGAAAGGACCATACATCATCAGGAAGATACTGCCAAGAGGAGCATTATACTTGGGAGACATGGAAGGAAAAGATCCTGAAACGGCTGTGAATGCAGATGCTGTGAAAAGGTATTATGTCTGAACTTGCTTCAATGAGGTCCTCACAAGTCGAAATGATCGAAGGCTTTTATTCCCGCTACCCAAACACTACCAACCCTTTTTGTAAACCCTTTGAGCCGGTTACCTTTCTTTGGCTACCCTCTTTGGAATCCAAACCAAACCAAAAAAAAAAAAACAAATTTAATCTTCTGAACTACGTTCTGACTTGATTCCCAAAGGATACGTAGGCAACCTCTCCCTGAGGTTCAGTCACACCAAATCAAAAATCTCGGTTTCCCCAAAAATGAAGCTGGGGCAGATGATATTTTTGATTCGGTTTAAGATCCGTCAAGATGATTCCAAAGTTGTAATTTTGTTTACAATTCTTGTTACCCGAACCGAGTACAAGTCCTTCAAGATCGATTGGAAGTTGTGAGAACATCATTGTTGCGATCCGAGGTTCTTGGAATGAAAAGAAATAAAATGAGAGAGTCTTATTGGTGAAAACCTTCGGGCACCATAAGACGATGGAAGTAGAGAAATACAAAATGAGAGAGAGCCTGTTGGTAAAAACTCGCAAAGAGTGCTATCTGGCGATGGTAAGAAGAGAAATGAGAGAGGTCGATTGGCGAAAACCCGCAAAAGGGCGCTATCAACCGAAAAGTTTGTTTCACCACGAGAGGTCCCGGCACGGCTCCTTAGCTCGGAAATATAGACCCGTTTTGGTTCATAAGAAAATGGGAGTTTTGTGACGATCGAGCATCTAGTCCGAGGAGCATGTCATGTTGGTTAAAGTCAGCATATACCTCAGATAAGTCCTTCTTTTCTCCCCCGAAAGGGACTCCTCTATCTTTGATACGTTTTTCCATTCTTTGATTCATTCTTCTTCTTTGAATCCCTTTCGGTTTAATTTTAATTCTGAAACTATTACAAAGGAAGGTGACAGGACCGGTTTTACAGGACTCCGCCTGGTAAAGAAGAAAAGAAAAACAACCTCAGTGGTGTATTGTTACAATCCACGATTGGATCGTAATGATCGATTGTTTCCAAAGAAAAAGAGTTTTAGAAAGGAAACGGAAATCAAAGGCTAAAGTCTTAGAAGAGACAGAATAAGGCAGAAGGATGGAACCTACACGGAAAATCCCCATGGAATTCCGGGAATGAACCCGGTCAATTCGAAAGGAAGTCACCCCAAAGACAATTGGTAGCAAACTTCTCAATGGAAATGGGGAAACGATCAAGCAATGAAGATAACCAAGGCCGCAAAGCCAACCACTTTTTCAACTGATAAAATGTTCTTTGTTGAAAGCAGGTCTGTCTAATTGTGCAAGAAGAAGGTACCACTCAAATAAGTGAAATACGCAAGCTTTGAAATGGCTTTGGAACAAGAAAACCACATAAAAGGTAAGTTTCTTTTTAGAGATTTATCCTATGCATTTGTTGATGTTTAAAAAGAACGCCTAAAAGAAGGCCAAAAAAAGAGAATGAAAGAAAAGAAAATGAAAACTCCGAAAAAGAGAATCAAATCATATCAGTCCAATATCTGTTTGGACCCCGGTCAGAAAAACCGAGGGTCTTTCCGGCCAGAAAGCCGTGAAACTTTTATCCCCTGGTCAGAAAACCGAGGATATCCCAGTCAGAAAACTGCCGAGCCATTTACTTTTACCCCGGCCAAAAAACCGAGGATCTGACGGCCAAAAAACCGTTAGATATTGTTTGAATTCCGGCCCGAAAGCCATGAAACTTTTATCCCCGGTCAGAAAACCGAGGATCTCCCAGTCAAAAAAATCGCGGAGCCATTTACTTTTACCCCGGCCAAAAAACCGAGGATCCGACGGCAAAAACCCGTTAGATATTGTTTGAATTCGGCCGAAAGCCGTGAAACTTTCTTCCGGTCGGAAACCGAGGATCTCCCGGTCAGAACTGCGAGCCATTTACTTTTACCCCGCCAAAAACCGAGGATCCGACGGCCAAAAACCGTTAGATATTGTTTGAATTCCGACCGAAAAGCCGTGAAACTTCTTCCCGGTCGAAAACCGAGGATCTCCTAGTCAGGAAAACTGCGGAGCCATTTACTTTTACCCGGCCAAAAACCGAGGATCCGACGACCAAAAACCGTTAGATATTGTTTGAATTCCGACCGAAAGCCGTGAAACTTTTATCCGGTCGAAAACCGAGGATCTCCCGGTCGAAAACTGCGGAGCCATTTACTTTTACCCCGGCCAAAAAACCGAGGATCCGACGGCCAAAAAACCGTTAGATATTGTTTGAATTCGGCCAGAAAGCCGTGAAACTTTTATCCCCGGTCAGAAAACCGAGGATCTCCCAGTCAGAAACTGCGGAGCCATTTATTTTTACCCCGGCCAAAAAACCGAGGATCCGACGGCCAAAAATCGTTAGATATTGTTTGAATTCCGGCCAGAAAGCCGTGAAACTCTTCTACAAAATCCCGACCAGAAAGCCGTTTGAACCTTTGTGAAACCATGACTTTCTTACCCAATACCAAAGAGTCTTTTAATCACTTTCTGTGTCACAACTAACTCACGAAATTTTCCTAGCAAAACTGGGGCAAAAAATTTCGTTCGTTTGTTTGTTTTGCTTGTTTAAATAGGTTTGACCTCGGGACGCAAGGATCGAGATAACCTACAAATGGAACATCAACCCAGAGTGAAGAAAGAACGAGTCCAAAGGTTAGAGTAAACAAAAGTGCGGATTGCTCAGAAGATGATTGAAGTAACAAGCTCCGCCGACTCCATTTCACTCAATGTTACAAAGATAAACAAGCACGTACAACTTGTGGAGCATCAAGATTCAGATCGAGGTCTACAACAAATCAGCTAAGATTCAAGATCAAGTTTTCAAGAGAATCATAGATAGGAATCTTGTAACTCATAGTTTGATAGCATAGCTAGTCCAGCTTTAATTTCTTTTGGTGTAATAAGGAGATCAGTAAGCAGTAAACAGCAACATGCAGCAACAATAGCAACAGTAACAACAAAGTGTCAGTCCACGGTAGTCCCGGCTACCAAAACTTCCCGAACTACATTGACCTGATTCCTGTTTAGCCCAGGATATGTAGGAGGCCTCCGAAGCAAAGGCTCGGTCAAACTCTTTCAAAATGCTTCCCACGGAGTATTCAAACGGGCAAAAAATCGCTCGTATTTGCTCATTTATCTTTGCACGAAAACTCTTCATGTTTTCGCGCAAAGAGGGGCAGCTGTGAGCACGTGATTTTTGCCCTACGTAAGAATTACTTCCAAAAGTTCAAAATAAAAGAGTTTTTGTGTTGATTACAATATTTGTGGATTTTTGTGTTATTTTCTCTTATTGTTTGCGTTTGTGTGTGCGTGTTTATTTGTTTAAATTAATAAAAATACAAAAATATGTCGCATTTGCATTTAGGATTTAATTTTACAATTATGATTAATTAAGTAAGTTTTACAAAAATGAAAAAATAAAAATAAAAAAAATTACAAAAATAAGGTACTTCGCATTTTAAGTATTTAATATCAACATTGTGTAAGTTTCTTGGTATTTCATTGCTAAATCCTAAAGAAAAGACCTATTGCTCGACAACTTAAGGTGGTAATGCACTGCCCAAAGAAACACACATGCACAGAAAACATAGGAGAAATGGGCAAAGGTTTAAAGTTGTCACACATGCATGGAAAAATGACGCATGGGATGGTGCATAACAATTTTATGGTATTAAATATTGTATTGGGGGAGAAAAGTTCAATAGGAATGGACCACTGGAGGCAATATTTAATACAACAAAAAGTTCCTAGATTCAATGTGACATGCTTCTCAAACGCACGCCTACTGCACTTTAAATCTGTCAGAGTTCACGACACAACTGGTATGGAGTTTTAAATTCACGCATTTGTGTGTTTATCTGCAGAACTCAAGGATAAAGTGTGGGTGCAAATGCCAATAATTTAAAAATGGTGTAGTCATGAAAGTTATACAAATTTTAAAAAAAAAAAAAATGCCATGGTTACAATAAAGAAAATGTACTGCATTGAGTATACCAATGTACATTGGCAAAGAAAAGCTCACGTGATTGTCTATCAAAGGAAGAATTTTTATATTCCAAGCCTGCTCCTTGGTAAATGAAATAATGGGAATTAAATTATCACTACTTAATGCTCACTTGGTTTAAAATATACACAGAAGTATGGTCATGGCCATTTTGGATTCACCCAAGCGTGGGTACGATTACCAATTTAAAAATGGCAAGCCTGGTGGAGCACTAGGAAGATTGTGCGGCGCACGGTTGGGGCTAAATGAATGCACGTGGGAAGGAATATACAGGCTGAAAAGGTAAAAACTTAGAATAAAATAAGGGTCAATTTTAGTCTATAAAGGGAGACACACGCTGAAGAGAGAAGGACGAAAAAAAAACAGAAACAGATAGAGGTATTTGAAAAGAAAGAGGGATTTTGTTTTTCCAGTGTTAAAAAAAAAAGAACCATAGTTGCTTCATTGACTCTTTCTTGGTTTCTGATTCACTGTGCATTCTGCCAGTGAGTGTTGTTACTACTCTCATATTGATTTTGGGGTGTGTTGTTCACTGTTTCATCGAGTGTCCTGGGTATTTCGTTTGATTGTCAATTTTCTGCTGTTTGGAACTCCAAATTGCTGTTGATTTTGGTGCTACTGTTGTTAGTTGCTATCTGCTGCTGCTGACTCGCCTCTCTTTCCTCTTGTTGTAATTCAATCTCCAGGTACACCTTCCGATTTCATATAATTTTGAAGAATCGATGCAACTGAGTTGAGTTGAGGAAATACATGATGAAATGTTCAAAAATACTACCTGAAGTCATTTTTTTTTTCTGGTATTTTTCTATTTTTCTGTTTAGCTTTAATACATAAGATGGTTTGTTATTCGAAGTTTTAATCCTTATGTGTATATGGACTGTAATTCCATGTTAATTCGTAGTAATGGGATAAAAAACGGAATTGTATGAGAGATTTTTTTTTATATTAGTTTATATTAAAACATGTTAGCATGTGATAATTGAGCCTTATAGTTAAAAATGAGCTCGATAGACTGTTAAATTAGCCGGAAATGTAATTGTCAAATTATTGTGATTGATAGGTTATGTTCGACAAATTTCGAACATCAAATTTCATGTTAATCGATAATTCAGGGAAATATTATACCAGTTGAAGGGAATAGGAAAATGTTAAAAGATAAATTGTATTTGAATATGGTTAAAACATTAGCTGTAAGCATTAGCCATGATCATAGCATTCTGACCATTTTATTTTCCTGCTAGTTTAACCCTCAATCTCTTAAAAATATTAATGATCCATTAGTTAGAGACATGGATGTATAGGTCGAACTAATAGTAAGGTAGTTTCACTCTGTTTTGTTAAATGTAAATTTGGTACCTTCTTGCGCATATTAATTAATTAGGACTTTAATTTTTGTTAGAAATAAACCAACTAGACAATCACAACCACTTTAGGATATCCTTGAATAAAACGAGCCTTACTAAATTTCTAAACTCGGGTGCATATTTATGTGATTTAAATTCAAATCTCAACGATGTTAAAATATGTCAAAATCACGGGTATAATTTATGTGACGTGATTCGAGACGTGTTTTAATAACGTTGCGATCATTCTTAAAATTAGATAAAAGCGGTTAATAGGTTTAAATTGCATTATGATGTGAACATGTATAAAATCAGGAATTTTTAGCCATTTATAATAATTGAAGCGACCGTGCTAGAACCACGGGATCCGGGGTGCCTAACACCTTCCCTCGGGTCAACAAAATTCCTTAGAATTTCTGGTTCCTAGACTTCATTTGGAAAGTCGAAATTTCCTCGATTCGGGATTTAAATAAATTGGTGACTTGGGACACTTTAATTTATTCCAAGTGGCGACTCTGAAATAAATAGAATAATCCCGTTTCGAACATTGTCACTTAAATTGGAAAAACTCTCTTACGCTTCTACCCCCCGGGTAGCGGGCGCGCCAAAAGGAGGTGTGACAGAAAGGATACCTCTTAAAAGAGGTCAAAATTGAAAGAAAATCAAAGATCAAATCTGGCTAAGTCTTAAATGATTTATAATAACTAGCCAGTAGTTAAATAAGGCATAAAAATTGTACACCCAGACCTTAGATAGGCCGGGTAAATACTAATTAATAACAGGGGCGTAAAAAGGAATGAAAAATGGTATAATTGTAGATTTAATAGAGCCTATAGAGACAAATCAGACATTTAGGCCTAGTATTTCTGCAATAATGCACAAAACAAAGGGCATAATAGACCCAACAAAAAGGGTTAGTTGTTAATAACTTTAGCAAGTGAGGGTACTATAGTAATATGCCCCTAATAGAAGCCAATAGATCCCCTAAAACCTTCCAGCAAGGGCTGGAAGACATTTTTGAATCTGAAAAAATATGTTGACCCGGCCCGTCGTTACGGGAATTACCACTCCGTTATATTGTAAATACATTTTTTATGCTTTTATATCAGTGTTAGAGTCTATTGGGTGAGTTAGAAGTAAATTGGATTGAAAATGAGGCATATAGCCTTTTTGAAGGGAACTTGAACATGAAAAGTCAACCTGGAGTTGACTATTTAGTTAAAGGGCTCGGAATCGGATTCTGATAATTCGGTTAGTTCCGGGAGGTGATTTTTGACTTAGGGGAGCAATCGGAATTGAATTTGGAGGTCCGGTGTAGAAATAGGCTTGAATTGGCTAAGGTTGAATTTTGGCGAAATCCGAACGGTAGGTGAGATTTTGATCCGGGGGTCGGAATGGAATTCCGACAATTCCTGTAGCTTCGTTATGTGATTTTGGATATGTCCGCAAAATTTCAGGTCATTCGGACGTCGTTTGGTCGGGTTTTTGATCGAATGTTAGTTTCGGAAGTTTTGAAGAAACTTAGGCTTGAATCCGTGTGTAATGGGTGATTTTGATATTTTACGATGGTGTTTTTATGTTACGAGCAAGTTTGAATGAGGTAATGTGATGTATTGGTGGCTTTGGTTGAGGTCCCGGGGGTCTCGGGATCATTTCGGATGTCTAACAGGCAAGTTTTGATCATGAAGTTGTTGCAGAAAAACTGCAGACAGTGATTGCTCTATGCGATCGCATAAAGTCATTGCGATCGCATAGAAGAGCCGGGAGAGGTGATAAAAATGTGCTATGCGATCGCATAGCAAGGGGTGCGATTGCATAGGTTTATCAGACTGCACATTGTGATCGCATAACCAGTGTTGCGATCGCAGAGAAGAAAAGATGAGGCCTGGAAGATTGTGCTATACGATCGCGGAGGTGCATTGCGATCGCATAGAAGGGGGAATTGGCAGGAACATTTAACTCTATGCGATCGCATAGGGCCATTGCGATCGCATAGAAGGAATGGTCTGGCAGTGAAATTAAAACCAGAACAGGACCAGTCGCGGGTTTAACACCCCAAAACACAATTTTTGAGTTCTAGAGAGAGAGACTCACGGGAGATTGCTGGGAAATCATCGGGGTTTCATTTGAGGTAAGTTTTGTGGCTTAATTACATCATTTTAACATGAAATCCTTGGTTAATTCCCTGTAAATGGAAGATTAAAGGTGGGTTTGACCCATATGCCTAAAATTGAAGAAAAACACTGATTTGAGTGGGCAAATGGAGTCCGATTTTGGTAAATTTTATATGCCTAGACTCGTATTGAGATGAGGATTCCGAATATGTGACTTTTGTAATTTTTCGAGAAGTGTACCAAAAGTCGGGTTTTGGCAACTTTGGGAATTTTGATGTAAATTGAGTTGTTTTGACTGGGTATCGTTCCATTGGTCTAATTTGATGTGTATTTACTGTATTTGATCAGATTATATGCATGCGGAGCTTGATTCTCGTGGCAAATTCATCGCGGAGTAGTCGTCGTGCTGTATTGAGGTAAGTAATAGATGTGGGTGATGACCAACGGGTTTGAAACCCAGTATACCACTTTGTGACGATGTATAGCGGCGAGACACATACTCTCTTGTGAGTGCGGGGTCGATTGTGATTGGGGACTATGGATTAGTCCGACTTGTTGGCACTGTGTTATGATATTTGGCTATTCCTGAGCCGTCGAACCTCCTTCTCGGATGGTTGCATACTATATTGTGATATTGACTACTCTTGAGCCGTTGAACCTCTTTCTTGAACGGTTGAGTATACTTGTGGGCTGTGAGCCAGTTATTGGATCCCACGAGGATCGTTATCATTGTCTTGTGATATTGATATGCTAGTTTACTACGAGTCCGCAGCTATTTCTGTTATCATGCTATTTCCAATCTCTGGAACTTGATATTACTATTTTCAACTGAAAAATGATAAAAGAGTTTTCAAAACTACCTTTGAGCCTGAGAGATTGTATTTGCATATTAGCTGACTGGTAGTGGATCGGGCTGCGCGCCGCAGCGGTATATATGTTGGATCGGACTGCACGTCGTAGTAATATTGTGCTTGGGCTGTAGGAGCCCCTCCGGAGTCTGAACCCCCACAGTGAGCACGGGTACCCAAATTAGATCGGGCTACGCGTCGTAGCGGTCATATCATGCATTGCATTGCATTGCATTTAGCTACACCTGCTAGCTGTTATACTTGTTGATATTGTTGGCTCTCTCTACTGTTGGTATGGAACTGTTACAGGGTATTGGTATAGCTTTACATAGTGCTTTACTGTGGATTTCTTATCTACGATGTGTTACCCTTGTTTATTACCACTGAGTCTGGCAGTACTCATTTTAGTCCCTGCACTTTGTGTGCAGATCCAGGTACCTCTCAGCAGACTTGATTCGGTAGCTACTCGGAGGCATTGTGCGGGATAGTCGAGGTAGCTGCAGCGTCCGCAGGACCCGACTCCCCTTCTAGCTGTCATTTCTTATCTTGTTGTCTTTCTTTTCCGCACTGAGTTTGTTATAAACCTTATTACACATATGTTCTTAGAGGCTCATGACTCTTGACTCTTCGGTCTATGGGAGTTGGTATGTTTGGGATTTGGTTCCCTGTTTGATATATATATATATATATATATCATTCACTGTTGTTTATAATTGATATGCTTAAATGGGATAAGTCGAGCTCCTAGCTCCGTTATTGTTATTGATTGGTCAGGCTGGCCTAGCAATGTGCTGGGCGCCATCACAACCGGATTTGGGGTCGTGACAAAAGAGTACCAAAGTGTAGTAAATAAAAGAATTAAGGGGGAGGGAATTGGGAATAAGATTTTCAAATTTCCCCCTCAAAATGTCACCATTTACATCTATAAATAGGCTTTAATTAAGCCTAAATAAGGCTGGATTTTTAGAATTCAGAGAAATACTTCTGAAATTGAGAAAAAACTGTCATATTCTAAGAGCAATTTCTTGGTATTTGGTCGAGCACTATTCTGAAAATCAACTAGGAATCCTCTGTTATCTCCTGTTTGCTGGGTTTCTACTGGTTTTCTTCAAGTTCTGTTATCGGATTGCTATATGCAGAGCTTGAAATCTCTGTTCGACTGTGTTGACTTCAACTTTGCTTGCTGTGTTGATTCATTCTTATTGCTGTTGCTTTGCTACTGTGATCAACTGATTATTCTTCTCATTTGCTCCCCTTAGACTCATAGAGTTCCTTTGCTGAATCAGGTACACAGTTGCTACTCCAGCATGTAGCTGCAATCAATTTGAAGAAATGAATGAATTGAATTGATTTTCGAGAATTGCTTTTGTTATTCGTTTTCATTTTTAGCATACAAGTAGATATTATGTAATTCAATAGGAAATGAATGTATAATTAATACATATGAAGTATGAGCTGACACCGAAAAACAATGTAATAGAGTAGTATGTAGATTAAAGTAGTAGTAGTAGTAATCGTAATTACCTAGACTTAGCTTAGTTTAACAGTAGGTTAATTGTTTTAAACTAACTTACATAGTTTTAAAAAATGGATTAACAGGCACATAATAACAGTGATTAAACAAATTATAGTAAGGCCATCAACGTAGCTTTAATATACCTCTCCAGTTTCAGAGTTGAGTAATAGATTGCATGATTTAAAAATCAGTAGTTAAGAGTATAGTATTGATCAACGTGATTACACAATCAGCCTACTATTTAGATTATAATTAGCATTCGATAATTACACTAAGAGGAATACAAATTTTGATTAGTAATATAACAAGTAATAATTCTGTTTTATGTAGTCAAGTGATAATCTCTTATTTTAATCGATAATAATTTTGTTTAAGTAATTAAGTAATGAGTTGATAAAAAATGTGAAGAAAAATAGTTTGTTAGTTAGATTTGATAAATGTTAGATAGTTATGATTTAGATTGATGTTGTTAATTATGTACTATTGTTTCATCTTCATAAATAAATATAATTCGAGTTTATTCTCATTTGATTCTAAATACGTGTATATAAATGAATTTCTGTTTCTGTTTCTCCTTCTCTGTCCCGTTTAGTCCGGGCCTAACAAATAGCACAGGCCTCGATTCAATTAGATTTGTAATTGGGCTTCTGATAAATGACTTCAGCATATTCTAGGTTTCTGAAACCCAGATACATAAATCAGTTTGCTGAATACGAGCCCAAATGTCCAGGCCCAGTAACATAAAATGATAAGGCCTTGACTTATATTCTGAAATTATAATATAATTAAAATGATTAGGAAAAAACCAATGGTAGAAAATATATTTATTTACTAGGGTTGGACTATAAAAATTGAGTGGGACGAGCCTCGTATGAAAACGAATAAGCGGGCCCCCCATATAAATACATTACTAATATGATAGAATCGGGAAGATCGTTAGCAAATTCCACGGTCTTTCCAAAAGAATAACAAGCCGTTAGACAATATAGGCACGACTTTAAAATATACTTTTCTAATACGAGTGCACATATAATGTGACTCAAATCCTAAATCTCGGCGAAGCCAAAACGTGTTAAAAGTCACAGGCGTACTGGTTGCGGTGTGACTCGAAATACATTTTCGCAACGTCACAATTCATAAAATATTTAAAGTGAAACACGCACACATTATTTAAAAGCATATAGTGAAATCAATTAAAATCAAGAATGACAGTTGAACGACCGTGCTGAAACCACGGAATTCGGGAGTGGCTAACACCTTCTCCCGGGTTAACAAAATTCCTTATCCGGATTTTTCGTTGCGCGGACTGTTAAACAGAGTCAACTTCCTCGGATTCGGGATTAACCAGTGACTTGGGACACCATTATCTTCCCAAGTGGCGACTCTGAAATTTTAATAAAATCCCGAACCGATTGTCTTAAATTGGAAAAACTCCTTCCTCGTTGTTGTTTATTTATAATTATCGAGGTATACCTCATTCTCCTCTTCGGAAAAATAAAAAAGGTAGTGAAAGAGAGGTGTGACAATCACATATCTTCAAAATCACAAAATAAGTTTAATCGTAACTCGAATTTTAGGATAAACAATCTTCTTTTCCAATGAGTTTTTTTTAAATGTGTCTCAATGCAAACCATGTCAACCTGTCCAAACTGAATTAGTTAACATAACTTAGGTATATTTAAAAACCTTTCTTTACACTAGAAACAGTCAAAAACCTACAAAGTCCTGTAGTATTTTCTGATAAAAAGGCTCCCTATCATAAGTACAAGAAACAAAAAATCTGTAATCATTCTCTCTAATAGCTGGAAAATTCAAGTATAGAGGTCAAAAAGAATACAATGTAGTAATAACTATAATAATCTTCTGAACAAGCTTCAACTCGCATCTACATTGACGCTAATTGGTAGCAGGAAGAACAGTACTGGATCCTAAAGAGTTAACAAAGAAGCTCCAGCTGCTAGATCCAGGTGTGCTATATTGTGAACTTTGCTTGCTATTGTCGTATGGTGATGCACTCAGTACCCTAAATTACAAAAAAAACAAACCTCTTAGTATTGGAGTCTCCTAACACATCGACCAAAATTCGAAATATAAAAAGGACGAGCAAAATTAGATAGATATTGTATGCACTGATATTGTACGTAATTCAAAAGGTTTAAACTATTACTGCAGTTTAACTGACTATAGCATGTCAAGCTATTTATAAAGTTATCATATTAGGTTAATATATATAAAAGGTTAGATGTCGTTGTATAGGTAAACTTAACCTGATGATGCAAAAGATCTATATGTACATAGTGTATAAAACCGGCTTACCTTTCCTTGCGCTTCTCCAAGAACCGAGCCAAGGATGCTTTGCGAGCCTGAGGAACAGCTGAGAAAAGAAAAAGGGATGTCAATGTATTGAATAACAAGCACATAATGCTAAATAACAATCACATAAGTGCCCGGAAATCTTTTGCTTTAAAGAATTCACTACATAAACGACCAAGCGTACCTGATAATGTATGGCTATGAGGATGAGATTCCTGAGAACATACGATTTTAGATGGCTCCGTTTTGTTAGAGGGAGAATTAGCCAGGACTCCGATTGACCTGATACTCATAGTTACTTGATTCGTATTATTAGACTGAAAGGCATCGTGTGTGGTTATAGGAATGGGACTGGAAAAACTACGCGATGTAGTACTATGGCATTTGTTTACAACAGAAGCATCAACAGAAGAAGATTTAGGAATTCTCTGAAGTGGAGATGCAGTAGAAGTTGTACTTGGAATACCAGCTGGTGGTGCATTTCCAGCAAGTAACATGATAGCTTGAGCCTGAAATGTTAAACAAGTATAAATGTCATAAAAATCAAAACAAACAACAAATTGATGACACTTAACATTATCAGATAATAGAGCATTTACCTTATCTGGAGAAATATTGTCGTAAACACTGACTGAACCAGCATAAAAGATGGTCAGCTGAGCAGGTGCTGCTGAAGTCTTGGGAGCACCACTGAATCACATATATCAATTTCTACCTCAGTAAAATATCATGATATTTGTGTAATTAAAACGGCAGCCTGGTGCATTAAGCTCCCGCTACGGAGAGGGTCGGACTACAAGGATCTACTGTACATAGCCTTACTCTGCATTTCTGCAAGAGACTTTTCTACGACTCGAACCTTAAACCTCCTGGTCACATGGCACTATGGAAGCAACTTTACCAGTTACGCCAAGGCTCCCGTTTTGTGTCGTTCTTCTTGAAATCGTATATATATATATATATATATATATATATATAATGAAACAGAGAGTACTTTCCTAAATAAACTTTTATTAAGGCTAGCTAGTAACATACCTCAATTCAGTAGTGCCCACCAAACCATTGCGATTAGGAAGAATGGAAATCGAGCTTGATATTTGGGCTCCTCTAGGAGGATTTTGATTTACTATAGACATTAAGTTCTGTCCAGCAGGAGAAATTAAGGGCTGACGACCGTGCATATTGCTCGTAGATACAGATATCTGATGTGTTTGATTAGCAACTGGGAGTACTCTGACTTCATGAGATTGCTGAACTGAATTTGTACCAATTTTATGTGGAGGGTAAGTTGTCATTGTATAGTTCGTTATTCCTTGCTTTTCAAGCATCATACTTTTCTGAAATTTATAGGAATAACTTGTAATAGTCAGTCTTCTCTGTATCGTTCCAATTTTATACATAAATACAGGTAGCGTTATGAGATAACAGGTTACGAAGCTCCATAAACAAACCTGTGTTACAGCAGTATATGGTCGATGAATTGAGTCAACAGCTTCATGACTTGTGGTTATAGTAACCAATCCAGCTGATGCAAGAGAATCAAAACCAGTCTTAGGAGTATTCCCTTGAGCATCTTTGAATGAAAGGTATTGAGGAAGAGCCTTGTTAGAGAATGACCTCTGCAATATAGCCGAACTTCTGGCCATTGCTGCAAAATTATTAACACAAGAGAATAAGATACAAGCTTAATAGTCGCATCAAAGACAACCATACACCCAGTGAAATCCGACAAGTAGAGCGTGGAGAGAGTAGAGTGTACGCAAACTTTACCCATACCTTGTGGACAAGGGCGGATTTGTAGGTAAATTGACGGGGCACGTAAATCCATGGTCTTTCCGTCAAACTGGATATTTTATGTACATTTTTTTTGAAATTGGTCTAGTATTCTCTCCTGATACCCATGCTTGAATGATGAGTTATTTACCTAGAGGACTAGGATCAAATCTCACTTAATACTTTTTTTTTTTTTTTTTTTTTTAGTGATGCACCCATGTTATAAAAATCAACAATCCACCTCTACTTGTGAAAATAGAAACACTATACCCATAGACTCTCATCTCACAGACTTAATAGTTGCATCAATTAGTTAAAAATGATTTGACGTATATATACCAACTGGATTTGACTTATATACACTTAAAATTTTATTTATGTAGTTATTTTTAGGTATGTGTAAGAAAAGTTAAATATGAGTGTATAGAGGGTAATTCCTTAGAAATACCAAGTTCAATTATTAACTCTTATCATATGGAGATATGATATACTAATTACAATCGGGGGTGGATTTAAAACTCCAGTTACGGGCACATGAACTCGTGATCTCACCGTCAAACTAGCTATTTTATGTACATATTTTTTTAAAATTAGTCTAATATTATTGGCATTCTCTAAACAGATTAGATGGTACACTTAATTGGTTGAATATTGAGTTAATTAATGCAGCTGAAGAAAGGAGGATTAACATGTGCGTCCAATTTAAATATATGCTGCTAAGAGCATCTGATGCGAGATTAATAAATATAATACTCCGTATTGTGTTTATTAATGCAAGATCTGGTCAAAAGAGATAAATAAATTATTTTATGCATTTTGGTCTGCATTCTAAATCTAGTGGTGGGCAAACACAAGTGTTTAGTCATGTACGTTAAATATAAAAAATCATCAGCACAATGATCATCTTATTTTAATCTTTAATTCAAGTTTTATGCACGGTAAATATAGAAAAAATATTTACATAATCAGCTCACCTGTAACGTAAATAATAACTACACACAAAAAAAATTATAATATCAACCTATAAAACTTAAATTATTGGTGCATGTTATAAGTAAGGAATCCAACTTAAGAAACACCAAAACCTTTGTTTGCATAAACAGCGTCACAAAAGTAAAAGAATTTCTTTCAATTTTCCACTTGAAGCATTCTTGATATGAAAGACAGTAGCTAAAAATATACACTTAGTAGTCGTTTGGTACGAGGCATAAGGTGGTATAAGAATTTAAAATCACCTTAAAACTCTATTTGGTTAGCAAATAAGATGTAAGTTATACCGGTGTTAATTTTAACACCGGGATAACTTATACCTCATAAAATGTGGGGTAATTAGCAGGGGCGGATCTATGTACAAGGTTCGGGGTGGTACGCCACCCGCAAGCTTCGGCAAAAACAATATATATATATATATGTATATATGTATAATAAATATGATATATATTTAAAGTTCCACCCTATTAAACAAAAGTGGCAAAGGTGCTAGTGGCAAATGCCTGTATTTTCATTTAGCAGGTCGCGAGTTCGATTCCAGGTGGGAGCAAATAATATTTTGGCTTACATTCAATTGCAATTTTAGTGGGTCGGCACCCGTAACCCCTAAATCCTGGATCCGCCTCTGGTAATTAGCATCGGTATAACTTATACATTCCTCTTAGAAATTATTCAATTGTCATTCTTAATACAACATACCAAACAATGAATAAACAACAATCCTCACATAACTTATCCCATTATAACTTATACCGGTATAACTCATATTTCAACCAAACGACTCCTTAGTATCAATATTACACAAACCAAGATTCGCTATGACCTATAAGTCCGTAGAAACAGTCATATATCACGGTAAACTGTCTATATCGCACCCCATAGGGGTACGACCTTTCGTAGTATAGTGTATAAAATACGGGCCGGATGCTTTATGCATCGGACTGTTCAAAGAAGAATTAAAAGGAGAAGAAGATTATGATACCTGGATTTGTGGCAGGTTCTTCAGGGATTTCTTGTTTTACAGCCAACCCCATGAAATCTCTCTCCATTTCTTCACTATTCCAACTTCAGAAACTTGAGATATATGATCACAGTATAATTACTAGTATCAGTTTTTCGTAAGGAGAACTTTTTGATTGATTGAGCAAAAAAGAAAAGGAAATAGCTGCTTCTGATGGAGAGAAAAATGAAAGGAAAATGTGAGGGAAAATAGAGATAGAAAGATTTTAAATGAAGCTTCAACTATTGATTCATTTATAAAGATTCGGTCTCATATTTATTCTTTATTCTAATAATTTCATCTGTATTATATTTGGCCTTGTGTATGAAGTTTTAATATTCTCTAGAAAAATATATAATGTTTTACAGCTGTATTAACATTGATGCATGCACAGGATTTTTTGAAGAAATAAACTTTTAAGTAAATTATTTTTGTTAATGTTTTGATTATTCAAAGTACATATTTTAATTTTATGATTAATGGTACACGACGACTTATAGATCTATTATATTCTTCAATATTTTACAACAAATTGTAATAGTCAACTAAGTGCATTTTGAAGCGAGTAGCATATTACTTAATCTGATATAATAGTTGAAGCCTTCACATTAAAAAGTAATACAGTATTACCTTCTATCACGGAAATTCAATAACTTTTACGTAAACCTTATATTTTTATTAATTTTTTATTAAATATCTAATGGTAAACTCAATTATTATGGTATATTAATTTGAAATTGCGACAGAAACCCACAATTTTAAATTTTGGATCTGCCTTTAATGATAATTTATATATTGTTTATTTGTAAGATAGTAAAATAGTGAATATTATTATGCGTATAGTAATGGCACTATTTTACTGGAAGTATAGTTTAAGAAAAAAATAAGATCTTTAAAACTTATGATATAGAACAAGTAAATTAAATTATTGTTATTAATATGAAAAACAAACATTCTTTTCTTCATTATCTAAACGGGAAAAAAGTTACTGAATCTAGAAGAAGTATCTAAACAGATAGATAATATTTGAAGTTGTAATCATCTAGGATTATATTGGAATAGATAGAACTATTTTACCTTTAACTAAAAATTTCAAATTTTAATTTTATAAATATAAAAAATTATAGTGAAAAGTATTTTTCTGGTGTGTGGGCCTTACACGATATTAATTTGAATGAACGAAGACTCCTAATATGATATACATGAAAATAATAAAGTTAGTAAAGGTAAACATAATGGTTACAAATTTAACCATCAAATCAGAAATAGAAGTCAAATTCCCGGTAATCACGTGCTCCACGATAGCACGATATTTCCGGCACGTGATTGTTCATCACACATCTCAGTCTCATCTCATGTCTTCGGCTTTCACACACAAAAGTTGAGTGACAAGCTGTCTCGTACAATCCGTCACTCTTAAGCACATTTAACTTGTTGACGTGTCACCATTCTATTCGACCTTCAATACAAAGGATTCCCTTCACGTTGGCTCATGTCAATTGATTTTTTTTTGACTCTTTATAAACTTAATTTTTATTTTATTAGCTCACTTTTTTTAACACATAAAAAATTAATTTTATAGAGATCTATCTTTTACGCATAAAAATTTCTAAAATATAGTTTTTAAATTTAAAATTATAAAGGAGCATGATATATAAATAAGCTCCTACATGATAAGGCCTCATTTGTTTGCACTTAATGGATGTCTGAATCTTAATCATTCATATCTCAGATATTAAGTGCGTTTGTTTCGAAAGTCTGAATCTTAATTATTCAGATTTTAATTATTAAGTGTGTTTATTTTTTTTACTTCACAACCACTGGGTCTGGATAGGTCTGTATGATTAAGATCTATAGTAGAGACTTAATTTCATTAAGATGCTATCACATATTCATTATTAACTGATGTCATCGCCTACCATTATCAACTACCACCATGTCACCACCACCATCATACTCAACCATCACCACCACACACATCCCCCACCACCAGCTCCACCACCATTACGCCATCATCATCCTTAATCATAGCCTCCATTATCGACCATCACCACCTACTATCCCCACCACTCTGACTACCATCGTTCTCACCCGTAATTAACACTCATCCGCATCAACTATCATAACTGACCACCCCATCACCATCAACAAGCACAGCTGGCACTGCCCATCATTATAACATACCACCACCCACCTACAACCTTTTCTCAATCACAACTACTACTACCACCCGACATTATTAACTATCACCACCCACCACCACCATCCTCAATCATAATCTCCACCATTACTAATCACTAGTAACTACTAGCATGAACCACCATCATCAACCAAAACTATCATCAACCATCGCCTCTAGTCAGCATTCACTCATTAGCCATCACCACCAACAACTATCATATTTAAAAATATATATTATTGATAGAATATTAGATTAGTTAGTATTTCATTTGAATTTTATGTATATTAATTTTCAAATAAAGATAAATTTTATACATTTAGATGTTAAAAATCAAACAGACTTAATTATTTCTATTCAGATCTTAATACACATCTTAATATATTCAGATGTATATTCATATTCAAATATTTCAATCTCAATACACATATTGATATTCAGATGTGTATTTACATTCAGACATCTTAATCAAAAAAAAAAAAAAAAAAAAAAAAAAAAGGCCGAAGTTGAAAATGCCGATGAGTTTACGTATTGTCTCTTTTAATACCTCATTTTAAGTAGCAAGATTCGTTATTTAATACAATTAAAAAATTCTTTATTTAAATGAGAAACTTTATCCTACTCCATCTCTTCTCGTAGTGGTTTGCAAAAGTCAAACTTATTGGTATAAAATAATGTTTTACCTGTAAGATTATTTATTGTATTTGTATTTCTAGGGAGTTCTAATGTAGATTATATTAATCAAGCTAAACCGTGTCAAAACCTGTATCACTTAATTAAGTAATCATCTAGTTTGTTAATTAATCTCTTGCTTAAAAAGTATCTGTGAGGAGTTGTTTACTACAAGAAGCATGTTACGCACTTACAATACCAATTATCTTTATATTAAATATTAGAGCATTGTTATTATTATCCTAGTATCATTTTAATTTTTTTTAATTTTATGCTTCTTTTACTTTGGTTATCTTTATTATTTTGCTAGCAATACTTTTCTTTTCTCCGGTATTGTTAATCATAGTCTTTTTACTCTTATATTTTTCAAATATATTTTGAAAATTCATTTATTGCGTCGATGATTTATTCGAAAACAACATCTATCACATACAAGATTAGGGTGAAATCTGCATACTCCCTCATACTCTGATATATAAGATTACATAAGATAAATTGTTATTATTATTGTTGTATTAATAAATCGAGTCGGAGAAATAATAATTGTTTTATTTGAACAATTCACTAGATAGACTTATTTAATACTCATATCCACCAATTCCCAATTTAAATATTCACGTCATTTAAAAGTTACATAATATTTATATTGTAAAAGGTCATCCACGAATTATTAATCGAAGCATGAACATGCAAATGGAAATAAATTAATTCCACATTGGAAGTTAAAGAACATTTATTTTTAATTTTTTAAAGTAGAAATAATGAACACCTGTCGTGCCAAAATGGTATATTCTGGGAAGGACAATTTCCAAAAGAAGCAACAACAACTAATACTTTAAATAATGAATTCACATGACTAGCGTACCACTAACTACCTATTATGTATTTGATATTTGGTGCATCTCATAACACGCCTGCCATGACTCCTTTTAAACTCAGCCATGTTGAAAGATGTGCAAGTACTTTGTACTATAATATTTGTGTTTTAATTCATAAAATCATGGTTTTACATTTAAAATCTTACATCATTTTCATTATTTATTAAACTGTTGTGATTGGGTGGACCAAGAACCTTGGAATAAATGTAAAGTTATCTTTTTGTGACCCATAGGTCGTGAGTTTAAATTATAGAATCAACCATTACTATTTGCATTAATGTAAGCTCCCTATATCATAGTTTTTGGGATCTGACCCTTTCTCGAACCGTGCATGTGTTTTTACCAAAAATGAGTAAGAACTAAATTTGTACGCAGTTTAAAGAATACGTGATTAATTCAATATGAATAGTTAAGAACAACACGCAAACAAGTTAAAGATAAAATAAATGATTAAACCAATCGCAATGTGATAACCAAGCCTGATCTTGGATTGAACAGTACAATTCATCCTTGCTTGGACCTTTGGTACGAGCTCGATCGCGAATAAAGAAGAAAACAAAATGAAGATTACTTTAAACAATAGCTAAAACACAAAAAGTCAACTTGTATTGCTTTGATTCGAGTGTCACACTATGCCAGAATAAAGAAAATTTTCCCCTTTATATAACAACGAAATTTCAGTGTAGAAGTCTAAATAAAGTAAAAAAAATCCTTTCCCGGTAAATGTCGATCTACAGTTGATACTGAACAAGATTCATGCCATAATTTCTGGTTGAGGGTGAATATTACTGCCTCCTACTCGCCATGTGCAACCGTTCTCCATGTTTCCCGAAGTCCATAATCTATATTCAGTCTGGGTCCGTTGTATTCATCGTACCCAATCTCAGAGATATCGTTCGTTCCCCAGGGTTTCGATACGAGTGGTTCTTGGGCCTCGTTATAATCACGACGGGCCATGCTTCCCCCTGTCCCCGATTTTAACCTTACACATATAGTCCCACATTTCCCAGAAAGTAGATTTATATAAGCGATGGAAAGCGATAAATTAACTCAGATTCCTCCTCTCGTATTCTAGAATCGAGTTAATGGGTCAGTGAACGTCACATCGGTCGCGTCGTTCTGACTTCTAACACACGTCATCCATTGTTGATCGACCCCGAATGCGAAATGTCATGCATTGATTATCTTCTCTCTATAAAAGCTTCTATCTCTTTTTCAATTTTATACTTTCCGATTCAAGAGCTCCTTGACTAACCCTCGTATCTTTCACTGATTCCTAACTCCTTCTAACCTTCATATATTGTTTTCCAGGTCTTCATACTTTAATCTTCAAATATTCATACTCTTTCCTCATATATTTCAAATCTAACCTTCATACCTTCATCCCTATCTTCAAATCTTCATCTTCACCTTCAAACCTTCATATTTTTCAGAATTCGATGGTAAAAACATCCAAATGCGTGCCTCAATAGACCGTTCTTTCAACTTCTAAACCGGCCACAAATGTCGAGGTGGCCCCAGAACCTCATTTGAAGAGCTTCATCCCCGGGGGTTACTCCATTAAGAATGACTTCAAAGTCGAGAAAGCTTCTAATTAACCGGACTGAGGTAAAGGGGCATGGAGGTACATGTGAGCACGTGATTTTTGCCTTACTTGAGAAGTACTCCCAGAAAATTCAAAAATAAAAATAGTTTCGTGTTGGGCATGATTTGTGTGATTTTGTGTTAATTTTATCTTTTGTGTGCACGTTTATTTATTTAAATTAAAAATACAAAAATATATGCTAGGCTTTGCATTTTCAGTGTTTGATATCGAAGTCATGTGATTCACATTTTTGGGTGATATGTAATCATGTGCGTTAATTGTAGTAAAAACAGCGGTGTTATAGGTTAGTATATATACATATGTGTGTATATATATATATATATATGTATATATGTACATATATATATATATATATATACACTTACACATGTAATATATCATGAAGATCCGATCTGGGCCAAATTCAGTCCAAAAGCCAGGCCCAAATGAATTGCTTCTGACCCAGCCCAAACACCCGCCCAGCTACAGCCTGTGTAACACTTGATCTGGACCGTTGGATTTTATCATCCAACGGCCCAGATTAATCCTTTAATTCTAATATGCATTCAGCCTAAGACTTGACCAAACGACGCCGTTTGGTTTAAGTGAGAAGATCCTGATCGTTGATCAAGTTTGATCCAACGATCAGGATTTAATTGCTCAAAACATATATAAGCTCATTTCCATACCCCGCCCCCCCCAAGCCAGACCCCCCTCTCCCTTCTTCTCCCTCAGGAGCTCTCAAATCCCCGGCGTAACGCCGCCGTGCGCCGCCTGCCGGAAATCGCCTCACGGCGGTTCCGGTAGGCCAATCAAACCCAAACCAACGCCAAAACCTTCCCCTTACCTCCCCCATCACGATCCCCGCCTCCATTAACCTCGAATCATGCCGGAGCTCCTCGAATCTTCATTTGAAGATTCGAGTCAAACTCGAACCTATGCCAAATCACCCCAAATTCACACCACGGTCTCCTCACACCTCCCCCACACTCCCACCGGCATTGGTTTGCTTCGAATCTAACCAAAAATGCAAAAGCCCCAAATCCGAGCCCAAGAACCCTAATTTTGAAGAAACTCAATTCAAGCCGGATTAGCCACAATTGAAGTCCAAGGGACTTTAGTCCAGGTGTTCTCAATCGAGAACATCTTGATTAAAGCCTGTTTGGCTTCAATAAGTCCGAGTTTTAGTTCGAAGTTTGGTCGGCAGATTTCTTGCAAGGTATTCATTCCTTCTTTTGGTCGATTCAATGCGATTTTTGTGAATATGTGTGTTTGTTATTCATTGTTTCAATTCTATGCTAGCATGCTTCTAATTTCTCATAACAGTCGACCTGCTATCCTCCTTTGAGGCCTTTTATTTGGCCAATTACTCTGTTTTAGTAGTTAAAATGAATCATGAGTCCAATGTGATTAAAGTCGTCAAATAGTTCGTAATATTAATCCCTTGAATCTGCCTGATGCAATTCACTGGTATAGAGCTTGTTACTGTTTGATTGGTTTGAAACTAAAGTTGTGATTCAAATTAAGCCAACTAGGGAATCAGGGTTCACACTTAGAGTATTGGGTGCCCTGCACATGAGGCTAGTCAGTGGAATCCACTGTCACAGCAGGGCATCCCACTGAACACTGCCACCAGCATTGTTTAATGCTTAAGTCCATATTTTGGACAGTAGGTAGTGGGGAATGCAGGGAATTTGATGGGTCTGGCAGAGTTGGGAGTGGGCAGGGTGATAGTAACCTTAGGGGCAGGTGTTCTGGAGGGACTATTGGCTATAAATAGGGCATATTCATACATGTATAGGGATAGAGATATACATTGATAGGCATACACAGACACACATTATAGAGACAGACTTGAGAGCATCTGGGAGGGCAAAAACAGTATCGGGGAGAGCAAATATTCATAGATACATATAGACACTTGAGAGGATACCGGAGATTAACTAGAGCACCTGAAGAGAAATAGATACAAGGATACACATATAGGAAGATACAGAGGAAGGCTACTGTTTTCCTTGGTTTGGAGTCACTGTTTCATCGAATCTCTTGGCTACTGTTTCATTGCTTTGATTTCAATAGCTGAGTTGTTGTGGTCTTTGGTTGCTTGTTGTCTTGTGTTGGTGGTGCTGAGCCATTTGCTCTAGCTGGTTCAGTGTTGAGTGTTGTGATAGTTTTGATATTTGCTGCTGGTTCATTCGATTGTTGTCACTGGGAGTGTGTGCTTTTGGTTTAGTTGAGTGCTTCCAGTGTTGGTGCTACTGTTATATTCATTTGTTGTTGCTGGTTCAGTTTGTGGGCTGTGGTAGTCCCAGTGTTGGTGGTTGCTGTTGGTAATTGTTTGCTGTTGGTTTAGTGGAGTGCTGCCATTAGTTGTTATTGCTGTTGGTATTCATTTGCTGCTGTTAGTCAGTGTTGTTGTTCTGTCTGTGTTGCTGTTTGGTCCAACACAGTGTTGGTTCTCCTATTGGTCGAGTATTGCTGCCAGTTCAGTGCTAGTGTGTTGCTGGTTGGTTTACTTGGTTGCTACTGGTTGTTGGTCTAAGTGACTGCTGGTCTATTCGTCTATTCGGTTCACTGGTTGTTGTTGCTATTGGTTTACTGTTGGTTGTTGTTGGTCTTTGATTATTGCTGCTCCTGTTACTGTTTCTTGTTGCTGTTGCTGCTTTGCCGTCGCTCACTCTTCCTTGTTCTTCCGCATTCCAGGTACACACCTCTGTTATTGTAGTTCCTTGGTTCGAAAGAATGAAGTTTGAAGCTTATGCATAAAGTCTATTGAAACATGTAGTCACCTAAAGTTCTTATGTTTAAGTACATTCTGTTATTCTCCAATTAAGCTTGTATTGTTAGTTTTGGTTATGGAAAAGTGTAGCTAGGCCAAAAATACACTATCGTTAGATGAGCATGTAAACTTGAATTAGTCTGTTGTGCCTCTAATCAATCTTCTCTGCTCGTGTGTGTAATCTCCAAATCTGTTAACGTTAGACCTTACGCTAAAAGCAAGATTAGCTAGGGAGTTGTTACTCAACGGAATGACGTAATTAGATTAAAAGAGTCGGGGGTGCATTTCATGTGACCCGACCCCAATTTCGGGCAAGAGTAAATAAAGCATGTCATGAACCACAGGCGCATTTCATGCGATGTGGTTCGTAGTAAGTTTTAAGTAATTTGGAATCAACTCTTAAGTAAGATACAGTGAGATGTAGTTCGCTTTAGATTTGAATCAAAGGTATGCCTCGCCCAATAGTTACACTAGTCACATAGCCGTCATAAATGTACATATAAATACTTAGGTTTCGAGATGCGTCGTTTCTTAACGAATATCACGCCTTTCTCAACAACGTAAATAAGTAGTCGATCCGGGCATATAGTTTAGTGTTACCTTTTTAAATACGGGTGTGCATTTCATGTGACCCGAATCCAAACCCCGAAATGTTGAATAAGGATATGTTGAGGATCCGGGTGCATTTCATGCGACGTGATTCGAAAGCATATTTTTAAGCAACTTTCTCTTTCGTAAATCACAACCAATAATAAAAGCGGTAAAAGGGTATTAACTTGCACTAAGTACATAATTGTAAAAAGCAGATAGATAAGCCAAACACGACAGTTGAGCGACCGTGCTAGAACCACGGAATTCGGGAATGCCTAATACCTTCTCCCGGGTTAATAGAATTCCTTATCCGGATTTCTGGTTCGCGGACCGTTAAATAGAGTCATTCTTTTCCTCGATTCGGGATTTAACCGGTGACTTGGGACACCATAAATCTCCCAAGTGGCGACTCTGAAATAATTAAAATAAATCCCATCTCGATTGTCCTTTAATTGGAAAAACTCTTTGCATCCTTGCGGGTGCGTAAAAAGAGGTGTGACAGCTCTGGCGACTCTGCTGGGGATTTCTTTAGAATTCGAGCTCGGAATAACTGTTGTATTTGGCATATTTTATTCGATTTTTTACATGTTGGCATCAATGTGCAAAATGTTGTTTTTACTGCTTTGATATTGTGTGAACTGTACATATAAATTGTGCCGGAACCAATCTCCTCTCTGAGTCTTCTAAATCATGAAGAAGGGTGCACTTCGTGTGACTTCTTTTCCGTATAGTGTCTAATTCCCATTTTAGAACGAGGTTTGGATAAGTTGCAAAACCGGTGAAGCTTCTGTATTCCCGGGTTGCTGCCTCCTCCTCGGCTCGAGCTGTCCGCTCGGGTAAGCCAAGTCTAGAACAGATAAACCCGGGTTTTTAAACCTAGAATAACAAAGCTTCATGCCGGATCCCTATTAGGAAACGTTTATTTGCATCATGTCGCATTTTGGCTTAGGGGACTCAATACAGGGGTTGGGTCCGTCTAGGACAGGTGACCTGAAATGAACAGACTATCCTGCTGCATCCTGTTTGTCTTGCGCATTTATCTGTTATAGACTTGCATGCAAAAAAAAAAAAAAAAAAAAAAAAAAAAAAAAAAAAAAAAAAAAAAATGTGTGTGTTTTACTCTTAAGATAGAAATAGCTTATTTGTTTTCCTTTAGTAAAGTGAATAAATAAATAATGCCGTTTGTTTCGTCAAAACCGAACTACGGGGGTTTGATTCTCATCGGATGTGAGATACGTAGGCAACCTCCATCGGGTCCAACTTCACCTTTTGAAAAATTAATTTTTGTACTAAATAAGTCGGTGACGCTGTTTTCAAAAATAGCCGAATGTTCCCGAAAGGGACGCCGGAAGGCTAATTTCGTATAAACGGCCACCTTTGGGTCAATTTTGATCAATTTACCCCACAGCCTTAAAAGCCTTCGACCCCGAGACGTTGAAAGGCCGTGATTGAAAACTGATTTTTTTTTATTTTTAGCAAAACAAAGTTGTTTTCTTATTTAAATCACCTTAATAAATGTGCGGGATGAGCACGAATCAGAATAAATCATTTTCAATCTTTAGTGAGGTCCCTCAGCAAGCTCCGTATATGGTGGAACGATTTGGAAGACAGTAGCAAAAAGGTCGTAGGGAGAATTTTGGGAGGTTTGGTTGATCTGTTGAATATTGAGCCAAGGGAGGACATCATCAAGGCACTGGTATCTTTCTGGGATCCGACCCGCAATGTGTTCCGTTTTGTTGACTTTGAATTGACGCCCACATTAGAGGAAATTGCGGGCTATGCAGGACTTAATGGGAAATTAAGAGGGCAATACCTACTCTCACCAAGACCGGTATCTCCACATGGGTTTCTGGATCTGCTGAGCATTAGTCGGAAGGTGAAAAATGATGATATGCTGAAAGGGTGTTGCGACCTCCAATTCTTATATCAACGGTACGGCACTCCTCGGGGTTTTGAAGAGTCAAACCTTGGACCGACTCACGCAGGGAATAGAACCAAGTGGGAGGCCAGACGAATTCTAGCATTCATAACGACATTCTTGGGGATTGTGATTTGTCCGCGTGAAGATAAGAAAATAGAGATAAGTCTGGTAGGAATAGCCGATGTTGCAATCAAAAAGGCTACCAGCATTGTGGTCCCTTTGGTTTTGTCCGAAATCTATCGAGCCTTGACTGTATGCCGAGAAGGGGGCAATTTCTTCCAAGGTTGCAATCTGTTACTTCAACTATGGATGCAAGAACACCTCCATCACCGAACACAATACATGAACCATGGGTTGACCGGAAAAAACTGTATCAGGGGTTTCGAAGAACGGATGATGGGTGATGTATTCCCTGAAGGCGTCGAGGCATGGCTTGCACGACTGAGCTCAATAGAAGCCGATCAGATTGAATGGGCATTCGGGTGGTTACCCGATACCGAAGTAATATATATGGCAGCCGAGGAGTGTTATATCCTTCTGATGGGAATCCGCAGTGTCCAACCATATGTCCCTCACCGTGTATTACGTCAACTAGGAAGGTTTCAGGTTATTCCTACCGATCAAGACCTGAGGAAGTATGCCATTGAATTGAGCCCGGGAGTTGCATTCCCCGAAGAGAAGATTAGAAGGCTGTGGCACGAGTGTCGGTTCCTCGAGCCTAAAACCATGGTCCGGGAACTATCTAAGGGAGAGGTGGATCCAAAGTACAACGTGTGGTTCGGGAAAAGATTTCAGATCCGTCGAAAATGTTCTAAAAGAGCCCATGTCCAACAATTCACGGAAGATTCACGGGAACAATGGGATTGGTTAGCAAGGGAGGAAGGGTACAGGACGAAGATTGGTAGGATAGAACAGCAGGTCCGGGACCTTCAGTTCGAGAAGAACATGCAAGCCGCCACCGACGAAGGAGACAAAAAGAAGTTGGCACAAGAAAATGACTTCTTGAGAGCTCAAATCCAGCAAATGAAAAGAGATGCTGACAGACAGTCGAGGAGTCGGGCCGACGAAAAATTGATAAGGGGTTTGAGAAGCCAAGTCACCGACATCCAAAGAGAATTGGACGAGTCAAAAGCCCAAATAACGAGGATCCGTGCTAGCTGGAAAAAGGAGGCACATCAACATGCACTTCACCTAAAGCGGGTAGAAGAAGATTACACCGATATCATCACTAACCTGAGGGAAGCAAATGTTGTCCTTAGGGAGCGGGTTTTCAAGCAAGCCCAAGATGCCAGAGCGGACCTCGACCGCTGCCACAATTTGATGGCCCGACTGCAAGGACAAGTGGATAGGCTCCTAGATCAAGTCACCAACAATGCTCGAAGATTGGGGGCGAAAAACCAGCAAATAGAGCGGCTACTCGGAGAAAGGGACATGATCAAGGATAGAATTGGAGAAATCGGGCACTATGTCACCATGAAGTGCCTAGCTTGTGAACGAATGCCCCACGCCGACCTTTTCGCTTCAATTATGGGTTATGTTCATCGGATCATGGAAGAATTGAGGGAACTGCACAAGGACCTCACACCAAGGCCCGCGGCAAGGCCGAATGATGCCTCGCGGGCCCCCAGGAGTTTTAGGGCATTAGATTTTTGATTGAAAATGTATTTTGAAATGTTGAGTCAGGCTAGTTGGCACCTTTATCTTTACTTTCCCAAGCCAAGCATTTTCTTTTGTTTTGTTGATTGTTGTAAGACGTGTTTTGTAACTACACGGTGTTATTTGATATAAAAGTTACTGAATTTTGCCACAATCTTGTTACCAGAACTACGCTCGGTCTGATTCACGCGGGGTCGTGATACGTAGGCAATCCACATAAGATTCGACCACCACTAAAAAGAAAGAAAAAGAATCCAAAGGTTAGATAACAATAAGGCTTGCAAAGATAGTCGAAAAAGAAAAAAAAGGGGAAAAAAAAAAAAGAAGAAAAGAAAAAGAAAAAAGGCCGGAATGACGCATGTTAAGAGTACATGTAGAAAGGGTTATTTGGTTAGGTGCATTGCATCCAACGTGCTATAACATATCCGTCAAACTCGGTGAACTAACAAGTTTGTTGCATATGCCAGAGAAAGTTTAGCAGTTGGTTTGACAGAATATCCTGGCCAGCCATCACTACCGTACTAGATCCAAAGGACCAGTTACAGTAAGCATGTCGAGTTCCGGCAAGAGTCTTGAGGAAGAAAAATCCGAGCTACAAATCATGAAAGAAGAGGTAGACCGGTTAAAACAACAGATAACAGAGATGCACCTGGCCTGGGCCAGGGAACAGTCTTCACCGAACCGCCCTACTCTCGCCTCAGCTTCGGAACATCCGCCCGTCGATCCTTCAACAAGCGCCCCGAGCTATCCATACTTTCAGGGGGAAAATCCATATGCCACCCACATTCCACCAGCCAAACCAAATCCTCCTCCAGTCACCCCCGTTTTTGTAGCACCTCCACCGGCTCCTCTGCAAAGGCCGGCCGGCGAACCATATGTTCAGATCCATGACAACTCTTACTATCCTCCAGAGCCTACTTTCAGGGCTCCCGAACCACAATCACATACACCTCATTGGGATAATCCGGCAGAACCGGAAAAACACTTCCAAAGTTCGGAACACGAGGAAGTTGCCAGAAAAGTTAAAAGCCTGGAGCAGTCCTTCAGGAACATGCACGGTTTAGGCAACCAGGTCAGCGTCGCCTATAAGGATCTGTGTCCATTTCCGGACGTCCAGTTGCCAGCAGGATTTAAAATGCCCAAATTCGACCTATACGAGGGGCATGGTGACCCAGTGGCCCACCTGCGGGGGTTTTGCAGTAAAATGAGAGGGGCCGGAGGACGGGACGAGCTTCTGATAGCCTACTTCGGCCAGAGTCTGGGAGGATCGGCGTTGGAGTGGTACACTAGACAGGATCCCAATAGATGGTTTACGTGGGATGATTTGGCTCAAGCTTTTATCGGCCAGTTCCAATACAATCTTGAGATAATCCCCGACCGCCTATCGTTGCTAAAACTAGAGAAGAAGCCTGCTGAAAGCTTCAGGGAATTTGGTTTCCGATGGAGGGAACAGGCGGCCAGGGTAGATCCGCCGATGAGAGAAAGCGAGATGGTGGACTACTTCTTGCAGACATTAGAGCCCACCTACTTCGGACATCTGGTAACGTCCGTAGGCAAATCATTCACTGAGGTGATAAAAATGGGGGTATGATCGAGGAGGGTTTGAAGGCCAACAAGATCATGAGTTACTCAGCACTGAAAGCCACCACTCAGGCTATCCAAAGCGGTACTGGAGGAGTACTGGGGAAGAAGAGGAGAGAGGAAGTTGCGGCCGTCGAGTCCGGGGCATGGTTCAGAAATAGAGGCCCCGCACCACAATATAGCCCACCCCAACCTCACCACCAAAATTACTCTCACAACCCATATAGCCACCCACAACATTACTATCCCGCACCTGATCCCCATTTTACTGTCCACCATGCACAGTCCTATTCCGCACCTCCCGCTCATGCACCGTGGCGTGCGCCAAACCCCCAGAACAATCATCCACCCCCAAGAGCTTACAGAAACCCCTCGGGCGCGAGTTTCCGTCCGAACCAGGCATTCAGGGGCGACAGGGCGCCGAGGCCAAAGACTTTCACTCCCTTAGGAGAGTCTTACACTAGTCTGTTCCACCGGTTAAAGCAGGTAGGGTTGCTGAATCCGGTTGAAGCTAAGCTGCCAAACCCTCTTCCGAAAAACCTGGACCATTCGGTAAATTGTGCCTACTGCTCGGGATGTCCGGGACATGATACAGAAAAGTGTTGGAGGCTAAAGACGGCCATCCAGGAGCTCATTGACACTCGCAGGATTGAGGTCCAGACTCCAACAGAGCCCAACATCAACCAAAACCCGCTTCCAACTCATCATGAGACCAACATGATCGAGTTGGTACGGGCGGAGGAAGGAAAGGAGAAAGCCTCTCAGACTGTAATGATGATTAGGTCTAGCGGGGCAGGAACGAGAAAAGGGCCAAGCTGTGATGAGTCGCCCAGTTGCAAGAAAGACATACCAGGAGAATCGGAAGCAGGAAGGGAAAGTGTGAACGAAGTACCGGTGAAGCCGGCCAAGAAAGTTGTACCAGGGGCAGCAATCAAGCCCATCTTGACAGTAGCGGGCGTTCGAATGGATCCTTTCATCATCCAACCGGCAACACAGTTGCCAGTAACTGATAGCCGGGCTGTACCATGGAATTATGCTCGGATTACAACGACCTACAGAGGAAAGGAGGTGAAAGAGGAAGTTTGTGAAGCCCAAGGGTTGACCCGCTCGGGGAGATGTTTTGCCCTTGCGGAATTGAGGAAGACCACTCCGGCAGTATTGAAAAAGCCGGTCACTGATGAAGAAGCAGAAGAATTCTTGAAAAAGATGAAGCTGCACGACTACTCCGTCTTAGAGCAGTTGAAGAAGACTCCGGCGCAAATATCATTGCTATCCTTGCTGATACATTCGGAAGAACATCGGCAAACATTGATGAAAGTCCTGAATGAGGCACATGTACCGGATAAAATCTCGGTGAGCCATTTGGAGAAGATCACCAATCGGATCTTCGAAGCAAATCGGATCACCTTCATCGATGATGAGTTGCCTGAGGAAGGCACTGAGCATAACAGGGCTTTATATCTTACGGTGAAGTGTGAAGAGGCGGTGGTTACCAAAGTCTTGGTTGATAATGGGTCCAGCGCCAACATTTGTCCTCTCTCTACACTGGGCAAATTAAAAGTAGACATCGGCAGGGTACGCGAGAACAGGGTATGTGTTCGAGGGTTTGACGGAGGAGGCAAAGCATCGGTTGGTGACATAGTGCTAATCTTGACAATTGGGCCAGTGGAGTTCACCATGGAATTCCAGGTGCTGGACATGGTGGTGTCATATAACCTCCTAATAGGGCGACCATGGATTCATGCCGCAAGAGCAGTTCCATCCAGCTTACACCAGCTCGTCAAGTTTGAATGGGACCAGCAGGAGATCGTCGTCCATGGAGAGAACGATCCACAATCAGGCACCATCATTCCCTTTGTTGAAACAGAAGAAGATGTTGGGCCGTGGGTGTATCAGGTCTGCGATGTGGTGTCCGCCCACCGAGTTCCGGAAGGGGAATGTATTCCCGGCGACAGAACAATTACCGCGGATGTCATGGTGGCGCATGAAATGTTGCGACATGGTTTCGTACCCGGTAAAGGGCTAGGTGCATCTCTGCAAGGAATTATACAACCGGTATCAGTGGTCGAAAACTTGGGAACCTTCGGCTTGGGATTCCAGCCAACCTCAGAGGATATCCGGCGAGCAAAGAGGAGCAAGCAGAAAACATGGGTGCTCCCAAAGCCTGTTCCACGCCTTTCCCAATCTTTTGTCAGGTCCGGAGCAAGAGGACATCCAGCGCCAAAGATTCCCGGTCCTACGGTCAGGCCGGACGAAGAGTTCTTCAGGAAGTTCGAAAACCTATTCACAGATGTATGTATGCTCGAAGATGGTGAAGGATCCAGTCACGCCGAGATACAATTTGTGGGACCAAAGGCAAAACTGAATAACTGGAAGGCTACTCCTCTCCCCGTCCGGAAGGAGTCTTGGTAGTTTGTCTTGGATTGTTTTTCTTTCGAAATGTTGTGTTGGGGGTTTGTCCCCGGAGTAAAATCCCGTTGTTTTGTTCATTTTTGATTTAAGTTTGCAGTTTGTTTCTCCCCTTGTACAATTCCCATCAATGAAATTTGGTTCCTTCGTGTCTAATTTTGTTTATCTTTTCTTCTTTTTACTTTTCTGAACAGCCTTCTTGCAACTGATCTTAATGATATGGCGTGCTTAAAGATTAATCAACCCATCTAGAAAGTCAATCGGGTTTGGAAATAATAACACATGAAATAAGAAGTGACGAGAGTGAGTCAGAGTACGGCGATGATGAAGCCGTAGAAGAAATCGGTGAAGAATTAAGTCACTTCGAGGAAAAGCCCAAACCGAATTTAAATGATACTGAGGCCGTTAATCTAGGGAATGCGGATGACGTCAAAGAAACCCGGATAAGTGTCCATATTGAACCCAATTTGAGAGAAGAATTGATCAAAACACTCATGGAGTTTAAAGATATTTTCGCATGGTCGTACGACGACATGCCAGGACTCAGCACCGATCTAGTGGTTCATAGATTACCCACTGATCCGGCATATCCTCCCGTCAAGCAAAAGCTGCGGAAATTCAAGACGGAGATGAGTGTGAAGATCAAGGAGGAGGTAACCAAGCAGTTGCAGGCAAAAGTCATTCGTGTCACTCGATACCCGGAATGGTTGGCTAACGTAGTACCGGTGCCAAAGAAAGACGGAAAGATCAGAGTATGCGTGGACTATCGCAATCTCAACAAAGCAAGTCCTAAGGATAATTTCCCACTTCCCAATATCCATATCTTGATTGATAATTGCGCCGGACGCGAAATTGGATCCTTTGTGGACTGTTACGCGGGATATCATCAGATTTTGATGGATGAAGAGGACGCAGAAGAAAAGACGGCTTTTATCACACCGTGGGGGACTTATTGCTACCGAGTGATGCCGTTTGGTTTGAAGAATGCGGGAGCAACATATATGAGGGCGATGACTACGGTATTCCATGACATGATACACAAGGAAATTGAAGTGTACGTGGATGATGTGATCGTGAAATCCAGACGTCAAGAGGACCATGTCGCTGACCTCAGGAAGTTCTTTCAAAGACTTCGAAGGTACGACATCAAGCTCAATCCGGCCAAATGTGCATTCGGAGTTCCATCAGGAAAGCTGCTAGGATTCATCGTCAGCCGACGGGGCATTGAGTTGGACCCCTCCAAAATCAAGTCCATTCAGGAGTTACCCCCGCCGAAGAATAAAACAGAGGTAATGAGTCTGTTGGGAAGGTTGAATTACATCAGTAGGTTTATTGCCCAGCTTACGGCAACTCGTGAACCCATATTCCGCCTATTGAAGAAAGACGCTGCGATAGAATGGACGGCAGAATGTCACGAAGCGTTTGACCGGATCAAAGGGTATCTGTCAAATCCACCCGTACTAGTTCCGCCTGAGCCAGGTAGACCCCTGATTCTTTATCTGACGGTCTTGGAGAATTCGTTTGGCTGCGTACTGGGGCAGCATGATCTTATCGGCAGGAAGGAACGGGCCATTTACTACCTCAGTAAGAAGTTCACAGTCCACGAGGTCAAGTACACTCATCTAGAAAAGACATGTTGCGCCCTGACTTGGGTAGCCCAAAAGCTGAAACACTACTTGTCTTCTTACACCACTTACCTCATTTCGCGTCCGGATCCGTTGAAGTATATTTTCCAGAAACCTATGCCTACGGGGAGGTTAGCAAAATGGCAAATATTACTTACGGAGTTCGACATCATATACGTGACAAGGACGGCTATGAAAGCTCAAGCCCTGGCCGATCACTTAGCTGAAAATCCCGTTGATGACGAATACGAACCTTTGAGGACGTATTTTCCAGATGAGGAAGTATTGCAGATTGAGGGGTTGGAACTAACCAAGGATCCAGGATGGAAGCTCTTCTTCGATGGAGCGGCGAACGCAAAAGGAGTCGGAGTAGGGGCTGTGCTTATATCTGAAACAGGACATCATTATCCTGTTACTGCTCAACTGCGCTTTCACTGTACCAATAACATGGCTGAGTACGAGGCATGTATCTTGGGGTTGCGATTAGCGGTGGACATGGATGTACGGGACGTCTTGGTCTTGGGGGACTCGGACCTTCTAGTACATCAGATTCAGGGAGAATGGGAAACCAGAGATTTAAAGCTTATCCCATATCGTCGGTGTTTGCATGATTTGACCAAACGCTTTCGATCGGTAGAATTCAGGCACATCCCAAGGATGCATAATGAGGTTGCCGACGCGTTGGCTACTTTAGCGTCAATGTTACATCACCCGGACAAGGTTCGTGTCGATCCGTTACATATCCATCTCCGGGATCAACATGCTTATTGTAATGTGATAGAGGAAGAGGTGGATGGTGAGCCGTGGTTTCATGATGTCAAGGAATACCTCAGGTTAGGAGTATACCCAGAACAAGCAACTGGAGATCAAAAGCGAGCTATTCGGCGGTTGGCGAACGGATTTTTTCTTAGTGGAGGGGTGCTATACAAAAGGACCCCGGATTTGGGATTGTTGAGATGTATAGATGCAAGTCAAGCAACAACAGTGATGACGGATATACACTCGGGAGTTTGCGGACCACACATGAGCGGATACGTATTGGCGAAGAAGATTCTCCGAGCAGGATATTATTGGCTCACTATGGAGCGGGATTGTATAAGTTTCGTGCGGAGATGCCATCAGTGTCAGATACACGGAGATTTGATTCATTCTCCGCCAACTGAATTGCATACAATGTCAGCACCATGGCCGTTTGTCGCATGGGGTATGGATGTCATTGGACCTATTGAGCCTGCGGCGTCCAATGGTCACAGGTTCATTCTGGTAACGATTGATTATTTTACCAAGTGGGTAGAGGCCAAAACATTCAAATCAGTGACCAAGAAGGCGGTAGTGGACTTCGTACACTCCCACATCATCTGCAGGTTTGGAATTCCAAAGATGATCATTACGGATAACGGTGCAAATCTTAACAGTGGATTGATGAAAGAGGTATGTCAACAGTTCAAGATTACACACCGAAATTCCACACCGTATCGCCCAAAAGCAAACGGTGCGGTCGAGGCGGCAAACAAGAACATAAAGAAGATATTGAGGAAGATGATAGAAGGGTCTAGGCAATGGCATGAAAAGTTACCATTTGCGTTGTTGGGTTATCGCACTACCGTCCGGACTTCGGTAGGTGCAACTCCTTACTTGTTGGTATACGGGATTGAAGCAGTAATACCCGCAGAAGTTGAGATTCCGTCCCTCCGAATTGTCGCTGAAGCTGAGATTGATGACGACGAGTGGGTCAAAACCCGATTAGAGCAATTGAGCTTGATCGATGAAAAGAGATTGACAGCGGTATGTCACGGCCAATTGTATCAAAAGAGAATGGCGAGAGCATATAACAAGAAGGTACGTCCCAGGAGATTTGAAGTGGGACAGCATGTGCTGAGGAGAGTTCTACCCCATCAGGCCGAAGCGAAAGGCAAGTTCGCTCCAAATTGCCAGGGACCTTTTGTGGTGTCTAGAGTATTATCCAACGGCGCTCTATGTCTGACTGACGTCGAGGGAAGATGCACCGATATGGCTATCAATTCTGACGCAGTTAAGAGATACTATGTGTAATTCTTTAATGCATTTGTCAAACGTTTGGTTTCGTTTGTGTGTATTTGGCATTTTTCGGAAAATGAAATGACAGAGGCAATTTTTCTACTACCCAAACACTTTAACCGTTGTTTCCCCATTTGGGCCTTAATTATTCTTTCATATACCCTCTTTCGGAATCATCAAGAATAGAAAAGAAACAAAGAAGTAATACAAGAAAAAGTGAACTACGTTCGACCTGATTCCTCAAGAAGGATACGTAGGCGCCACACGGCTCGGTCATAATAAAATAAAAATCAAAAAATCCCCCAAGCAATAAAACTGGGGCAGAAGTCATTGTTTCGTTTGAAAGATAGTGTGGATTCCGAAAGTTGTAATAAGCTAACCGTTGAGGCTAAACCCCTTTCTTCGGCCTCACGCGCAGAAACCATATCAAGAACCAGAAAGACCTCTCGATCAGTATTTGAAAAGTGCCAAGTCATGTGAATGAAAGCCAGGAGTGACATCCCGACCCTCGATTGAATCCAGGATGCAAGCCAAAAGGGGATAACACTCTAGAGGGAATCTCAGGGGTGATACCCCGCCGCAGGGAAAGAAAGCATAAATGAGAGAGTCTTAACGGTGAAAACCCTCGCGGGCACCTTAAGGCGAAGGAAGTTGAGAGAAGTAAAATGAGAGAGTTTTACGGTGAAAACCTTTACGGGCACCTTAAGGCGACGGGAGATAGAGAGAAATGAGAGAATCTCATTAGTGAAAACCCTTTGAAGGGCACTGTGAGGTGACAGGACGAGATGGTTACAAGATGTCCGCATGAGACAAGGTTGGGACACCCGTTTACCTCTAGCAGGACGCGGTATCAGAAAGTGATTGACATGAATAGACTGGGTAGTTTAATCTCAAAGGCGCGGCATAACATTGGATCAGGCACACATTCAGATAAGTTTTCCTATTTTTGAGTTCAGAAAAGTTTTTCTCTTCTTTTGTCATTTGCGGTCGGTATTCTTTTCTTTTCTTTCATTTTTCGAAAATTGATTTTTCAAAGCTTACTACCAAGTCTCCCGAAGCAGTATATTGAAAGTGAATAGGCATGGAACAAGGCAATGAGACAGAAGTCGTTACGATAGTGAGATTGGGATGACAGGCTGAGTGGAAGGTTCGCAAGAATTATGGAGTATGATGGACACGTGTGGCATGTCCGAAGGATGATTTCACGCAACAGATCACCGGCTAAAAAGAGTCGGACCAAACCAAAGAGTGGAATAAAGGGAAAGATGAGAGGTCGTTCGTGGAAAAGGCATCTTCCCAAGCAAGCGTCAACGTCGTCCTCAAAGTTCGAGAGAGGCCAAGCAGCTGAAAGAGAATGGCCTCAACAAGAGTGGCACGACCACTCGCGGCGTTTTGAAACTAACAATTTTTCTTTGATTTAAAGCAGGAAAAGAGGGTCCGACGGCAGAAAAGCATACCATCCAGAAGTTTATCACACTGGGGCAGAAAATTTTCTCCTGTTGCGAAAATTTTCTGGAAAGCAAGACTCAGAGGGTAAGTGTAGAAAGCAACACAAGATGGGGTGATTTTTGAGCCGGGTATCATCTCCAGCAGTTATCGGAAAATAAAACAATGGCTTCGAGATTCCCCCAGCAGCATTACATCCTATAATTTGCTCGAGGAGGCAAAAGCGTGAGTCCCAGAGGAGGTATGGGAAGAAGGAAGAGAATGAGGGGTGAAGGAAACAGAGAATACTTCCTCAGCAGCATCATCCCCAGCAGGCGAGTAAACGGTTCCAAAATATCCCCAGCAGCCAGAAGACAAAGTAATACGACCCAGGGGAAGGCAATTCCAAGACAAGTTAATTCAGAAGAGAAGGTGGTCTGAGAGGCAACGCAGGAAGAAGAAAATGGTACAAGAGGCGAAGGAAGGTAATCAAGATAGGATGAAATCAATGAGTAGTAGTTGAAGTCAGGAAGCCCGCCTGGAGAATGGAGTGGCGATTTAATTTTGAAGTTGCAATTGAAGTCAGGAAGCCCGCCTGGAGAATGGAGTGGCGATTTTATTTTGAAGTAGCAGTTGAAGTCAGGAAGCCCGCCTGGAGAATGGAGTGGCGAATTTATTTAGAAATAGTAGTTGAAATCAGGAAGCCCGCCTGAAGAATGGAGTGGCGATTTTATTTTGAAGTCGTAATTGAAGTCAGGAAGCCCGCCTGGAGAATGGAGTGGCGATTTAATGTCGAAGTTGTAGTTGAAGTCAGGGAGCCCGCCTGGAGAATGGAGTGGCGATTTAATTTTGAAGTTATAGTTGAAGTCAGGAAGCCCGCCTGGAGAATGGAGTGGCGATTTAATTTTGAAGTTGCAATTGAAGTCAGGAAGCCCGCCTGGAGAATGGAGTGGCGATTTTATTTTGAAGTAGCAGTTGAAGTCAGGAAGCCCGCCTGGAGAATGGAGTGGCGAATTTATTTAGAAATAGTAGTTGAAATCAGGAAGCCCGCCTGAAGAATGGAGTGGCGATTTTATTTTGAAGTCGTAATTGAAGTCAGGAAGCCCGCCTGGAGAATGGAGTGGCGATTTAATTTTGAAGTAGTAGTTGAAGTCGGGGAGCCCGCCTGGAGAATGGAGTGGCGATTTAATTTTGAAGTTATAGTTGAAGTCAGGGAGCCCGCCTGGAGAATGGAGTGGCGATTTAATTTTGAAGTTGTAGTTGAAGTCAGGGAGCCCGCCTGGAGAATGGAGTGGCGATTTAATTTTGAAGTTGTAGTTGAAGTCAGGGAGCCCGCCTGGAGAATGGAGTGGCGATTTAATTTTGAAGTAGTAGTTGAAGTCAGGGAGCCCGCCTGGAGAATGGAGTGGCGATTTAATTTTGAAGTTGTAGTTGAAGTCAGGGAGCCCGCCTGGAGAATGGAGTGGCGATTTAATTTTGAAGTAGTAGTTGAAGTCAGGAAGCCCGCCTGGAGAATGGAGTGGCGATTTAATTTTGAAGTAGTAGTTGAAGTCAGGGAGCCCGCCTGGAGAATGGAGTGGCGATTTAATTTTGAAGTTATAGTTGAAGTCAGGGAGCCCGCCTGGAGAATGGAGTGGCGATTTAATTTTGAAGTTATAGTTGAAGTCAGGGAGCCCGCCTGGAGAATGGAGTGGCGATTTAATTTTGAAGTTATAGTTGAAGTCAGGGAGCCCGCCTGGAGAATGGAGTGGCGATTTAATTTTGAAGTTATAGTTGAAGTCAGGGAGCCCGCCTGGAGAATGGAGTGGCGATTTAATGTCGAAGTTGTAGTTGAAGTCAGGAAGCCCGCTTGGAGAATGGAGTGGCGATTTAATTTTGAAGTTGCAATTGAAGTCAGGAAGCCCGCCTGGAGAATGGAGTGGCGATTTAATTTTGAAGTAGTAGTTGAAGTCAGGGAGCCCGCCTGGAGAATGGAGTGGCGATCTGTCTAATTTGGTAGAGGAAAGCGGTAGAATGTAACAGAAATCTCCAGCATGAATCCAAGTTCGTAAGAAGAGACGAAGCATCAGAAGGAACGCCAAGTCAGACAAGATGGCGAGGAGCGCGACAAGATCAAGTTAAAAAGGATAGATAAGAACTTGTAGTACTGTAACTTAGTCTAGCTTCTTGTTTTTGTTGCTTAGCGCGGTGTAACAAGGAAATCAGCTAAGCGGTGGTAACAGCAGTAACAGCGGCAACAGCAGTGACAGCGAGATCGCAACAGTCATGGTAGTCCCAGCTACCAGAACTTCCCGAACTACATTGACCTGATTCCCTTTTAGCCAGGGATATGTAGGAGACCTTTGAAGCAAGGTTCGGTCAAAACTTTTCCAAAATGCTTCATACGGAGTGTTCGAATAGGCAAAAATCGCTTATATCCGCTCATTTATCTTTGCACGAAAACTCTTCGTGTTTACGCGCAAAGAGGGGCAGCTGTGAGCACGTGATTTTTGCCTTACTTGAGAAGTACTCCCAGAAAATTCAAAAATAAAAATAGTTTCGTGTTGGGCATGATTTGTGTGATTTTGTGTTAATTTTATCTTTTGTGTGCACGTTTATTTATTTAAATTAAAAATACAAAAATATATGCTAGGCTTTGCATTTTCAGTGTTTGATATCGAAGTCATGTGATTCACATTTTTGGGTGATATGTAATCATGTGCGTTAATTGTAGTAAAAACAGCGGTGTTATAGGTTAGTATATATACATATGTGTGTATATATATATATATATATGTATATATGTACATATATATATATATATATATACACTTACACATGTAATATATCATGAAGATCCGATCTGGGCCAAATTCAGTCCAAAAGCCAGGCCCAAATGAATTGCTTCTGACCCAGCCCAAACACCCGCCCAGCTACAGCCTGTGTAACACTTGATCTGGACCGTTGGATTTTATTATCCAACGGCCCAGATTAATCCTTTAATTCTAATATGCATTCAGCCTAAGACTTGACCAAACGACGCCGTTTGGTTTAAGTGAGAAGATCCTGATCGTTGATCAAGTTTGATCCAACGATCAGGATTTAATTGCTCAAAACATATATAAGCTCATTTCCATACCCCGCCCCCCCCCCAAGCCAGACCCCCCTCTCCCTTCTTCTCCCTCAGGAGCTCTCAAATCCCCGGCGTAACGCCGCCGTGCGCCGCCTGCCGGAAATCGCCTCACGGCGGTTCCGGTGGGCCAATCAAACCCAAACCAACGCCAAAACCTTCCCCTTACCTCCCCCATCACGATCCCAGCTTCCATTAACCTCGAATCATGCCGGAGCTCCTCGAATCTTCATTTGAAGATTCGAGTCAAACTCGAACCTATGCCAAATCACCCCAAATTCACACCACGGTCTCCTCACACCTCCCACACACTCCCACCGGCATTGGTTTGCTTCGAATCTAACCAAAAATGCAAAAGCCCCAAATCCGAGCCCAAGAACCCTAATTTTGAAGAAACTCAATTCAAGCCGGATTAGCCACAATTGAAGTCCAAGGGACTTTAGTCCAGGTGTTCTCAATCGAGAACATCTTGATTAAAGCCCGTTTGGCTTCAATAAGTCCGAGTTTTAGTTCGAAGTTTGGTCGGCAGATTTCTTGCAAGGTATTCATTCCTTCTTTTGGTCGATTCAATGCGATTTTTGTGAATATGTGTGTTTGTTATTCATTGTTTCAATTCTATGCTAGCATGCTTCTAATTTCTCATAACAGTCGACCTGCTATCCTCCTTTGAGGCCTTTTATTTGGCCAATTCCTCTGTTTTTAGTAGTTAAAATGAATCATGAGTCCAATGTGATTAAAGTCGTCAAATAGTTCGTAATATTAATCCCTTGAATCTGCCTGATGCAATTCACTGGTATAGAGCTTGTTACTGTTTGATTGGTTTGAAACTAAAGTTGTGATTCAAATTAAGCCAACTAGGGAATCAGGGTTCACACTTAGAGTATTGGGTGCCCTGCACATGAGGCTAGTCAGTGGAATCCACTGTCACAGCAGGGCATCCCACTGAACACTGCCACCAGCATTGTTTAATGCTTAAGTCCATATTTTGGACAGTAGGTAGTGGGGAATGCAGGGAATTTGATGGGTCTGGCAGAGTTGGGAGTGGGCAGGGTGATAGTAACCTTAGGGGCAGGTGTTCCGGAGGGACTATTGGCTATAAATAGGGCATATTCATACATGTATAGGGATAGAGATATACATTGATAGGCATACACAGACACACATTATAGAGACAGACTTGAGAGCATCTGGGAGAGCAAAAACAGTATCTGGGAGAGCAAATATTCATAGATACATATAGACACTTGAGAGGATACCTGAGATTAACTAGAGCACCTGAAGAGAAATAGATACAAGGATACACATATAGGAAGATACAGAGGAAGGCTACTGTTTTCCTTGGTTTGGAGTCACTGTTTCATCGAATCTCTTGGCTACTGTTTCATTGCTTTGATTTCAATAGCTGAGTTGTTGTGGTCTTTGGTTGCTTGTTGTCTTGTGTTGGTGGTGCTGAGCCATTTGCTCTAGCTGGTTCAGTGTTGAGTGTTGTGATAGTTTTGATATTTGCTGCTGGTTCATTCGATTGCTGTCACTGGGAGTGTGTGCTTTTGGTTTAGTTGAGTGCTTCCAGTGTTGGTGCTCCTGTGATATTCATTTGTTGTTGCTGGTTCGGTTTGAGGGCTGTGGTAGTCCCAGTGTTGGTGGTTGCTGTTGGTAATTGTTTGCTGTTGGTTTAGTGGAGTGCTGCCATTAGTTGTTGTTGCTGTTGGTATTCATTTGCTGCTGTTAGTCAGTGTTGTTGTTCTGTCTGTGTTGCTGTTTGGTCCAACACAGTGTTGGTTCTCCTATTGGTCGAGTATTGCTGCCAGTTCAGTGCTAGTGTGTTGCTGGTTGGTTTACTTGGTTGCTACTGGTTGTTGGTCTAAGTGACTGCTGGTCTATTCGTCTATTCGGTTCACTGGTTGTTGTTGCTATTGGTTTACTGTTGGTTGTTGTTGGTCTTTGATTATTGCTGCTCCTGTTACTGTTTCTTGTTGCTGTTGCTGCTTTGCCGTCGCTCACTCTTCCTTGTTCTTCCGCATTCCAGGTACACACCTCTGTTATTGTAGTTCCTTGGTTCGAAAGAATGAAGTTTGAAGCTTATGCATAAAGTCTATTGAAACATGTAGTCACCTAAAGTTCTTATGTTTAAGTACATTCTGTTATTCTCCAATTAAGCTTGTACTGTTAGTTTTGGTTATGGAAAAGTGTAGCTAGGCCAAAAATACACTATCGTTAGATGAGCATGTAAACTTGAATTAGTCTGTTGTGCCTCTAATCAATCTTCTCTGCTCGTGTGTGTAATCTCCAAATCTGTTAACGTTAGACCTTACGCTAAAAGCAAGATTAGCTAGGGAGTTGTTACTCAACGGAATGACGTAATTAGATTAAAAGAGTCGGGGGTGCATTTCATGTGACCCGACCCCAATTTCGGGCAAGAATGAATAAAGCATGTCATGAACCACAAGCGCATTTCATGCGATGTGGTTCGTAGTAAGTTTTAAGTAATTTGGAATCAACTCTTAAGTAAGATACAGTGAGATGTAGTTCGCTTTAGATTTGAATCAAAGGTATGCCTCGCCCAATAGTTACACTAGTCACATAGCCGTCATAAATGTACATATAAATACTTAGGTTTCGAGATGCGTCGTTTCTTAACGAATATCACGCCTTTCTCAACAACGTAAATAAGTAGTCGATCCGGGCATATAGTTTAGTGTTACCTTTTTAAATACGGGTGTGCATTTCATGTGACCCGAATCCAAACCCCGAAATGTTGAATAAGGATATGTTGAGGATCCGGGTGCATTTCATGCGACGTGATTCGAAAGCATATTTTTAAGCAACTTTCTCTTTCGTAAATCACAACCAATAATAAAAGCGGTAAAAGGGTATTAACTTGCACTAAGTACATAATTGTAAAAAGCAGATAGATAAGCCAAACACGACAGTTGAGCGACCGTGCTAGAACCATGGAATTCGGGAATGCCTAATACCTTCTCCGGGTTAATAGAATTCCTTATCCGGATTTCCGGTTCGCGGACTGTTAAATAGAGTCATTCTTTTCCTCGATTCGGGATTTAACCGGTGACTTGGGACACCATAAAATCTCCCAAGTGGCGACTCTGAAGTAATTAAAATAAATCCCATCTCGATTGTCCTTTAATTGGAAAAACTCTTTGCATCCTTGCGGGTGCGTAAAAAAGAGGTGTGACAGTACATATGTTACGTCACCGAGGATACACTCCCTACAAGTCAGGAGGATTGCCATTGGGAGGGCAGGAGGTGGTCGTCCGCGGGCCCAATGAAGACAATACCACTCACGTGGAGGGATATCTAAGTATTTACATTTACCCATTTACGCTTGCCTCGGCGGACCCTATAATCCTCAGCTTATGCAAAAGGTACGAGGTCTGTATTAGGTAGATTCACCCATCCTTTTGAAGGATCGTAATCCTCCTCCGCCACTTTGTCAACAACACTGAAGGACCTAGGTTTACCCTCGACTACCTAGGTTTGTCTTTATAATCCTAGTGTTTTACGAGAAGGATTGATCAAGCTTTTCCGTCAAGTAACAAAAACTCATGTTCTCGAGCATTGATGAAGATCAAGATCGAGGATGACAGGGGAAGTTTGTTCGAGTGAAAATCGAAGACCTCATTCCCCTAGCATTACTATCGTTCCTTGAAAAGTGGAACTCGGCCCGTAAATTTTCTTTCCTCCGTGATTATTTTGTACTTCATTTGTTATTTTTCTAATTGCTTGTGCCTATTATAGTGCAGTTGTCGCCCATGTTCCCAATGTCCTTTTCAAGGAGTGGATTAAGGGGATCTGCAAACAAATGTCATATTTTAAGCGCGAATGGCGCAAGCTTTCAAAGGGTAAGTGAGAGGACTGTTCCATGCTGAGTTCTCCTCCAGAATAATTCTACTTTCGCACTTAACCTCTATTTCTACTAAGTCTATTTCACTTTTATATGTTTGTCCAAGACCACCCAGCTTCGGCCATTGATTGAGGATGAGGCTTTGTACTCACTTGCAGAACCTTTCATTTCTGACCAGCTGAGATCTATTGCACGGGAGAAGGAGAAGAAGAAGAAGAAGAAGAAGAAGAAGAAGAAGAAGAAGAAGAAGAAAAAGAGGAAAATCTCTAACTCCCCGAACGCCGAGGTCAAGTAGAAAAGGTTAACAGTCTGACTCCGAAAAAGCAATAATAAGAGTACCCAAGTCGGGGTACTGGAACGCGTATTTTGTCTTAGATTTACCCTGAAGACAATGATCTAGAGTTCATCGCTCATGGGTCGACCATTGATGAAAGAGAATAGGCGGCAACCAAAGAAGGTAGCCGAGAGGCTGATTCTTCTTTAGCTCAGGAGCTAGGAGGAAAATCAGAGGCTACAGCCTCCCGAGAAACTGTCCTCGCCCCAAAGGAGATATCTGATGCCATCGACATAGCAGAGAAGTCGTCTTACATAGAGTCTATATTTGACGAGCCTCAAGCTGACAAAGAGAAATCAAATGAGAAGTCATGGGCCGCAGACGAGGTTCTTAACATGTTTTTCTATGATGTGGAGATGGGCGCGTTAGAGGATTATTCCGGGCTTGGTCACTTGGAGATCTCGTAAAAGGATATACCATCAAGGGCAGGCGAGGTGAGCCCGAGCCCGAAGCTGGTGAGGTAGTTCGTTGCTCCGAGTGTGGATCCCGACCATAAAAGAATGATCATATTTACTATCCTGGAGAACACCCAGATTTCGTTCGCTCTGGTGGGTATGGCTAGCTATATTCGATGCCTAGTAACCGAAAAGGACCAGACAAAGATAAACGGGCACATCGAGCCTCTTCAACGAGGCACCATATGCACCAAATCGGGTAAGTTTCCTATTTATTGTGCCTTTTGCCAATCCTACTGTCACGACCCTAGTTCACCAATCGTGAACATGTCGTGATGGCACGCAGTCCCCACGACTAGGTAAGCCTAACACGTTGCGAAATATACTAGTTTATGAACATTTAATAAGAATTAGCGGAAAATAAGATGAAAGGAATGTAATCCGTGCCGCTTGGCACATACACCAGTCAAATACACTATTTAAAACACTACCAAGACCCGGAATCCCACGGGTAACACAGACTAAAAGAGATCATACAATTGTAGATCTATGTAAAAGGAGTATCTAACAACTGAATGAAGGAAAGACATCTACTAGCACTAGAATAGAAGGAAGGCCTCCGGATCCGCGGACGTAACAGATCATACCTCGAGGTCTCCCAAAGCGCTGCCGAATCACCTGGTGTGAACCTGTCCTGATGTACCTGGATCTGCACAACACAAGTGTACAGAAGAGTAGCATGAGTACACCACGACGGTGCTCAGTAAGTGCCAAGCCTAACCTCGATGGAGTAGTGACGAGGAAGGTCAGGGCCCTATTGAGAAACAATAATACAATGGTAATAACAATAATAAGCAGTTAAATGAATAATAATTTCCGAAATAACAACAATAAGATGATTACTGCAATCGTCTACAATTTAAACTAACAACAAATAACCAAATCAATAAAACAAGTCCAGGACCTATGGGAATCGAACCCACAGTCCCCTTGACAGTACCTCTGGGTCTCCGGGAATAGAACCCGCAGCCCATGTCTCAATAAATAATCAATAACTCAGGATCTCCGGGAATCGAACTCGCAGTCCCTACCAATAACTCAGGATCTCGGGAATCGAACCCGTAGTCCCTACCAATAACTCAGGATCTCGGGAATCGAACCCGTTGTCCCTACCAATAACTCAAGATCTCGGGAATCGAACCCGTAGTCCCTACCAATATCACGCCGGGTCTCTGGGAATCGAACCCACAGCCCTGGGTCTCCGGGAATCGAACCCGCAGTCCACAAGCACAACCAATAAAGGAATCCACAAAGAGAATAATTATGCTTAACTATAACTTCACCGAAAATAGTGCCAATAATTATCAAGGAGTTCAAATAAGGCAATTAGGCAACTAAACAGTTAAGTGCTACCTAATCATGCTCTTCTAACCACTACCGGGTAAAAATATCAAATTAACAGCCAAAGACAGGAATATCACTCATCGAACATTTTAAATAAAGTACGTGTTCAACAACCAGCGCATGTACACACTCGTCACCTCGCGTACAAGGCATTTAAACTATCACATAATATCCTAGGGGTGAAAATTCCCCCACACGAGGTTAGACAAGCCACTTACCTCGACTCCGGTACAAAACCGCTATAAAACAACTCTCTTGCCGCGAATGTCGGCCTCCACGGGTGTAGTATCTCATAAAAATCAATAGAATCATATCAAAATAGGTCAATTGGGCATTACCCAATCAAAACAACTCAAAATACGCCAAAACCCACAAGTTGCCAAAACCCGACTTTCGGTACGCTTATCCAAAAATCACAAAAATTATATATTCGAGTTCCTTATCTCAATACGAGTCTAAGCATATAAGATTTACCAAATTCGGACTCCATTTGCCCATTCAAAACCTTGATTTTTCTAAAGTTCAAACCTAGGGCTAAATCCTCCATAAATTACCCCAATTCCTCCATTTTCATGGTATAATTGCATAATATTACCAATACTAATCATAATTTGAGTCCATAGTTGATTACCTGAAGAAACCCCTTGAATCTCCCTTCAAAATCGCCCAAATCGCCCCTTAAGCCGAGCCCTCAATGTTTGGAAATGTTTCTGAAATTTCTAACTTCTGATATAATTAACTCTCTGCGATTTCCGCTTCTACGGACAAAATTCCACTCCTGCGAGCCCGTATCTGCGACATTTTGTCGCTTTTGCGAAGCCTAGGCCTGGCTGGCCCAATCCGCTTCCGCGAGAAAAGGACCGCTTCCGCGCGTCCGCTTCCGCGATTGGCCAACCGCTCCTGCGAGCATTCCCGCTTCTGCGATCAGTGGTCCGCTTCTGCGGACTCGCTTAAGCGGATTTCCCCTCCGCTCCTGCGGATTCTCACTCCCCGATCCAAGGTCGCTTCTGCGACAAATCTTCCGCACCCGCGACTCCGCCTCAGCGGAAGAGGATCTGCCTCTGCGAACCCAGGCGCTCCCGCGCCCCAAGTTCCGCTCCTGCGGACTCGCCTCTGCGGTCCCATTTCCGCAGGGGCGAAAACGACGGAACAGAAGGCCCAACCTGCAATTTTCCATGTTTTCCTTCCGTTTACCCATTCGAAAACACTCCGAGGCCCCCGGGTCCCCAACGAAAACCACCAACATACTCCAAAACATGATACGAACTTATTCCAATCATAAAAATACGTCTAACAACATCAAAACCCATAATTCACATCGAATTCAAGCCTAAATTTCTTAAAACTCTTTGAATTACACATTCGATCTAAAACCCGACCAAACGACTTCCGAATGACCTGAAAATTTGCGAACATATCCAAATTCACATAACGAAGCTACAGAAATTGTCGGAATTCCATTCCGACCCCCGGATCAAAATCTCACCTATCGTTCGGATTCGCCAAAATTTCAAAATTCGGCATTTCACGCCTAATTGAGCTACGGACCTCCAAAATACATTCCGAACGCGCTCCCAACCCCGAAATCACCTAACGGAGCTAATGGAACCATCGGACTTCCGTTCCGAGATCGTCTTAACACTGTTCCGGCTACGGACCATTTTCTAGCTTTAAAGCTCTTATTTAGGGACTAAGTGTCCCAAAATGCTCAAATTTTCAGAACCGACTCTCCCGGCAAACCACAATAGTAGAAATGAACTTAGGGGAACAGTTACATTAGGGATTGGGGCGTAATTTTCTAAAACGACCGGTCGGGTCGTTACACCTACTTACCTTCAGCATGCTCTAAAGATCTTATTGTTTTATTTTTCAGGATTTTGTGCTCCACCAAGAAAGCTACCTTTGGTCCCGAATGGAAATTATTCAGCTCAAGTCCGAGCTCAAATAGCAGGTTTGGCAGAAGGACATGTATAGTGTTCTCAATTAGCAAAAGAATGAGGCCCTCAAGGATCTCCTAATTCTCCAAATCGAGCTGGAAAAAGCACAGAAGGAGGCCTTGTCCGTGAAACGGGAGCATGCTGAATTGGTCGAGAAGGTAATGATCTTTGAGGTTCAAAATGAGAGGTTACACATAGTAACTAACGACGTAGCCTCGCAGGTCCAAGACAACATAGACTTGATTGACCAACTCTGGGTCGATATGAATGGCAAAGGATAAGGTCAATACGTGGTCTCGACTAAATGATAAACTTCGGGCACAATTGAATTCAGTTGTCTCGAAATGCGATGACCTTGGCTGGGAATATGTATTGGTAGAAATTAGACCATGCGATGGCCAAGGGGTCAACCGTATCGTAACCAATTTATAGTAAATGGTCAACGTTTTTGATTTTTGACTCACGACAGCTATCCTTAAGATGAACAAGGGGGTCACGACCTTTTCACAACAAGAGGACGTCTCCGCAACTAAAAACGACACCAACTCATGACCATCTCACAAAGCTTGAAGCTATAAATACCAAGAGAGAGAACCTCCAAAGGGAGATTTTTCTTCTACACAACTCTGAACACATAGAAATGGGAAGATATGCTCCATAAATGAGGCGATAAATAAGATCATTGTAAGATCCTCCTGAACCTCTTCAAGGGAGGCAGGACAAGCTACTATGATGAATTAAAGATCATTTATATCACTATAAGATCATGAACCTCTTCGAGAAGAGACATGTCAAGCTATTATGATGAATAAAACCTCGTTTATATCACTCCCCAACTGATTACTCATATATCTCTAGTTTGTCTCCTGATTCAGTAATTAATTATGATTGCTTATGATTTACCCCTTGAATTATTTCGATTGATTTGCTCGAAAGTATTCGATAATTTTTAGCTTAATCAATTTGGCGCTGTCTGTGGGGATTTCATAGCGAAATCACATAGTTTCTTCGTGGAATCGAAGCCAAAGGAACATAAAAAAAAACAATCCAACTCAACTGGACCAGAGGATGCACATTGAGCACATAACACTCGAGCGCATCAAAGGAAACTATGATTCGAAAATAACCAGACAAGAAGATGAAGCCTCTCTTCTCCCTCAGGACAGAAGTATGAAACATTTCCCTCACCCCTAACACGGTGTCAGGCCGAAAACCAGCACAGGGTAGTTTCAAGTCACGACTAGGTCTCAAGCTAAGTGCTTTTGCCCACAAAATTTATTAGGTTCAACCTCAGTCGAATTGGACTGAGGTTAAGTTCCTTCGCCATCAAATGCATCAGGATTGACCTCAGTCGAACCGAGACTCAGGCTAAGTGCATTCGTCATCAAATTTATTAGGTTCGACCTCACTCGAACCGGACCTCAGGCTAAGTGCCTTCGCCCTCAAAATCTATTACGTTCGAACTCAGTCGAACCGGGCCTCAGGCTAAGTGCCTTCGCCCTTAAAATTTATTAGGTTCGACCTCATTCGAACTGGGACTCAAGCTAACTGCCTTAGCTATCAAATGCATCAGGTTCGACCTCAGTAGAATCGGGACTCGGGCTAAGTGCCTTCGCCATTAAATGTGTTAGGTTCGACCTCACTCGAACCGGGTCTCAAGCTAAGTGCCTTCGCCCTCAAACTCTATTAGGTTCGACCTCAGTCGAACCGAGCCTCAAGATAAGTGCCTTCGCCCTCAAAATTTATTAGGTTCAACCTCAATCGAACTGGGACCCAAGCTAAGTGCCTCGCCATAAAATGCATCTAGTTTGACCTTAGTCGAACCGGAACTCGGGCTAAGTGCCTTCACAATCAAATGCATCAGGTTTGACCTCAATCGAACCAAGACTAAGACTAAGTGCCTTCGCCATCAAATTTACTAGGTTCGACCTCACTCGAACGGGGCCTCAAGCTAAGTGCCTTCTCCCTCAAAATCTATTAGGTTCGGCCTTAGTCAAACCGGGCCTCAGGCTAAGTGCATTCGCCCTAAAATTTATTAGGTTCGACCTCAGTCGAAATAGGACTCAGGCTAAGTGACTTCGCCATCAAATGCATCAAGTTCGACCTCAGTCGAACTGGGACTCAGGCTAAGCGCATTTTCCATCAAATGCATCAGGTTCGACCTCAGTCAAACCGGGACTCAAGCTAAGTGCCTTTGCCATCAAATTCATCAGGTTCGACCTTAGTCGAACTGGTACTCAGGCTAAGTGCCTTCGCCATCAAATTTATTAGGTTCGACCTCACTCAAATTGGGCCTCACGATAAGTGTCTTCTCCCTCAAAATCAATTAGGTTCGACCTCAGTCGAACCGGGCCACATGCTACGTGCCTTCGCCCTCAAATTTATTAGGTTCGACCTCACTCGAACCGGGCCTCAGGCCAAGTGCCGTCTCCCTTAAAATCTATTAGGTTTGACCTTAGTCGAACCGGCCCTCAGGCTAAGTGCCTTCGCCCTTAAAAATTATTAGGTTCGACCTTAGTCGAACTAGGACTCAGGCTAAGTGCCTTTGCCATAAGATGCATCAGGTTTGACCTTAATTGAATCGTGACTCAGGCTAAGTGCCTTTGCCAGGAAATGCATCAGGTTCGACCTCAGTCGAACCGAGACTCGGGCTAAATGCCTTCACCATCAAATTTATTAGGTTTAACCTCACTCGAACAGGGCCTCAAGCTAAGTGCCTTTGCCCTCAAAATCTATTAGGTTTGAACTCAGTTGAACCGGGCCTCAGGCTAAGTGCCTTCGCCCTCAAAATTTATCATATGCGACCTCAATCAAACTAGGGCTAGGGCAAAGAAAAGCTAAGCGCCGTCACTACAAGACGGTCGCTCCTCCCCGTTTGTATCGAGTCAAAGAGCAAAAATCATTATCAGTCCAAAACTGACACGTCAACCCAGGTCGAATTCAAGGATGAGTCGTCTCTTTAAACATGTTCAAAAAGAAAAAGGTGAGGAATGGAATGGAAGGAACAAAGTAAAGCACGAGACAAACAATGGAAAAGAGAGTACATTTATCTACAAAGTTAAGAGCGGGGGTCCTCCCCGCTTACACCCGGCACTGGCCGGTCAACACCGGAAAGAACAATAAAAAAAATAACAAGAAACAACCGAGCACCAACTGATGAATGAAATAAAAGAAAAAAAAAATAAAAAATCTTTGTTTTACTCGGCGGCACCATCACTGCCATTTGCGTCATTGTCAGCCTCGTGTGTCGTCACATCATAACCATAGTCGGTCGAGCTTCACGAGTTTCTGGCATGCCACCTTGAAGACGACTTCGGTCACAATACCTGCCTCCCACAAGTTCTTGTAAACTTTGCGTTGAGATTCGGTGTAGACCCAAAGTTCTTGAGCCTGGTGGGAAACAACAATTGTGACCGACCAACTTGGTTCTGCAGTCGCCGGTTCTCGTCCTCCAAGGCTGTAATCTGGTCCGACATAACTTGGGCCTCCTGCTCAAGAACACCAATCAGTTCCTCGAGCCACGCCTCTCTAAGGGCCGCAGTCTACATCTCCAATGCCACATCCCTCGACGAGGAACCCCTTCCCAGGAATTTTAAGGCAGCAACCTCGCCTTCCAGCGCTGCCAGTTTCCACTTTATTCCGCAGCTACCTCTGCTGCTTTGACTCGATTCTGCTCCACCTCCAATTCCATCTCCCTCAACTTACCCTGCAGGTGCGCACACTCAGTTGTTATTCCCTTTATCGCCTCAAGCTCCTCATCCTTCTGACGTATCTCCTTTTCAAGGGCATTTTTACTGCCAAACGCCTACAACAACTGCTGGTCCCGCCTCACTAACTCCTCGCCCAAAGCCCGATTGCAAATGTCATTTTTCAAAGGCTCGTGCAACCCTCGGCACCGATCACGATAACGGCAATATTTAACCAACATTTGCAGGCAGATCCTCGAGCGAACCTTGGCTCTGCGTACGTTCTCCACCTCCAACAAGTAAGTCTACAAAAACAAATAGAAGGTAAAGCTGAGGCAAAAGCTAAGACAAAAAAAGATGAGAGAAAGCACTAGGAACTTGCTCCTTATCCTTCTGACGGATCTTCTTTTCAAGAGCACTTTTACTACCAAACGCCTACAACAACTGCTGGTCCCACCTCACCAACTCCTCGCCCAAAGCTCGATTGCAAATATTGTTCTTCAAAGGCTCGTGCAACCCTCGACACCGATCACGATAACGATAATATTTTCCCAGCATTTGCAGGAAGATCCTCGAGCGAACCTTGGCTCTGCGTACGTTCTCCACCCCCAACAAGTAAGTCTGCAAAAACAAAGAGAAGGTAAAGTTGAGGCAAAAGCTAAGACAAAAAAAGAGGAGAGAAAGCACTAGGAACGTGTTACGTACCCTCAGGCCACCTCATCCATCACTTCAATATTTGAAACGCTCCTCAAAGACACGTTCTCGGCCTTAGAACACCATAACTCAAACTGCGACACCAAGCTATTTCCTTCAGTTAGTAAGTTTAAATCCGAGGGAACCTCAATAAAATGGGCCGACCCCCCTGCGTGCACCATAGAATTGGTAATGCCCTCCTCGAATATACGGACGTTGTCGGGGTGTCCAAATCAGACTCACACTCATACTCGTCATCCACCATATTCTTCCCCTTCTCCACCAGCTATGGTGTAGAGAAACTCGCCATGGCCAACAATGGTACATCAGAGGTCTCGATGGCGGCCTGTAAGGATCGACCATTCGCCCCGACAACAGGAACTTATGGCAGGGTCGTCAAGGAAACAATATTCCCTTGGCTAGAGCTAACTGGGGCAACTCCAACCAATTCCCCCTCCTCGACAGCAAATGCCACAACCGCACCACTCTCTGAATCTGTTGGGGGAGAATCCAAGTTGATCACCGATGGAGGAGTCGCCATAAATAACACTCATTGCCTCTGCGAGAGCCTTTCCTCCTCCCCATTTGAAGGCGAGCTCGTTTGAGGATGGACGAGCCCAGACAGCCTCTCATCTTGTAGCGTAGCCCATGTTAGGGATGCGGCCACTAACAATTCAACTGACGCTGCCCTCAATACAAGGCGAGGCACGAGCGTAGCAGCTAGCCTGGCAATTGTACTCGGTCGACGGAAAGGCAATTAAGGAGATTTGACACAACGTGTTCGCCCAAGGGACAATGAACAAATGAATCAATAAGCGTAGTCAAAACAAAACAAAACAAAACAGAAAAGAGAAAGGTGGTCGATATTCAACCTTCACGGGACTACAACCATGTCTCTCCCAATAAGTCGTCCAGGTGCGAATCCCCACAATACGAGGAAGCACTACCTCGACCCAGTCCCGGATCCCCTCCAAAAGATGCGGTAGCAACTTTTCAGCTACACAGTATTAAGGTAAATTAATAACCATAAACATGAAGCGTAACGAAGGTCAAAATAGGGCGGTTTCCCAATAAGGAATGAGGTCTCACGTGCAAAGTTCCAAACTTCCGGGAACCCGTTTGGGTCCGCCACTAGGTGTTTCGTTCGAATATTGAAAAAGTTTTCAAAGGGACGATGATTGAACTCGTCAATGTCGTCATCCATCCCTACCATCAAGCACCTCGATCCTCGTGGGCGTGTATGGATCATGGTGCCACGGATTTTTTGTAGAGCAAAAAGACTGAGCACATGCCCCAGAGTGACCTCCCTACCGATTAGCTCCGCATACTTGATAAACATGAGAAATAGTTTATAGAGGTAAGGAGAAAGTTGGGCCGAGCACACCTCGTAATAGCGGCAGAAGTCTACTACCAGCATTGGGAGCGGGAGTGTATACCCCACTTGGAAGGGATAAACATAGAACGAGCAATACCCTCGATGGTCGATCTGCACCGTGTCCTCAGTCTTCGCAAGCGCGATCTCGACATAATGAGGAATACACCACTACTCCCACATCTGGGCTATCCCCACTTACCCCATTAGAGAAGCAATGTCCCCCCGTTCCATGCTTCCCGGTGTACTAAAATCCATCACTCGATTTCTCAGGAGAGGCAGAAATTCATTGATCGAAGGAACTTCTTCACCTTCCACCAACTCTAATCCGTTATTTTCCTGAGCAAGACTTTCAACCACCAGAGAATTAGACGGATGAGTTCCGCAGGAAGAAGTTCCTCCCATAATTGATTCACGAGCGAGAGAAAAAAGAACTTTGATAGGAGAAACAAAGAAATCAAGGTTGATAATGATCGAAAGAATAGGGAAAATGTGATTTAACAAAAGAAAAGGCTTCTCGAGAATACTCTTAGAAGAACAATGAATGTGTAAAGAGCAAAATGACACATCCTCTCTAGCTATAAATAACAGACTCTGCGTGCACGAAACCCAATAATCGTCATTAATACATGACCAAGCACAAAGCAATTCGGTTTTATAAAAACGTGCGACATTACGAATGAGCGCGCGGATTGGCGCTCCGCTCAACTCTGAAACTTCATTTCAGAGTTCTTAACACCGTTAATAAATGAAAGGCGAGTCAAGCTCCTCCCGATCATGTCACTCTATCCGTTCGTCAAAGTCGTCCCAGGTACGACCTCGACGAACGAAGGGACTAACTGTATTGGTAGAAATTCGACCATGCGATGGCCAATAGGTCAACCCCATCGTAACCAATTTATAGTAAATGGTCAACGCTATTGACTTTTGACTCATGGCAGCCGTCCATAATATGAATAAGGAGTCCGCGACCCTTTCGCAATGAGAGGACGTCTCCGCAACTAAAACAATGCCAACTCGTGATCAACTCACGAAGCTTGAAGGTATAAATACCAATAGAGAGAACCTCCAAACGGTTTTTTTTTCTTCTACACAACTCTGAACACATAGAAATAGGAAGATATCCTCCATAAATTGGGCGATAAACAAGAACACTGCAAGATCGTGAACCTCTTCGAGGAAAGGTAGGTCAATCTAATATGATGAATAAAACCTCGTTTATATCACTGTAAGATCCTGAAACTCTTCAAGGAGAGACATGTCAAGCTATTATAATGAATAAAACCTCGTTTATATCACTCCCCAATTGATTACTCATATATCTCCAATTTGTCTCATGATTTAGTGATTAATTATGATTGACTATAATTTACCCCTTGAAATATTTCGATTGATTTGCTCGGGAAGTATTCGATAATTTTTGGCTTAATTAGAATGTACTGCATTGAAGTCCAAATTAGAGTCAACCTCGATTGATTCCTCCAAAGTCAAAGAAATGCCGGCCTAGTATAGAACTGATGTGAAGATAACCGAGGCCCGTTTAGGAATGAAGACCCAGTATGTAAAACAATTGTCCCGAAGGGAGATCCTTGAGGAGATTCATGCCCGGGGATTTAATTTGTCGGCCGATATTAAAGAGGCCAAGAGACTTGAGGCCGATGCAAAATAAATTTATGAACCAGAAGGTCCCGAAGGTTACAATGCCGAGTCGAGCTCTAGTATAGATTATGCCGAGATGCCTTAACACCTTTTTTGTTTCCCCTTTGTATATTTTATTTTTTGATTATTTTGAGGTTGTCTTACCATGCCCTTGTAAATATCATTTGAAATGTATATAAAATCTTTCCTTCGATAACACCGTGTTTTTTACTTTTCAGCATTTATTTGCAATTTTTATTTGTGGATCGCCCTTAATGTCTTGGCATAGAATTATATGTAATTTGGAGTATCCGCTCTCCGGAAGCCCAAAAGAGGCCCGATTTTGATGGTAACTCCAAATTATCCGTGGCTTAAAATTTTGATAAAAGCAAATCCCTTTAAGCACTTGAGTGTTTTAGTCATATACGACAGAATTTTACCGAGGGTAATCCTTTAGTAGGTTTTATTTATTCGTAGGGGCATTACTTTCTGAGTACGAACTTCGGACATCTCCTATTCATTTTAGGTTGGCTGTAGCCTTTCATTTTCGGGCCTTGTCTAATAGGCTCGGTGCCTCTGGAATTCGATAGCCTAGGCCATCCAATTTTTTATTGGATGGTAGTCCACGAGTTGGGGTAGCCCATGGGCTTTAGGATACGTTGTGATGCATCGATAAAGCAAAATACATAGTGATAAAGTATAAGAAAATAAAGATTTCTTTCATTGTATTATATGTAGAGTACATAATTGGAGGCGCACAAGTCTTGTTCCATGGCTAAAGTGGGCTACATTGGTACGGTTTATTTTTCACCGTTTGACTTTACAACAAATACCAACTACCAAGCCTTGGCTATTAATATTAAGTGATATCACCTTCTGAAAATCCTAACCAGGGGTAATAGCCCATGATATTTGAGGCTAAACTTGTCGAATACTATTGGTTCGGTGTAGATGATCAGCAACTCCAGCTTTAGGTTGGCTTTCGAAACTAAGGTAACATATTTTATTGTTGCCTCGTTAAAAAGTCGTAAAACCCACTACAGAAGAAAAACCAGTTCAAGGGAAAAAATGCACTACACGTGCTTTCAGACCTAATAATCATATTTGTCGTTTTAAGTGTTCCATGCTCTAGTTATTCGGTAGTTGTACACCATTTATCGACTTGAGTTTGTATGAGCCTTTCCTGATTATTCCGGCAACTATATAAAGTCTTTCTAAATTTGGGCCCATTTTCACGTCGTTTGGGTTCCTGGTGTGTAGCGTTACTTTCCTTTACAATAAGTTCCTAACTTAATATTGCTGAAGGTAAGCTATTTAGTTGTAGTATCTCACCACTCATTGCTTTTGGGCGTCCAACTAGACTAGGGTGGTTTCCCAGCTTTCGTCCAATAATTCCAAGCTCGTGGGCATGACCATGCCATTTGACATTTTGGTAGCGTACTGGAACTTGAGGCTCGGTTCCCCTACCTCTACCGGGATTAAGGCTTTCTTTGTGGACTAGGGAGAACGAGGTCATTCTGGTACTCAATTTCGAAGTCATTCGGTACACCCACAAGACTTCGGGTAAGATCTCCTCCCATTTTATTTTCGAATCGGTCCGTCACTTTTTCAAGTTTTGAAATATAGTTTTGTTTGTGGATTTTGCTTGCCCCCTTTCGACCAAATGGTAAGGCATTGATAATATCCTTTTGATTTTGTGGCCTTCGAAAAACTTACTTAACTTGTTGTCAATAAATTGTTTTTCCTTGTCTCAAACGGTCTCAGCCAGTATCCCAAATCGACATAATGTGTGATCCCAGATGAAGTCGATGACCCCTTTACCATAGACCTTCTTAAATGCTTGTGCCTCGACCCACTTGAAAAAATAATCAGTCATGAGTAGTATGTATTTGGCTATATCGGGCGACCATGGAAGGGGACCAATAATGTCCATCCCCATTTCATAAACGACCATGGAGACAAGACCGGGTGAAGCATCTTTCCCGGTTGATGAATCATTGGGGCATGTCTTTGACACTCGTTGACTTTTCATATGAAGTCTTTTGTATCTTTCTTCTTTCAATTCTAATAGTAACTGGCTCTGATTAACTTTCGAACCAGGGGTTCTGCCCCCGAGTGATTTTTGCAAGTGCCTTTGTGGACCTCTCTCATGGCATATTCGATCTCCCCCGAACCCAAGCACCTAGCAAGTGGGCTAAAGAAGGATCTTCTGAACAATTTTCCTTCGACCAAGCTGAACCTAGCAGCTTTGGTGTGCAGGGCTTTCGATTCTTTAGGATTCGATGCCAGTACATTTCTTCAGGTAGTGTATGTATTTTTTTCTTCAATACCAAGTCAAACTTGTTGAGTTTACCTCAGTGTTACATTCTTCTACCGCCAAATGCATCAGTTTTACCACTGCCACTGAGTTGAATTCAATGGGGTTGATATACGACCCCAAGTTGGCATGTACATCGACCTTACTATTTTGGTCCCGAGGTACGTGCTACGGAGTCCATTCCTTGAATTGGTATAGGGTCACCCGCAATTTGTCCAAGTATCTTCGCATCCTGTGCAGTTGCAATATATATATATATATATATATATATATATATATATATATATATATATATTATCGCCATTCTATGGAGACTTCGAGGTAGCTGCCGACGTCCACAGGACCCGATATTCCCTCATACTGTCTTTGATTATTTCTTTCCGCTCTGATCTTTGGTTGTAAACCTTATTACACTTACGTTCTTTAGAGGCTCATGACTCTTGACCCTTCGGTCTGAGGGAGTTAATATGTATTGGGACTTGGTCCCCTGTTTGATACATTTATATCACTATTGCTTATGACTTGATATGCTTAAATGGCCTAAAGAGAGCTTCTAGCCCCGTTATTGTTATTGATTGGTCAGGCTGGCTTGGCAATGTGCTAGGCGCCATCACGACCGGATTTGGGGTCGTGACAATATGCTAGGATTAAGTTGAATAAAAAGACCCGTGTATAAAAAGAAAAAAAATTATTATGGAATGGATCAATGATATATATTTAAATATAAAGACGTATATAAATAATATATGCATATATTCATGAATTTTCTAAAAATATATGATTTATAATGTATATATACCACAAACGGACATTATAATTTTTTCATAATATATATATATATATATATATATATATATATATATATATATATATATGTCATTCAATACAAAGATGTATAATTTGCTACATTACATTATATAAAAAGGTTCGTGTATGGAAAGAAAAAAATCTGTTACGGAATGATTTGGTTTCTAACGAAATCATAAAACATGTTATGGAATATAGAGAAACAATAGAAAAAGATATTAAATACTAGGACTGCATTTTTAAACAACTTGATTCTTGCAGATTTGAATTGAATTAAATCTGCTATGTGTATAAATATTTTACTGCTATATTTGTTAATCATTAATTAATACTAATCTTTTATATTATATTTTAATAGTGTGTTATAAATGAAAGTAGACCTTTCACGAATAGGTTCGCACCCTTATTTAAATTTTGTCTACATTTAGAATTTGTGCAAGAATAGCCTCATGTATAACTTAGGTACGAATTGTTTACAAGTTTTATCGGATGATTAGATCTTTCCTCGCTACAAGTTACACTACTAGGAATCTAGCAAAAATGGGTCCCGCGTCGACCAACCGATTTTGGTCGGCCAAAAAATCAACCGGAATCGATTAATTTTTTAAATATTTTTAACGAAACCGATCAACTGTAGTCAGTTTTCTTTTGCACAAAAAATGCGAAAAACTTTTTTTATGCACTGTAAATTTATTTTTCAAAAAACCGACCGAATTCGGTTGGTAATTTATTTTTTAATAAATCGACCAAAATGCAATTAAAGAGTATAAATAAAATAAAAGGCAGTCTTAAATCAAAATGCACTATTGATCTAGTGGTAAAATAATATTCTGGGTGCATTTTTTAATTACACAATTAAAATACCGACCGAGTCGATTTTTTTGGCCTATTTTTCTTTTTGGAATTTTACTGACCTACCGTAATCGGTCGAAAAATAATGATCAAAGTCAGTCGGTTAGCTCTATCGACCATATGATTACCCGGCCATCACGAATCGGTTGATTTTTAGATCGATTTTTGCTAATTACTGATCAACATCGATAGGTTTTGACGATCGGTTTCTCCCTTTTTAGTAGTGTTATGATAGTTGCGAATAACTTTTGTTTAAATTGTTCAGAACTTCTGTCGGATTGGCAAAACTTACTTGTGTATTTCAAATGTTAATAATTTATATTGGATTGGAAATTTGCCTATATTATTCAACTGTTTACAAGCTTCGTCAGACTAGCAAGATTCGATTCCATCTTTTTCTATCTATCATGTTAAATTGTTGGCAAAATTTTCGAATTAACGAAACTTGGATGTGTTTTGTCATTATCTAATTAAACTCTTATATAATCAACAACTATTTACAGTTAAATAACGTCCATTTCATCTAAAACTAAATGACAAATTCTGTCTAGTTCAAAAACGATCAGAATTCAACACCATATTTGAAGTAAAATCAGAATCTGTAGTATTTGACAATATAGAAAAAATCAAAAGGACAATATGCAACTACATAAAAGAACCAGATAACTAGGAGAATATGGATTATGGAATGAAAAACGAGAATCAAATGAGATAGGCAACAAGGGACACTTGGTAAAAAGGGCAATGACACCGGATAGCCACTTTTAAATATGTTATTCAAAATATATTTATCGTTTATAATATATTTAAATTTTAGACAATTTGCTCAAATTACAGGACACGACCTTCTGAAATTTAAACCTCAAAGTTCAAACATCATGACATAATATCCTAAAGTTCAAAAATTATGTCCAAAAATTTGAATAATATGTCCTGAATTTAAATTAGCAGTTTAGAAATTTTAGACATTTAGTCCTAATTTTTAACTTAGCAGCTCAAAAATTTAAGACACTAAGTACTAAAATTCAAATTAGTCACTCAAATTTCAGGATGCTTAGACATGTAATTTCATAAATTGACTAATCTTTTAATACATTATAAACTATAAATATATTTTAAATAGAAGGCTTAAAGTGGCTATTTGTGCACTTCGCCTTAAATACATTCAGTCTGTAACTTTTGGCCCATATTGATGCCATACAGGGCATCGTTGACTATGAGCCCGTGAAGTAACCCAAGCCCAGATTTCTTGGGTTGACTAGGTTTAATTTTGGCCCAGATATTTAACATTACGATATGAGCCCCACTAGCAAATTTGTAGGGCAAGTTACATATTTGACCGCTCAACGAAATATAATAATATTTGCTAGGTAATATATAAAAATATGTAATAATTATGTATAAAATATATAAATTTTTGTGTATTATATGTTATGATTGATGTTATAATGTATAGTTTCCAATATTTTTAATCCCTGCATGGCCATGTTTTTTGAATTCGCTTGCTTAGAAGCTACTTCTTTTTCTCTTTTATGAAAAAGGGAAATTTAAAGTACGAATAAATAAACCGACTTATCTACAGGATGGCAGGAAATAAAATGAAATCAAATATGTATTTTTTTTCGTTGATGTGATATCGAGTTAATACACGATATGAAACATTGGTAAAATGTGTATCTATCCTGTAGTTTTGATTTGTGCATAACTTCTTGTAGGGGTGTTCATGGTTCGGTTTGAATCGTTTTTTCCCTTATAAGAAACCAAACTAAGTAAGTCGCTTTTTCAAATATTAGAACCAAACCAAACTAATTAGGTCGATTTTTTTATTCGATTTATGTCGGGTTTTCGGTTATTTGTCGTTCCCCCCTTTAAATATATATATATTACCAAACACATATTCCCACGACAACATTTTCAATGTAACACTATCAAATGATCAATTCTCCTTGAGAAATCTATTATTTACCAAGATATATTGATGATAATTGAATCAAATAGTGATGATTAATTTAAGAACTCAATTAAAAATATGTTATTTTTAACAGAAAATGGATTCTTACACTAAACAAAATATAACTATTGATCAAACTAGAATATAAATGTAAAGAACTATATTAAAAGAGCAAACTATTACATTTACCATAATTTTTTTGACACTATGTATAATAATATACATAAATATAGATGCAATAATAAATTTGAAATAGTTTCTCCTATAGTCGGTTTGGTTCGATTTTGTTATAATTAAAACCAAAACCAAACCAAACCATATTGGATCGATTTTTAAAATTCAAAATCAAAACCAAACACCAAATCAAAAAGTATCGGTTTTTTTAGTTGATTTGATTTGGTTTTTGGGATTTTTATAAACAACCCTAACTCCTTGTTACATTTTGACATTGCTGGAGTTGAGGATCTCACATTCACAATGAAGTGCATGCATTTGTTTATCTTCTAAAGAAAGAAACAAAAAATATGTCTAGAAATAATAATTGCTATTGATGTTTGGCAAGTGAATCCCTTGTGAAATTATTAAAAAATAATTTAACAAAGACCCCAATAAATTATTTTGACTTGAATTTAATACTAGTTGAATCTGTTTGTTCGCCTAATTGTGAGGTTTTGGACCGTAATACTACATTAGGTCAAAGTTATTGTAAAGTTGTTGGCGAATGTGATGAAAAAGTGGAGAAAGCAAAGCCATTCAAGGAAAAAGCTACAAGTTTTACTATACCTTTACGTGGGGCAACCAAATACATATTTAAAATTTTTCTAAATATTTTATTTGTGTTCCACAAACTTTCTTAGTTGCTCTTTATCATTTTAGGGAGGGAAAATATATTTGTTTTACTTTAAAACATCAACCATATTACATTCTAATAATTATCACAATGTAATTCGTTATATTTTTTTATGTAACTTTTAAATATTTACAAAAGATATCGATAATTAAATGCATTAACACCGTTGAATTTGTTACCATTTATTATTTTTATTAAATCGAAGGAGCATTTAAAAGATTGAGGATATGTTATGTAAAATGATTAAGGATATTCCTATTTTCTATATTGATTTAATATTTTAAGTATCATAAATTATGATAGCATGATAAATACTCCAATACATTTGTGTGTTTATCCTTAAATTTAGATTTTTAACGGGAATCTAGATAATTTAAATAGTTAAAGGGATGCTCAATATCCAGGTGGAAAACCTTAATTTTTATAGAGGCGGGATGGTTTGTTTTAATTTTTTTCTATTGCGTGGTAAGTTATTTGAAAAAAAAGAAAAGACGAACGTCTAATTTTTTTCCTAAAAAGGACCTTATATATCATCTACTTTATTTTATTGTTCAATCCTGTCCGTCATTATATTTTTTGGTTGTTAAAATAGGGCCAAATATAAAATTTTGATGGACAATAGGGATAAACTTAGACAAAAAGTGTAATGGAGACACGATTAAACAATAAAACAAAGTAAAAGATATATTAGTCCATTTTCCGTTTTTTCTTCATCTTTTAATTTTTGTTTATTTGTATTTTTGTTGAGATTTGAAAATTGAAACTCGAAAACTTCATAGAAATAAAGAAATGGAAGACAGTGAAGTCTTTACTTTTCGTGGTTGTTCCATTTCAGCCCCCACTACTTTCTCAATCTGTCTCCAAAACTTCCATCGGACGCAGTCACCGTCACCATTTCCGATTCTACAGAGAAAAACAGTAGTAAACTACAGAGTCTTTCCTCAGTCCAATTTCTTCTGCATCAGTAGTCAAATCTCCGTTCTCATGTTCTAGTCCAACATCACAGCCCCTCATGCTTCGACAGCTGGGGCTGTAATTCACTTCAACAAGAAAGAACAAGTAATCAATTAATCAGTAATCGTTAAACCCTAGTTATGGTATTCAAAGGCCGATTTTTCTCATCTAAGAAATCCGACCCATCAAGTCCAGATGGATCCTCCAACAACAGTCCACGATCTCTTGGGTCCAATTCCCCGATCCGATCCGACAAGAAGAAGTCTAAGTCCACTTCTACTTCTACTTCTAACTCTCCTATTACCCCATCTTCCATTTCAACTTTAGCTACTAAGAAAAAAGATGTTAAAGGTAAAGAAAGTCCGAGCCCGAGTCCGACTTCCACTAAGAATCCGGTTAAGGAAGTGGGGCCTACGCCTGTATCGGTGTCTCCTATAGTGGCATCATCGTTGGGCTTAAATAAGATAAAGACTCGATCTGGGCCGTTGCCACAGGAGAGCTTTTTTGGGTATGCTAGTAGAGATAAGGGGAATTCACTGGGTGCTAGCAATCTGTCAAAGAATGTAGGGGGGCCGTCCAGTTCTGTTTTGGGTAAGAAGAGTGTTGAGAAGAAGTCAGTGATGGGTTCCGCGGATAATGTGAGAAATTCAGATACTATGTCCTCTGAGAGTGGTCGTTCCAGGGAGCAAAGCCCACGTGTACCTGGCCCATCAAGGCAGCAGAATGGTGAATCATCTTCTGAAGCAGGTAAAGTCTTTGTCTTTGCTATTACAAAAGCTACATGAATTACACACATACATATGTATATATCTATACGAAGCACGTAAAGGTTAGTGAGTGGTGTGGTACTTCACACCCACTGGCTTAAAATGTGAATACTAGTTGTTGTGTTTGAAAGGCTAATCCTATTATCACATAAGGGCAAGTAGAAAAGTAGCAAATGCTGATGCAACTAGAAACTCTGATACAACTTTCAACTTGTGTATTTCAACAATACAAGGATCTTAGTTCCAAATCAGTTGATTCTTGGCATAACGTGATCCAACACTCTAACACTAAAACAGATGCCCTTGACGGTGTGATTTACTAGGTTAGGAAACTGAATCATGCAGTGCATTTCTTTTCATGGTGATCTTGATTGTTAGATTATTAAGTTTCTAGTCAAATAGAATTATACACTATTTGACAAGGAGGTAGAAGCTAAGGCTTAATGTAATTCTCAGAAGTTTTTACTTTTGAATGAAATATCTAGTCATGCAGAGGGTTGTCTGCTATTTTCCAAATGAGCAAATTTTCAATTGGAGTCAAATGGAAGAAAGATGGAACATTTTGGTTTGCAGGGAAAAATTGGTTTTGGTATGGAATTCCACATTGTCCTCAGTCACAGTTCTGTTGAAGTGCTTTCTGTGAATCCATTGATATGTTAGATGATAGTGACAGGCGGGGTGCCAGCGGTTTTTCTTTTGGGTCGGTTTCCTTCAGGGACATGGAGCACATGGCGGTTGCAATGTTTCTCATCTTGCACCTCTTCTTAGTGCCTTAGATGTTGAAGGAAAAATATGGAGGAAATAAGACTTTGTTGATAATTGTGTCTGATACTACAACCTAACTTGGGCTGCTAATACAAAAGCATTGATACTTTTGATTTCTACTAGAAAATGTAACGGGTTTCTTAGTTGGCCCTGTTTCTTTCTGGTTCACAAAGAAATGGGGTATGGCAAGATCTATTCCTCCAGGGATGATCCCCATTGTCCTAAGCTGTTACAATAAGTGACTAAGATGAAGTGGATGGCTTGGCTTGCCGTGCACCATCAAAGCCAAGTCATGGTTTATTGCTCAGGCTGCTCTGCCCTTGTTGGTACTTAGTCAAGGGGCTGCATGCCCATGCGTGCCACCTTGCCCTATGCTGTCATTTTCATGTGCAGCACGGGGCTCTCCAATACGTGTCTCGTTGCTGATATTCACCCAAACTGTGCGGTTGGCATAGCTGTCCTGCCACATCCTTGACATTCTAATTGGCTAACGTGGTGCACCACCCCTGTGCCACCATGTAATGATAACACCTATAAAAATGTAAGAGTTAAAGGCTGATGCATATGAAATTCTTTTGGCTTCTGTTTTGGCACTTTTTTCCAAGTTTTCTAAAGAAAGGAAATAAAGAACCAAATACACCTGTACTGATAGTTCTATAAATTTAGCGTACATAATGTTTATTTAAAAAATATGCATATAAAAACAAGGAAACAGAACAGTTAGCCCTGTAGATCTCAATTGGCCCCATAAAAGGATAGCACAATTAAAGATGTATGACATTGTTAGTAGTGAAACTTTGGCTTAGGCTCATGAAATTATCATCCATAATCAAGAGCTGCATATTGAGTTTAGATTATTCAGTGGTATATTATTATTTTTAATTTTCAGGTTTGATTTCTTGTTACCCTATTTTGCATGTTCATCCATATTTGGTGTTTTTCCTAGTCTTCTGTGATTCCTAAAGAAGCTGGAAGTATTGGATTTTTCATGATTAAGCAATGCTAAAAGCTTCTGCAGTAATGTTATTGTGATTTTATTGTCTTAAGTAGGCTCCATCATCTACTAAAAAAAAGAATCTCTTAGGCTCCCAAGGACTACCCTTTCGCCTTGCTTCAGACTGAATCTTATTTGCAGGCTTTATTTATGAAGTTCGTAAAAGTCAGAGGTTTCCTATAGTTTCAGATAAAAATGCACTAGTTTGCGACTCTGATAGGAAATTGGCATTGGTCCGATAAAGGACAAACATGGCTGGTTTCCGATGTTTCTTTCTTTCTTTCTTTTGTTTTGTTTTGTTTCCTTGACAAGTCTGGTAATTCCATGTTTCTGGTCCATACAGTATCATGGAAGTAGTTCTTCTTCACTCCTTTAACCAGTTGTACCTTATGCATCTGTGCTCCCTTTCTTGGCCTGAATGTTGATTACCTCTATCCGGCTAAGGATTAGAGTTAGGTGCATATATGGACAGAGATATAGATTGATGTTTAGGCATTTTAACAACTGAAGTCCAGTAAGAGCTAGAAAATTGTATGAATGGCTTTGTTCTTACTACCTGCAACATTTTGTGTTGTAATCTGGCCAACAAGCGTTCTTCCTTTTCTTTTATTCGACTTAAACAAGAAAGCTATTCATATGACTGCAGAAAAGTCACTGAATTAGTAAGATGTTCTGGGATAGGAAGTTCACGTAGTTGCTTGAGGTTAAAGTTATGCTCTAGTTTCTTATGTTTTGATCCTTATGCAGGCCGATTCAGTACATCTTGGGGCTATTCTGGAGGTCTGAGGAGCTCAGATGTCTATACTCCAGAATTGAAGGTAAAGAGGATTAACCTGTTGCATTAATTGATTCTTTTTTTGCTATTGTATTATTCTTATTCTAATGTAATATGTACTTTCTAGGCATCTTATGAATGTGACAATCCAAAGGAGTCTGAATCACCACGCTTTCAAGCTTTACTCAGGGTGACTAGTGCTCCTAGGAAAAGGTTTCCTTCGGATATTAAAAGTTTTTCGCATGAACTAAATTCCAAAGGTGTACGGCCTTTTCCATTCTGGAAACCACGAGGTTTAAACAACTTGGAGGTAATTCAACAGTTTTGCGAGGTTCTTGAAGTTTGTAAATGATCAGCATACTTTTTCAAATGTTGATCAGTATATTGCAATTTCAACAGGAGGTTTTAACAATGATTAGGGCAAAGTTTGACAAAGCAAAGGAGGAAGTCGATACTGATTTGCGTGTTTTCGCAGCAGATCTGGTTGGAGTTCTAGAAAAAAATGCCGAAACTCATCCAGAATGGCAGGAAACTATTGAAGATTTACTGGTTTTGGCTCGGAGATGTGCAATGACATCTCCTGGGGAATTTTGGCTTCAGTGTGAGGGCATCGTTCAGGAACTTGATGATAGACGCCAGGAACTCCCCATGGGTACGCTGAAGCAGCTGCACACTAGAATGCTTTTCATACTTACAAGGTGCACAAGATTGCTTCAGTTTCACAAGGAAAGTGGATTTGCTGAAGATGAATCTCTATTTCAGCTTCGTCAATCGTTGCAACCTGTAGAGAAACGAAGAGATGGAAAAATTTCTGGTCCTCTGAAGTTCCCAAAGTTGCCTCCTACAAAAAAATCTTACAGTCAGGAACAACATGGCTCTGAATGGAAGAGAGATCAAGCTGTACAGCCAGGCAACTTTCAGACCTCAGAAGTTGAAACTGCAAAAAAGCTGGATTCTCCAGGCAGTAGGAATCGAATGGCATCTTGGAAGAAATTTCCAACTCCAGCAGGAAAAAGTCCCAAAGAAGCTTCTCCAATCAAAGAAGAAAACATTGATAGCAATATTGAATCAGCGAAGCTACCAATGGATAAAAGAGGCCCTTCTGATGATCTAGCTACTGTTAAGCATCCTGATCTTTCTTCTGCTAGGGATTCCCATGCACACTCCTCGGTTCCTTCCAAACACCACCGTAAAGTTTCCTGGGGTTACTGGGGTGATCAACCAGGTGTTTCTGATGAGAGTTCAATAATATGTCGTATTTGTGAGGAGGAGGTCCCCACATTACATGTAGAAGACCACTCCAGAATTTGTGCAATTGCCGATCGTTGTGATCAAAAGGGTCTAAGTCTTAATGAACGCTTGATAAGGGTTGCAGATACTCTTGAGAAGCTCATGGAGTCATTTGCACAGAAGGACATTCAGCATGCTGTTGGAAGCCCAGACGGTGCAAAAGTATCAAACTCTAGTGTAACTGAGGAATCTGAACTTCTTTCTCCAAAGCTTAGTGACTGGTCTCGCAGAGGTTCAGAGGATATGCTTGACTGTCTTCCTGAAGTGGATAACTCTGTTTTCATGGATGAACTTAAAGGTTTACCTTCTATGTCATGTAGAACCCGGTTTGGACCCAAGTCTGATCAAGGAATGACAACATCCTCTGCTGGCAGCATGACGCCTAGGTCCCCATTACTGACTCCAAAGACCAGCCCAATTGACCTGCTATTGACAGGAAAAGGTTGTTTCTCTGAGCATGATGATCTCCCTCAGGTAGACACCACTATGATTCTTCAGTATGTTTGCTGCTTAGTTGTTTCCATTTTTTTGGTGATATGACGGATTGACTGTTTAAGAATTATATTGCTTCCAGCAGAGTCTGCATGCACCTGCATGTATTTTCTCTGGTTGTGGATATGTTGGTAGATGTTGCCTGTCTTAGAAATTGTTATCTAACCTGAAAATTCAATTTTGTGCTCTTTTCTCTTGATGCAGTCGCGGTGCTTTCTTGTGGAAAGTTGATATCCTTATAGGTTATAATGTAAATTGATCCAGCAGCCACGAAATTGTTCATCATTTTGGCAATTTTTGCATGAAACTGTTTTTGGTGGCATCCTCTCTATTGAAGTTTCTAGAAGTTGCAGCTTTTCTGTTAGGTCCATTAACGGAGTTGTCAAATCCTTTTCCCCCTTTTTTCTTTTCCTCTCGATCATTATAACCTTGGCCCGAAATGATTTTGCTGCTGCTAGTTTTTCTTCTTCTCCTTTTCCTCCACCTCCCATCCCCTCAACCATTAGTCTTATTCTTATTCTTGCCCTCCCATACTTCGCTGGATGAGACAATAGAGAGAGATGCAACAACAACTATGCCTCCGTCCTAAATAAGTTGGGGTCGGCTATATGAACCCTCAATTCCTTCTTTAAGCCCAATTCATATCATACCAAAATAAAATCAGAGCGAAAGTGAAAAAGGAAGTTTTATATAATAATAATGATAATAATAAAAGAATGTCTGTAACACGTCTAAACCTATATCCACTAGTAGATATCACCTATATGGATCTTTATAATAGAGAGAGATGAAAGGGAGAAAAAGAAAGTAAAATAGAAAGGAAAGTAAAGAGAGAACGAACAAAAAAGCACTTTGGCTAACAGTTTTGGGCTCAAAAACACACTCCTTCCCATGCTGATGTGAATGAGAGCATAAAAGGAAGATGAATGGGCAAAAAGAAACAAGAATAGAGAGAAAAAACAACGGTTAAAATGAACAGAAAGCAGTCTGCTTAATCGTACTGGGCTTGCTGCCGGCTTTTGATGGATTCGACCATCCTTTCACTGGCTGGTCAGTTATAGGAGACACTGCATGGTAGCTGCGAATACTAATAAGAATATATAATAATTTATAGTATTACTTCATTGACTGAGATTCTGGCGGATTGGATATTTGTGCCCAAATATCAAAAGAAATGTTAGTTCATTCCTTCTCCTTACACGAATTCCTTTAGTAATTGGAATTACAAAAGCGTTTTAGCTTTTGCAATGTGATCTTGATAAGCAACAGCCATATTTTCACTGTCCGGGCAATGGAGATGGAGATACAAAGCAATAATCTCTGCCATTGTGCTTTTCCTTCGCCTGGCTTCTCTCCCCCCCCCCCCCCCCCCCCCAAAAAAAAAATTAGGAAATTAGAGGAGAATAAGAAAGTGAAAGTAGGCAGGGAGGAGAGAAGTGGTCTATCTTATTTACTTTTTCTTTTTGGAAAGAGAGAACCCATAATTTTTTAAATGCCCATTTTGCTCACGGAATTCCTAACTATTTTAAAAAGCTAACGAAAGCGAATTCCATACAATGGTTTAAATTTAAAGAGATTAGTACCAAAAAGATCTGTTTGATGGGTGAATTTCCAAATGGTGAAAAAGGTTAGTGTTCTCTGGAGCCCAGTGTGAATATACAACTTGAGCATGCATCATTTACATTTAACATTGCCGTGGATGGTTTTAATTCGACGGGTAATAAATTGCCTAACTGCTGACTTCGATAGGTGCAGGATAACTGATATCGACTTCTTTTACAATGCGTCTTTCTTCTTCTCTTTTGTTTATTTGCCTGGAGGATTTTATTGACAGCTTCATGTTACTTTTCTAATTTTGCAGATGAATGAACTTGCCGATATTGCTCGATGTGTGGCAAATACGCCTATAGATGATGATCGCTCTTTGCCTTATTTGCTAAATTGCCTTGAAGATTTAAAAGTTGTGACTGAACGCAGAAAGTTGGATGCACTTACTGTGGAAACATTTGGAACTCGCATAGAAAAGCTGATTCGGTAATATTTGACCTTCCTTGTGTTTTATCCATATACTGCTTGTACTTTCAAAAGAAAATAATAAATAGTAAGAACCATGAAATGGAGAGGGGGCTCGGAGAGAAAACAAAGGAATCTTGCCATCCTTTTTCTTCTTCTTTTTTCCTTCTACTCCATCTTTCATGAAGTTTGTCTTTATCTTGAGTTCACAACTATCCAGGGAGAAGTATTTGCAACTATGTGAGCTGGTAGATGATGACAAAGTTGATCTAACAAGCACTGTCATTGATGAAGATGCTCCCTTGGAAGATGATGTTGTACGTAGCTTGAGAACCAGCCCAATTCATTCTAAAGATCGTACGTCTATTGATGACTTTGAAATTATCAAACCAATTAGTCGTGGGGCATTTGGTCGGGTTTTCTTGGCGAAAAAGAGAACAACTGGGGATCTCTTTGCAATTAAGGTACAATAGTGGTTTGCTGCTTGTGTTTTATTGATCAATATTTCTTGAATCACTCAGTATTTCCTTTTTGAAGTGATTTTTGCGTGACCTGTGATCAAGCACAGGTGGAACCCCCTTCCTCAATCCTGGTCCTCTCTTATCCCATGTCCTTATCAGCTGTTTCTGTGCATGTCTCATCTCTAGCAAACAAATATATGGTGATCTTTTTTGGAGTTAATATATAAGGGTTGTGTTACAATTGCATGTTGTCTTGCAACATTACTTATAAAAAATAACAACTAAAGGATCTTATGAAACCCCCATCTCCTATTGCTTCTGGTGATTAATGGAAAAATTGTCTTGTTATAAATTTACTATTTTTGATATCTACGTGTGTATTACATCTACCTCTCTGAAAGGGATGTCTACAAGGGATGTCTACCTGTGTTTACAAAGGGAGGGTTAGGATTCCTCCCTTTCTACTTGTAGGCTTCCCAGTTTTATTTATCATGGTATATGCTTCTTTTGTCATGTCTGTTGTTTCTCTGATGACATCATGTACTTCATGGATATTTCTGGTGTCTGATACCAAGTGAGAAACCAAACCATTCTGCTCTTCCTCGTGTAGAGAGAAGATGAGGAGCCTGTATAATGCACGAAGCCCCGACTTAGATTATTCCCTTAAACTATTGGGGATCAAAAAGTGTGTAAAAGAATCCTAAACAATGAAGATATATATATATATATATTATCACCATTCCACTAAGTCTCCTAATTACCTAACTACATAGAGGGTTTTTGTGTGTGTATGTGTGTGGTGGTGGGGTTCTGGAATCCATTCCATTTTTTCAATATAATAATTTGACATTAGAGGGATAGCCTAGTGATAAGGACCACCATCCGCCTTATTAAATAAGAAAAAAGGACCACCTTCCACCTTGGTTCGAGTCTCCAAGGGAACAAATGCGGAAACGGTCATTGAGAAGGAACGTTTGAGTGTGGGGTTTTGTCATATATAATAGCTTCTTGCTATACGCACATTCTTTAATGCTCTTTCTTTTGGATAAGGTATACTTAATGCTCTTTCTTTTGGATAAGGTATACTCTAGTTATGCTTTTCCTCAAGTTGGATTGTACATATTTTTTCCTCCTAGCTTGTGTAAATGTATGATCAACTAGGTCCTAGAAATAATTTTGTAAGTTTGCTAACTGATTGTTTGAATAGACAGCACAAGTAGTAATACATCTTTACTTGATGTCACACATGAGCTGGCGAAGGGTTAGACATTAATGTCTAACTTGTTTATACCAAGAGTAAAATACATAAAGGAAGGGGATATGCTACCTTTTCTCCTTGAATCCTTGTTGGTTAAAGATAACATGCCTTGTATTTTTACGAGGTTCACTTTAGCTTTAATAGATTCACGAATATGTGGCCCTATGGAGAACTAAAAAAAATAGTGGGAGTATTACCATACCAGGGTTGGGAGTACTTTTTCCCCTTTACAATAGATTGTGAACAATTAAGAATTACATTTTATGACATTTTACGAGCCAAAAAAGTACTTCTTGGTTTCATTTTATATGGGGTGTTAACAAGGCACGTAGTTTAACAAAGAAAAACTTGACATATACCTAAGTACTGCTAGAACTTGTATTATAAGGCAAAAACTGCAATAAAGTACTTTTAAAACTTGTAGTCTTAGACATACCATGACATTTGACTCTAGGCCTTTGGGACACGTGATATGCGGGTTAGGCGCACGTCACGAGATTGAACCATGTCACAGTCAAAAGTCTAGTATTTAAATTGAGAAGCATAGAGGGGCAGACTCATGTTCGCCGAGTTTTGAACCATGCACCACTAACTCTAGGGAATTTCTTGGTTGTATAAAAAATGTATATGCTGTGACACTTCTATGTCTACAATAGTATGCCATTAAGGGTTTTCATGATCTTTTGAAAAAATAGTATATCATTAAAACTAAAATGAAAGTTTAAAGTTAAAGGAGTTTCCGGATGTAAAGTGTCATTCTTTTTGGAACAAACCACTTCACTTCCTTGACTAGTATTAAGGGGATAGTAGAGAGCGTAAACCACAGAATTTGCGGTGACAAGTCAAATCCCTTTTGAAGATTGTGTTCTCACCTCTCATTGCTATGGAGGGACAATTGCAAAACAATCAAAAGCCTGAAGTAAGAAACGTCAGGACATCTCATGGTCGTGCACACGAACAAAAAGGAATTCAAGGTTGTCAGACTAAATAAAATGATTTAAAGCATATTCTCGCTACATGAAGTTTCTTTGTATGATGAAAACACATACCAGTAGTCACAATCATGCTTCCATATCTGCAAGGAAACTGTAAACAATAAAGTATAGAGACAATAGAGCAATCTCTTATCTTGTATTCAAGAAGTAAGTATATATACAAGTACATAGAGGCTAGAACCCTAACTATGGAAAGAATCGAAAAGGAAATCCTATAAATCTGTTGTGAATCCCTATAATTATGCCAGCTATATATATCGTATAAGATTATGTCTACATTCATTATCTAACACTATCAGCTGGTTGCTTTCGTGTTTTCGCGTAGCCAGTGGAGATCAATTTCTCTTGAATCTTCTTACGAATAAAATGACAGTCAACCTCAATATGCTTAGTTCTTTCATGATTGTCGCACAAGAGTTTTGCTGGTATTGGATGCTCCAACCCAATTTCAATCCAAAGATGATATATCCACATAATCTCACACGTAGACTGTGACATAGCTCTATACTCAAATTATGCACTGGATCAAGACACAACACTTTGCTTCTTACTCCTCCATGACACTAGGTTTTCTCTAACAAAGACAAAATAACCTGTAGTAATCTTCTATCAATTTTGGATCCAGCCAGTCAACATCTGCAAAACACTCAATGCGAGTATGATTGTGATTGCTATATAATATGCCAAGTCAAGGAGTTCTTTTCAAGCAACACAAAATTTGTACCAAAGCTGTCCAGTGTTTGTCCGTTGGTGCAGATGAACTAGCTAATAACACTTACCGCAAAAGCAATATCTGGACGAGTCACGGTGAGAGTTTAATTTCCTAACTAACCTCATGTATTTGTCTGGATCGTCAAAAGGATCACCATCATCTTTCATAAGATGCACGTTAGGAACCATTGGAGTACTGCAAGGTTTAGCTGCCAACTTTCCTGTTTCTGCAAGCAAGTCAAGAACGTACTTTCTTAGAGACAAAAGAATTCCGTTCTTGCTTCTATTTACTTCTACTTCCAAAAAGTATTATAACTGGCCCAAGTCCTTTGTATGAAACCTAGTATGCAGAAAAGAATTGAGGGAAGAAATCCCGACATAGTCACTTCCTGTCATAACAATATCATCAACATATATCACAAGGAGAATAGTGCCAGCTATTGATTTTCGATAGAAGACCGAGTGATCGCAATTACTCATTTTCAGCCCTAACTCCTGAACTATCTCACTGAACTTGCCAAACCGTGGACTCTGCTTCAAGCCATACAAGGACTTCTTCAAATGATAGACTTTCCCGTACTCCCCCTTGAGCAACAAAACCGGGTGGTTGCTCCATATACACTTCCTCCTGAAGATCACCATGAAGGAACGCATCTTGATATCCAACTGATGTAAAGGCCAATTCTCGGATGTCGCTAGAGAAATAAATAAGCGGACAGAAGTGAGTTTGAGAACCGAGGAGAAGGTGTCAGAGTAATCCACCCCATAAGTTTGAGCATATCCTTTAGTCACAAGTCTGGCCTTAAGTATTGCCTTTAGAACCATCTGGATTAACTTTAATTGTAAAGATCCACTTGCATCCCACTGGTTTCTTTCCCTTTGGTACCCATGTGTAGTTATCCTCTAAAGCATGTATTTCCTCAAGCATTGCATCAGACCATCCCAGATGATTCAAAGCCTCTTTTACTATTTTGGGTATAGAGATAAAGTCTAGAGAAGCAATCATAGATCTAGACGTAGAGAATAAGTGGTCATAGGAAACAAAGTTAGTAACAAAATATGTCGATTTGCAAGTACGTGTACCTTTACGAAGAGCAATAGGAAGGTCAAGGTTATCCTGAGGATCAGGCAAATGAGGATCAGATGATAAAGGAACTGATGCGGGACATGTATCATTTGTCTCTCGCCTCAGTGAATAAACTTGAACAAATGGAGGTCTTGCTAACACAGTTGGAGCAGGTACTTAAGGCATAATAGTCGATTGGTGCTCAACACCAAAAGTGGAATTCTGGATTTCTACAAGGAACTTTACTCTGAGAATGAAAGTTGGAGGCCTAGTGCTACTTTTGAAGGATTGGGAAGACTGACATTTGAACGGAAGGGAACTCTTGAAGCTGCCTTTGAAGAAGAGGAAGTAAGAAATGCAATCAATAGCTGTGCACCTGACAAAATCCCTGGACTTGATGGAATGACTATGGCCTTTTTTCAAGAATGCTGGGATACTATAAGGCAGGATGTCACGGGACTCTTAATCACTTTCACACTCACTGTCACATGGTCAAGTCTTTTAATGCCTCATTCATAGCACTTATTCCTAAAAGGAAAGGAGCAATTCAACTCAAAGACTTTCGACCCATCAGCCTCATTGGAAGTGTCTACAAGATTGTGGCCAAAGTTGTGTCAGACAGACTTAGAAGGGTAATGGGAAACCTGATCTCAGGATTTCAAAATGCCTTTTTAAAGAGGAGGCAAATTTCGGATGCTGCAGTATCTCATATCCTAAGACAAATGGGATTTGGAGACAGATGGATCAAATGGATCAAATTCCATTTCTCAACTGTCAAGTACTCTATCTTAGTGAATAGAAGCCCGGTTGGTTTTTTCTCTTATTAGAGAGGAATAAAGCAGGTGGATCCTTTATCCCCTTTCTCTTTATCCTTGCAATGGAGGGTTTGAGCATTATGTTGGAGAAGGCCAAACAACTACTTTGGTTGAAGGGATTTTACATTGGCAGTAGACCGAAGTTTTTTATCTGTGTCCCACCTTCTATGTGCATATGACACTCTCATTTTTTGTAGTGCAAAGGAGTACCAAGTGCAACATATAAACATTACCTTGATGATCTTTGAAGCCTTGTTTGGGCTACACATAAATATGTCAGAAAGTGTCTTGTATCCTATTAATTGTGTACAAAACATGGAGGCTTTGGCTGAGATCATGAGTTGCAATACAGGTTCATCCACAACCACTTTACCTAGGCTTTCCATTCGGGGCTGGACATAGATCAACTGAGGTGAGGAATGGGGTTATAGAAAAATTTGAAAAAAGGTTGGCTTCCTGGCAGCAACAATATCTCTCCTTTGGTGGCAGACTAACTCTTATCAATAGTGTTCTGGATAACTTACCAACCTATATGATGTCTCTATTTCCTCTACCTGTTAAAGTTCGAAAACAACTTGATAAACTTAGGTGCTCCTTTCTTTGGGAAGGCAATTCCAAAGACTACAAATTCCACCTTGTGAAATGGGATAAGGTAATTCTTCCCAAAACCCTTGGGGGCCTTATTATAGATCCGTCACTGCACAGTAAGAGCATGTTGATGTTATGGCTTTGGAGGTACAATCAAGAAGGAACAAGTTTATGGAAGGATGTCGTACAAGCTAAGTATGGCAGTGATGGTCACTGGTGCTATGGTCACTGGTGCTCCAATATGGTTAATACACCTTATGGCTGTAGTCTATGGAAGGGTATCAGGATGTTGTGGAACATTTTCTCTCTTAATATAACTCTCCACGTTGGAAGTGGGGAACAAATTCTATTTTGGAAGGATCCTTGGAATGGTCAAATTACTCTGAAGGAAGCTTACCCAACACTTTTTTCAGTTGCAACTAACCCAAATTCTACAGTTGCCCAAAATTGGAAGGAGAACACTTGGAGCCCAAGATTAAGGAGAAACCTGAATGATTGGGAAATAGAGGATTTGCTAGCTCTTCTTGGCAACCTCCAGAACATCTCCATCAACGACCATGACTTTGACAAACTTAAATAGGGTAACAGTAGAGGGGTTCCTATTTAGTCAAAGGAAGCTATTATAACTTAAGCTCTAACAAAGATTTGATTGACAAATGGCCATGGAAGACAAAAATTCCCCCTAAGGCTAGTGGTTTCTGTTGGATAACTCTTCAGCGTGCTTGTATAACTCAGGATAACCCTGTCAAGGTTTCCAACTAGCCAACAAATGCCATATGTGCCTTAGCAATCACGAAACGATTAATTACCTGTTCCTCCACTGTATAGTTGCAGCAGATATTTGGTCAATGTTTATTTTACTTTTTAGTCTATATTGGACTATGCCTAGGGATGTTAGGAATGCCTTTATGAGCTGGAGCTCCTGGAAAGTTGAGAAGTCCATCAAGAGAATCTGGTCTATGGTTTCTGCTGTTATTTTGTGGTGCATATGGGCAGATAGGAATCAAAGATGCTTTGATAGCATCTCAACTGCCAGACACAAACTGAAGGCTAGATGTTTAGTTTTATTTTTTTGCTGGGTGAACCACACCCCTGTGTATAACCTTGAGTTTTTCTTGGACTTTATCAGATCCATAGTATTGTAATAGGTTTTTGTTCTCCCTAGGAGCTCATATCTCCTTTGCTTTTGTAATCATTGCATCTTCTGGATGCCTTTTAGTTAATATACAACTTACTTCATCAAAAAAAAAAGAAGTAACAAGTATATATACAAGTACATAGAGCCCTAAATATGGAAAGAATCAAAAAGGAAATCCTATAAATCTGTTGTGAATCCCTATAATTATGCTAGCTATATATAATTCATAAGATTATGTCTACATTCATTATCTAAAAGAAATAAAAAGGAAAATTTGAAACCATCAAGAGAATAGTGGCATCTTTAGGCAATATATTTTGTCAGACACACATTTATAAAGTAGGTATAAAGACATGGAGATGATTGGCCAGCTTTCTGCGTGATTCTATCAGCTCAAGAAACAGAGATTTCGTGGTTCCCTCATCCTTTCTACTGTATTTATTATGAATAAATCATGATAATTATCGAATTTTCAAATTTTATTCATTATTGGGAAGGACCCAATGTGGCCATTATCCTAATGGGTGAAGTTCTAATCCTGAGTATGCTATAGCATATTTCTTTGTGGCATTCCAACTTACAAGTTTAATTACAGGTCCTGAAGAAGGCGGATATGATACGCAAGAATGCCGTTGAAAGTATTTTGGCAGAACGTGATATCTTAATATCAGTTCGAAATCCCTTTGTGGTGAGCATGGTGAAGTGGCAAAGAATTTTACTAAAGAAATGATTATACTTTTTTTACTGATTGTATTATGCATTAGGTTCGCTTCTTCTATTCATTTACTTGCCGTGAAAACTTGTACCTTGTGATGGAGTACTTGAACGGTGGGGACCTATATTCATTGCTGAGAAATCTAGGCTGCTTAGATGAAGATGTCGCTCGTGTTTATATAGCTGAAGTTGTGAGTATCTAGGTCTCTGTCTTGCTCTCAAAAGTTTTGCACACTATGGTGAAACACCTAAATCTGAAGTTCTGAGGTGCTCAGGTGCTAGCCCTGGAATACTTGCACTCTCTGCATGTGGTTCATCGGGATCTGAAGCCTGACAATTTGTTGATTGCACATGATGGTCATATCAAGGTAAAACTTGTGCCTGAAATGAATCTTTCTTCATAAAATTATACTCCCTCCGTTTCAATTTATGTGAACCCATTTGACTGGGCACGAAGTTTAAGAAAAGAGGGAAGACTTTTGATCTTGTGGTTTAAAATGATGCACCTTTATTTTGTGTGGCTATAAATCATTGCATAAAGGTAAATTGTTTCCAAATAAGGAAAGAGGTCATTCTTTTTGGCACGGACTAAAAAGGAAATAGGTTCACATAAATTGAAACGGAGGGAGTAATATATTGTAATTGAATGCTACATAAAAGAATAATTTTTTTACAGGCTTAGATATAAAGCTTGATAGGAAAAATTTGGTGGTTTTTTTTTTTTTAAATCCACCTGGTTTGCTCTCACCCTATATCAGTAACTATATGTCTGAAATCCAAGTTGTCGGCATCAACTTTCTTAGCCATAGATGTGATTTGTAATCCTTTGTTTAATTATGGAATTTGAAGAATGGACTTGGGCCGGGATTGTAATCATGTTCATATTTTGACTACATATGAGAAAATGAAGGCCAAAATTTTTTAGAAGCACGTTATTGGTTCTTTTTGTGAGAACTAAAAGCACCTTCATTAGTTTGGCATTTTATTTTTGACGTCCATATTGAGCAAATGGAGGCCAAAATATTAGCCCTTCCGTCCCAATTTATGTGATGCTTATTGATTGGACATAGAGATTAAGAAAGATAGACTTCTTTTCTGAAACTCGTGGTCTAAAATATGCTATGGATATTTCTTTGGCTATAAATCATTTGTTAAGGGTAAAATGGAAGCTTAAAGTAAGTTGTTTCTAAATCAAGGAAGACAGTAAAAAAAGGAAAGTGTTTAACATAAAATAGGAGAAATGGAGTGAATAAATGAAAAAGGAAAAGCCTAACTTTTTATTTGGATAATAGTTTCAGCAATGTGGAGAAATGCTAGAGCTTCAGTACACCAATGCAGGTTCAGATAAATTTGTTGCAGTAAACATAGTTATTTATTCAAATAAATCCAACTGCAATTCTGAGATGGTTACAGCAGTGATCCAGATGCCAATGGAAACCTTGTACTACGATATCAAGAGTTTATATTTGCACAAAACGGTCAACAGTTTAATGTAAAATAGTTTTGAAAAATACTGCAATAGATAAATTAGATGCACATCTAGTGTTTAAGTCAAGATGTTCCTTGGGGCCCATGATAGGGGTTTACAAATCATTCTGCCATTGCTATGTGCCTACTTCTATCCTTATTTTTGTTTGCTTATTTATCTTGGGGCGTATGATTGGTATGCTGATGCTAATGTGTTCCTCCGTAAGTGTAAATCATGGAAGTGTTTCTCATGCTTCATATTGACATAATGACAGAAGTGCAACTTGTCAAATCATGTTGCACATTGTTAATTGCCGTTGTTGTATAGCAAGCTCATACAAAAACAACTATGCTTCAATCCCAAGCAGCTCATCATGGGATAAAATTACTCTTATTGTATCCCTTGATTTCTTCACATACTGTTAAAGTTCTTTTCTAGCATTATTAGCTATGTTGCTCGGAGTATCCAAAAATGTTGCCGTACCAGTGTGGGATCCTCCGAAATGCATTATTTTTGGAGGATCCGACACACCCCCGTTGACATTTTTGAAGAGCCCGAGCAACACAGATTATTGGGGTATTATTAGAGCTCGCAGTGGTAAACATGTTGATGACCTATTTGTTTATGCTTTACGCTTTAAATGACATTAGCTTCACGCTGATGAGTTAGTTTTAATTGGTGTAATTTTTTGCAGTTGACAGATTTTGGGCTTTCTAAAGTTGGTCTTATCAATAGCACAGATGACTTGTCTGGTCCAGCAGTCAGTGGGACATCCATGATGGAAGATGATGAATCTCACCTATCTGCATCTGAGCATCAGCAGGAGAGGCGGAACAAACGTTCTGCAGTAGGTACACCAGACTATTTGGCGCCAGAGATCCTTCTGGGAACAGGGCATGGTTTGTATCTATGTTTTTTCAGTCTGTCTTCTTTGAAAATGAATAGCTGATTATCCTTGAACATGGCAGATATGCAATCATTTTAAGTGATCAACTTGATAATGTTGTCGAATAAAGTCCCTTTTCTCTTTTCTTCACAAGTCCCAAGTTCCGGTAGAGAAGGATTGCAGTAGGTTGAGTGTCAGTGTCAAAACTATTCTAATGGTGATCTCTAAATTCTGAATTTATTGGGACGTGTCTACCTAGGCACATTTTGGCATGATGACGACATGAGTTGAGCTTATAGAAAGAAGTGAGGATTCATATCACCAACCCCAACTTTGAGTGGGAGTGAGGTTTAGTTGCTGTTGTGTGTGTACCTAGGCACGTATGACTCGGCACTTGGGTGTAAATTTAAATATACGAGGAGTTCATTGTGCGAAGGAGCAGAGGCAAGGGTTCTCGCACCATAGAAGGGTGAGGGTGCAAAAAGAGCTAGTCCCACATCAACACCTAGATGTGGTGCTATATATAGGAACCTTTTTGCCTCATAAAGAAGGGCGTAGGAAGATAACATGACTTTGATTCAGATAAGTAGTTGGAACTCATTGACAAAAACGTCGATAAAATTGGCGGATTCTTAAAAAGAAAAAGAGTAGATATTGCGTACACGCAAGAGACTAAGTGGACATGAGAAAAATGTTAGGGAGATTGGTTATAAATAATGTTTTTATGGGATGGAGAAGAATAGGAATGTGGGCAGGAACCATTGCAGATCAAGACTTACGGATAAAACTACAGAAGTAAAGAGAATGGATGATAATTCTATTCCATTAAGAGTGATTTGGAGAGATGAGACAATCAACCTCAATAGTGGCTATGCTCAGCAAATAGAATTAGATGGGAAAACTGGGATTGAATTCTTGGAAGATGCATCTTTGTCAGGAGACATGTGGGTTGATGTAGTTGTGACTAAGTTCATGGAGAGGAAGTCATACTTGTCATTGTTCAAGATTGGAGATAATCATAGCCAAATAGACTTTATATCTTCTGGAGAAAGTGATCGCAAGGATTGTAAGGTTACACTAGGTGAAGTCCTAACCATTCCATATGGCTTGATGCTCTTAGATGTGAAGTGAACGAGTGGACACAAAAATAGGTGAAGAGTTACAGGGAACCAAAAACTATAATGGGCACTTTAGTCCAATACCCGATATCAATCGTTTGATTAGCTGATGAAGGGAGCATGATACCATATATAAGCCAAGCTATTTAATGTTACATTAAGTAACAAGATGTCAAACGGATGGAGAAAGACTACCTAGTTTTCGGTATATAAAAACAAAGGAGATATTCAAAGTTATACGAGCTATCGTAGTGCTAAACTTATGAGTCATACAATACAACAAAGGAAAAAAAGGTAGAGCAAAGAGTTTGTGAAATTACAAGTGTGGCGTGAACAATTTTGGATTTAGACCAGGTAATTTTACAATAGAGTATTTTTTTCTCTGAAGGAAGTAACAGCAGACATCATTGTGGTGCCTAAACATTGATGATTCAGATATCTAGACTTGATCTTTTGGGATATGATAGACGAACATGTAAGACAATAAAGTAGGATGACAAAAATAGAGGATATACAGAAGTGACGTGATAGGACATTTGTGGTGATGTGAAATGCAATTTAGAACAGTTGTTGACCCCGAAAATGAGTGCATCAAATTCATAAGCTGAATTTCGTAGATTCACGTGTAGTTCTCGTACAAGTTTATGATGGAAGCTGCAAGTAGCACATCTAGAAGTAAACGAGAGGTCACATATGCATCAGTTTATAGTAACAAAAAATAAGTTAGACTATTGTTAGACTATTTTATTTGCAAACGAGAGGAGGTCACATATGATGATGGAAAACAATAAAAGAAAATAAGTTAGACTAAAAGGAGTGTAGTTGTCTGAAAAAGGATTTGCAATCTCTTGGAATCTATATGGACTTGACAAAAACTTTATGGAAGTAAAAGATTCATATAGGCGATACAGACTTGTTGTGTTAACGCTTAAGTATGTTTCCTTCTATATTGATTAAAAACTTGTATGCTAGAGATAGGCGTGGTTTCATAATCTCTGGTTCTATACATCCTTAATTTGTCTTAAAAGACAAATTACTTAGTATTGGATATGTTTACATGATTAGAGCAGATATAGGTATATAATTGATCCAAGTAACTTGGGTTTGATTGATTACTAAAATTGGATAATGTACTGCATAGTTGAGCCTCTAGAATATGGTAGAGATGATATAGGGCATGCGACTATTGGTCCCTCTAGCCCTCACGTGTGTACGATAGAAGGAGAGAAATGAAGAGCTTTTGAAAGGATAAGAATGACTTTGTACATTTGCATAATAGTCTTTTCTTTTGTTTGTTGTTAATTTTGGTGCACCATTAGAGCCCTTATTGTATAGAAGATTGGGTGCGTTCTGGAGAGGACCTTTGGTAGACTGCTTGTATACAAGAGCTTTTCTCACATCAATAAAATCATTTACCTTTTAAAAGAAAGTAGATATGGTACTACGCACGCATGCCATAGGGGTTAAAATTCTTGAAGAGTAATGAGGATGAGTTGGTGGACAGCAGGACAGATTTGAAGTTTCTTCCAAATTATTGCTTTTTTATGGAAATCTGGACATTGAACCTTTGTCGAAATAGTCTCGTGTTAGTAGTTTGAATATATGTCTAACCTGGCATTTTTTTTAAAACAATTGGATTTGACAGCATTCTTTTTCTTTTGCGCCTTTCTGTTTGCTATTTAGTTCTTAGGCTACATAATTCTTTTCAGGTTTCACAGCGGATTGGTGGTCTGTGGGTGTTATTCTCTTTGAGTTGATTGTTGGTGTTCCTCCTTTTAATGCAGAGCATCCTCAGGTTAATATGTTGTCTTCTTATTTGTATCTTTAGTCCTTATTCTTCCGTATAGTTTGTTAACCCTTAGGTCTGAAGGAGTTAGTACCGCACTACCCATTTAGCCTTGGACTAGTTTATATATAAAAGAGAAAAGAAAAAAGGCTCCTAATGTTGCTTCTGCTTTATATTATGGTGCGCGTTTAAGTCAACACAATTTAGGAGGAATCAAGGAAAAGGTATTGACTCTAATCTTTTCGATGAAAGTTCGAAAAAGAAAAAAAAATGGGTTAAGACATTTTAGCTCTTTTATCTGATGTCGAGCAGTTCTATGGATGTAACTAGGATCGCAATGATGGAGGGCAAGACCTTAGCGGGGCAGGGAATGGCAAGATTTTTAACAGGGCAGGGAGGTTAAAATATAGTTTTGAAAATCTGTAGCAGCGCAGGACGGGGTCACAGGACCTGTTAAGATTCTGGGCGCTATGCACTGGTTTTAAACTTGGAAGATGCACTGGTTCTACAATTGCTCCAGGCAGCCAACATGCCGGATTGGCCTCCGTATAATTAGTCTAGTTTCATAATTCATTTTTGATGTTATAATAATAATGATAATAATAATAATTGCTTTACTTTGACGTGGTTTCTCTTTTGGTCTAAGTATACCTTATGGATTTTATACATTGTTTTCAAATAATACGGACCGAGAACATACTGAAAATATTGGAGCTAACTGAAAATAAGATGGTCTGACTACACAGTTCAATCTAAATAGTAGCAATCTACAAAAAGTGACCATCTGTCAAGGTATCAATGTCGTTCAACAGTATTGGACAAATGAACAACAAAGGAAGGAAACTAGCTGAAAGAAAAAGAGAATACGCAAAGTAAAACAAATCGAAATGAAAGAAAACATAAACAGGGCAGGGCAGGGCGGGGCGGGGAAAAACTTCGAAAAAAATGCTTTGTCCTGCCCGTTTGCATCCTATATGTAACACTTGATATCTTTGTCAAAACTGTATGTAACACTTGATATACATAGTTTAGTAATTGCAGTTCTGATACCTTTATTCTTTTGTGGGATTACACTGGGCTGTTGTTGATACCTTTATACTTTTATCACTTATAGTAGAAATTCTGTAAGCAGTTCTTTTTTGGTAACATACTCTATGAGCAGTTTCTTTTTTGATAACGTACTATGTGAGATATTTTTTTTTTGATAACGTACTCTGAGCATTTTCTCTCCTGTGAGGTACTATATTGATGATTTACTGTTTTATGAAGCACTTCTGATGTAATGCTCTTTCTCTTTTTACTTTTTGTCATTTGCAGAAAATATTCGATAATATTCTCAATCGTAAGATACCTTGGCCAGGGGTTCCTGATGAAATGAGCGCTGAAGCACAAGATCTGATTGACCAGTAAGAGAATCATTCTGGTTATTGTTTTAATATCTCATTCTCGTCTTCTTAGTTTTGAGTTGACAAAGTTCTTTTTCCAATAGCCTTCATCTAGTAGACAGTTTTGATTTTTAACTTCCAGGGTAAGGACATGCAGATGTAAGCTCTATGTTATGCGGCGTGGGTGAATTATAAGCAAATAGTTTTACTTGAGAGAGGGCGTGAATCATTAGAATTTGGTCGACTTTTGACTAAAAAGCATTGTCGGGGATTATTTATGAAAAGATTGTCTATAAATACTCTGAAATCGGTCAACAATCATGACCTTGGAACAGTAAGAAGAATCTTACTATGAAAAGGATAATGGTGATAAATATACATTTGGAGTAATCTATTCTGCCAAAAAATGAGAACAGGCTGGGTTTTTAACCTATAATTGATGGAGAGTTTATTCTGTAATTTTCAGGTGCAGCTTGTAAGATTAGCATCATCAGGCTTTAGTAATTATAAGCTTAGCGCTCTTCTCTTTGTAACTTATCTATTATAGAACTAGTTTGTTACTGTCTCTCAACTTGTGAAAGCTGCTATCATGGTAAATTTCAGGTTACTAACAGAAGATCCTAATCTGAGACTTGGGGCCGGCGGAGCATCAGAGGTGGTGTTCTTTTTTCCATCTAACTTTGATATTGAACCCTTGTTACCTCTGTCCATTTGAAATCTCGAGAATAAATCTAGAATGACTATGATTCTTTCTTATGCAGGTGAAGCAGCATCCATATTTTAGAGATATTAACTGGGACACACTGGCTAGACAGAAGGTTTGGCTGTGATTATTCATAGAAGTGATTTGTTTTCATTTAACTGTATCTGTACTAGCAAATGGACACTAGTGCCAAAAGGGCCATGAAAACTATATCTAACACCACCTAGTTTTGAATTGAAGCATGCTAACCCCGCCTAGTTCTGAATTGAGGTGTAGTTGTATTATTGTCGTTGTTGCTGTATTAGCAGGTGGTTAATCATATTAGTTCTACTGATTAGTGTTAAATCTATGCATGTACTTCTCAGGCTGCGTTCGTGCCTGAATCAGAAGGTGCACTAGATACTAGTTACTTCACAAGTCGCTTCTCTTGGAATCCTTCAGATGAACATGTGTATGCAGCCAGCGAGTATGAGGGTTCTAGCGATGATGGTAGTATTAGTGGCAGTAGCAGCTGTCTAGATAATCGCCAAGATGAACCGGTATGTTGATACACCCCCCCGCAAAACACACACCCAAAAAAAAAAAAAAACTGGTGTATTACCATTTCATGTATTTAAATTAATTTATTTGGTGGACGCTGCTGATTTTTCTTTAAATAGGTGTAACTTAGTTGCAATAATGTGCAGGGTGATGAGTATGCTGGTATTGCAGAATATGAGTCAGGCTCTTCTGTCAACTATCCTTTCAATAACTTCTCATTTAAGGTAATTCCTTGTTTAACAACACTCCATTCACGATTGGCTGCTTTTCGATGGCTGGGTGTTTTCTGGATGAGGGAATACATGAAAATTGACAGGGTATAGCTGGCTGCAGCTGTTGGATGCATCTTAAATCGCTTTAAGAGGATGGCATACTGTTTTAATGTTATCTGGATTTTCTTTGATCTTTTTTTCTACCTTTGTGCTGCGGTTTGTTGCTTATGATGAGGAGATTACTCAGAGATGGAGCCAGGATTTGAGATTAATGCGTTCTGGACTTGCCACCAAACCCATAGCTCGTTTTAATAATTGGGTTCACAATTAAATATTTATACATATTTAATGGATTTCTTAATACAAACATAGCGTCTAATCGAAGGCTGCTGGATTCGTCCGAGCCTGTATCTTATACTATATCTCCGCTCCTGAGATTACTAAGTTTGTTTGACTAGTGAACAACTCCTGGCATTCAGCAACCTCTGACTTTGTTCTCTCATTTGTTCTTACATTATGCTACCTGCTTTGATTGACCAAATTTTACTTCTCTTTAGTTACATGTGATACTTTGTCTGGCGCTTAACAAGAGTTGATGTAAAAAGCCATTCGGCTCATGAATTAGTCCTAACAACTGATACCTCTTCTATTTTTTCACTTTCTTCCAACAGAACCTCTCCCAGCTTGCATCCATCAATTATGATTTGCTTACAAAGGGTTGGAAAGATGATCATCCGTCAAATCATAATGCATAGCCACTGGGAACAGCGGCTGTGGAGTATTCAAACCTCAGTCTCTTGGGCTGATAGAATCAAACAGAACGTGGGCCAATTATCTCCCTGTCTTTACACCTTGTAAATGTATGTATATGACTTAAGTTTAATGAAATATTTCTAAAGATACTACTATTCTCTGCGTTGTTACAGTTTTGTTCCATCGCAGATATAGAAGCAGCTGAAAGATCACAACGAGGACTACTGGGGATGTGTGTTTGTCATACAGAGAAAGCTCATGCTGTGAGGTTGTGCTTTGAATCGTTTTATTTATAGTTCGGCAACCTTGTGTTCTCATGCATGGCCATGAGATGCCTTGTGGTTTTTGACTTCAGGCTTTTGATTGTTTTGTAAATGTCCCTCCCTCCACAGCAATGAGAACACATCTCCTGTTTCGAAAGGGATTGGATTTGTTGCCTCAAATTTTACTTTTTTGCAGTCTCTTCCATTCCTTTGATTCTTCTCTCTTGAGCAAGTATCTGCTAAGTCTGCTGTGCTCTCTTGGTGTTGGCTAATTTCTGAGAGGAGGTTAGTCAAAGGTCTAATAGAATGACTATTTTGCCTTTGACAGTGTAAAATAAAAAGATTTGAAAAGAAAAAAATATCTTCTAAAACGGCTAAATTCAATCAACAAGAATCATAAATGATATTGCTACAGAGAGTTGGTACCATAATGTGGTTTTGTTGAGGGTGCCATTTTTCTTTTTTGATGATATAAATTTTATAAAATAAGCGTTGGTACGGGATAACGAAATTAAATAGCTATGCTGTCACCATAGTCTAAAGAAAATGTGGTTTGAGTTCAGATTATACTACAAAGTGTAGTTTACTATTCTAATAATTGGTTTGTACCATTTTGTGTAAGATGCAACACCTTTTCCTATTATGACATGAAATAACTATGTTTTCACCATAATTATATTAAGCTTATTTCTAACATGTTAAAATTAGTTGTGCCAAGATCCAAGGAAGATGAGATTTTGGTATGTTTCGAAATGTTTGCAATGGTTTGGTCTGTCTTCCAAGTGGCCCTAATAACGGCCCGTTTGGCCATAAAATAGATTCCTTTTTTTTAAAGTTTATTCACTTTTTCGGAATCTGTGTTTGGCCATGGAAATTTCAAATTTTACTTGAACTTGAATTTCTAAATGTTTTCAGAATTTGAAAAACTCAAAAAAATAATTTTTCAAAATTCACTTCAAAGCACTTACAAATTATCAAAAATAGCTTTAAACTGTTTTCAATTTGAAAAATAATTTCATTTTTTCCCGAAATTTAACAGTTTTAATGTCCAAACGCCTACTAAGTGATAGAACTGAATTTTTCTTACTGTAATCGGAAAATACTTCAATATTATGAAAACTTCACATGCCCCACTTTGTCGTTGAAAACAACTCTACATCACTGTAATCTTCCTACTGGCTTCAGCATATCCAGAATCACATGCACGTATGCCATTGACAGTTAGAAAAAAGAAAAGGCAAAAGTAAAAGCTGAAGTACTAATAATTGCAGAAAGCTTTATCAACCAACATGAATAAATGGTACAGATATTGGCCCCCCAAAATGAAAATGAAAATGAAAACGAAAATGGAAGGCTCAAGTACAATAAGGACTTTGACAAAGGGGGCCATAATCTGTTGGTACAAAATGAAATAAGACCTCCCTAACAAAGAACAAGTTCAATAACAACAACTATATGTCCTCCAATATTTGAATAGTATAGTACGCTCGGTCCATTCCTTTGAGGGCGAAATGTTGGATTCAACTCAATTGAAAAATTGAATCAAACAGGGCATAATCTAGAACAATACGCTTACCAAGAAGTAAAGATTCTAACTTGTCAGGTTATGGAGAACGAACATTTTCATAAAACATCCTAACAAGTAAGCCTCAGTCCAAACAAGTTTAGGCTGGATATATGAACTCGCTGATCATGTTTCTCCATTTAAATTCATTTCAGACTTCAAACAACAAGCTCAATATGCTTAAAAGTTGGCCTCAGTATGTTGGTAATGAATCTGATTTTTGTTTAATTACTGCACTTTTCAAGGGACTAAGGACAAATCTAATCTGTTGCATTGACAAGATCAGAGTGTTCATGCAAGGTTGAACGTCGAAGCTCTTCAATCCTCTTAGAGACCTCGGACATTGAAGGTCGATGATCAGGATATTGCGCAGTACAATCTATTGCTAGCTGCAATAGTTGGACCATCTCTTCTTCAGCAGTCTGGTATCTGAGGAGTTCAATATCGAAAACTTCAGAAGGCCATTCCTCGCGGACTACAGATTCAACCCACCTTGGTAAGTTAACACCTTCTTCATTCAAGAGTGCATGAGTAGGTGCTTTTCCAGTTAGAAGCTCCAGTAGTAATACTCCAAAGCTATAGACATCTGCCTTTTGGGAAACCTTACGCGGATCTGTTACCTCTGGAGCACGATATCCTGCTACTCGAGTAGGGGAGGATGGTGGTCCAACTAAGTTAGCCAGGCCAAAATCTGAGACTCGTGCTTCGTATGATTTGGTGAGAAGAACATTAGATGATTTAATATTCGTGTGGGAGACATTAGGACCTTGAGAGTGTAGGTATTCGATGCCTTGTGCAGTTCCCAGGGCTATACTTGACCTGATTTCCCAATTCAACGGCGTTCTACCAGCCCCTTTGCTTCCTAGCAAATTAAGGAAATTATAGTGAATAGAAAGAAGGTTACAATACATCAGAAGTCGCCTGTCCACCTTCACAAGGTAGGGGTAAGATCTACGTACACATTACCCTCCCAAATCCCACCTATGACATTACATTTGATTTGTTGTTATTGTTGTTGTAAAAGGTTACAGTACAGCAAACAGCTGATTTAAGCTTCTTAGCTCACTTAAACAAGTTTCAAAGTATTCCATAGGCAAATAATGTATAAGTTCATTGATGATTCACATGCCAGAAAACTGATCTCCAGTATACAAAATTTTAGTCCTACAACAACAACGACAAATTCAGTATAATCACACATGTGGGTTCTGGGGAGGAAAGTGTGTAAGTGTGTACGTAAACCTTACTCATATCAATGTAAAGATAGAGAGGTTGTTTTTCTAGATAAAAGAACATATAATTATAGACCCTACTAATGTTGGGCTAAGTGAAAGATTATGTTGTGCTTGTGGAACTTTCCCCTGTATATGGAGGTGACCTACAAAATGACAAAGGTTCCGTTGGCTATAATAATGATATCACTAAATCAAATAAGTACCATTACTTATTGCTTTTAATTACGAACAACTTTAGATTTAACATATTTCCTTATATTAGAAGCATGCTTTACATGATGAAGAGTGAGGGAAATGATAATAAAGAATGCTTAATTCTAGGTCAAACTAACTAGTCTTATACTTCAACAGCTACTACTTTGTCTCAACCTCAATACCAAGTAAGTTGGTATCGGCTATATGAATCTTTACAGTACATATTGCTCCATTTAAGCTTGTCTATGTTCAAACAAACTAATCTAATTCTAAAGAAAGAAAAAGAAAAGAAATTGACTGAGGTCAGTAGCATCGGTCCAACAAATTATCAAAAGCTGGAACTAGATATAGTACATACAGGGGCGGACCTAGAGAACAACATATGGGTTCCCGGAATTCCAATAACTTTTGCGTAAATCCTGTATTTATATTAATAAATTCACTAAATATTAGTAAATATCTAAATGTGAACCCAATTATTATGGCATATTAATCTAAAATTATGGTAGGAACCCATAAGCCCCAAATCCTAGATCCGCGTATGAGTGGATATCTTCAAAAATAAGGAAACTAAAAGCACCAGAGCTTGGCAGTGATAGAGTTTACCATGTAGAAGTGCAGATAAGCTCCCCATTGGCATGTAGTCATACACAAGAAGTTTCTCCTCTCCACTGTAATAATATGCTCTAAGAGGCACCAAATTCTCATGATTCATTGCTCCAACTATTTCAATTTTTTCCCTGAACTCCTTTTCAGAGATAGACACATCATTCAATCTCTTAACAGCAACAATTGTACCCATCTCCAAAACTGCCTTATAAGCTGTTCCAACTGTTCCTTTACCAAGAACCTCAGCAGATGCTTTCAACAAATCCTCCAAATCAAATGCTTTATAATAATCTCCAAAAAACACAAGCTTTTTAGCTCCATTTTCACCACTATTCAATGCTGCTGCCACTGAATAGCCATTATTTCCACCTCTATTCTCTGATTCCACAATTTGCTTCTCCACTGAAACTTCTTTTTCTGTTTGCTTAATTGTAGCAGCCTCAAAAGACCTCATTTTTTTACCATTTTTTGTCCTACATAATACAAACAAAAGTAACAACAAAACAAGAAATCCCACAACAGAAGCAATTACAACCCCAGCAACAGCTCCATTGGACAGCTTATTTTTCTTAGTTGAATTCCCAATTTCAATTCCAGCAGTAGCTATTGCAGACTGGGCCCCACCTCCTGGACAAATACCAAGTGGCTTCCCACAGAGTGAATTCCCAAGAAAAACATCCATAGGCATTGACTCCAAACTTCTCGGAACAGAACCATTTAATTTATTAAAAGACACATTAAACTGTTCAAGATTAGTAAACTTTAGCTCAGGTAAAGGCCCATAAAAATGGTTCCTTTCAAGAAGAAGTGTTCTCAACCGGGTCAAATTGTTAAACCCGAATGGTATTTCACCAGAAAAGTTGTTATCAGCAAGATTTAGCCGAACTAAAGAGCGAAGCCCAATGAGAAAAGTAACCGGGCCGGTAAAATAGTTGCCCTGAAGATAAAGGTTACGGAGCTCAACATTTTTGGAAAGATCATAAGGGAGAGGACCCGAAAGGTTGTTGAGACGAAGGCTGAGTGTACGTAGGCGCGTGAGGTTGGAGATAGTGTTCACCGGAAGTGTACCAGAGAGAGCGGAGGCGGGTAGACGGAGAACGGTGACACGGTTGTTTTCACATTGTACACCAGCCCAGTTGCATGGAGAGATGGTGTTGGAGGTGTTCCAGAGGAATGTACGACCACCTACGGCGGAACGAAAGGCTAAAAGGGCAACGCGATCGGTGGTCAGGTCCGACGATGTTGTGGTGAAGATGAGAGCATGAATGAGGAGGATTAGTAGTAGCATTTTCAGCTTTGGCTGTAGAATTAAGGTAGAATAATTAGGCAGCATTTTGTAGGAGTGAAGAAAAATGGAGTAGTGAAAGAAAAAGAAGGAAAAACCATAGCTGTTAATTCAGCTACTGATTATGGTCAACTACCAGTTGATGGATTTCATGATTAAATTCAAAAAGACAAAGCGGAGTGTACTGTTTCTGCTCGAGCCTCAGTCTGGCGCTTTTTCTCACACTTTCTTTTCCCTTTTCTTTTTGTTGTTTTACTTCATCCATTTCAGTTTCGGTGCCTTAGTGCGCGTTTGGACATAAGAATTGTATAATTTTGGAAAAAAGTAATTTAAAATAAAAATAAAAATAGTGTTTGAAAATTAGAATTGTGTTTGGGCATGAATATAATTTTGGGCTGTTTTTAAAATTTGTGAGTCATATGAAGTGATATTTTTGAAAAATAGATTTTTTGATTTTCAATTTTTCGAAGAGTCCATTTGGACATAAGAAAATTGATTTCCCATTTTTCCCAAGTTTTTTTTCACTATTTTCCCGAAATCAGCGTTTGTTCATAAACTTTTTAATTTTCATTTGAGAATGCATTTTGAAAATTTTTGAAAATTTGAAAAACTCAACAAAGTTATTTTTCAAAATTTTCACTCACAAAACTTCAAAAACAAATATTCATGTTCATACACAATTCTAGTTTTCAAATACAATTTTCACTTGATTTTTTGTTTTCATTTTTTTTTTGAATTTTATAATTCTTAAGTCAAACGCCCACTTAGTTTTGACTAAACATAATAAACGAGAGATAACAACTAATATACCACCTTCTAGAGCATGAATATGAATCTATATATCAACATTAAATACTTTATCCATTTCAATTTATGTGAATTTATATAACTGTGCTTGAAGTTTAAAAAAAAAAAAACTTTTGGAATTTGTGGTTCTAAACTAATCAAAAGGAATACAGATTATTTGTGTAGCTATAAAAACTTCTCATTAAATGTAGAATTGAAAGTTTAAGCTAAATAATTTTTAAATTTAAAAATAACTTATTCTTTTGGAATAAAAAAAAAAAAAAAGTTTACATAAACAAAACGGAGGAAGTATCAAATAACGGTGACATTCTTACTCAGGGAGAACAAGAAAAAGAGAATACACGGTGGCGTGATTAGTGAATAACCACATTTTCCTTAGTCATTTTCTTGGTTAAATTAGAACTTTAATAAACCTTCTCTGTTCCATTAAAATATTAATTAGCAATTAGTACAAAGATTTCTTTTCCCCCATCTTTTCTGTTTGACTAATTCTCTTTTTTCTCTTCTTAGTCATTTTCTTGGTTAAATTAGAAGAAATATGCTTGCTCTCTTCTCTTTCCTTTTTTGCAATACTAGCCTTCTTTTTTGGTGGCTACCTTCATGTTTCTGTGACAACAACATAAAATCAGAAGCCAAACTAGAATTTTCATAAAGAAAATTCAAAAAAACTAAAAATAATTAAATATTTGGAGAAGTCAAGGCGATTCAGTTTTTATATATGTATATATATAATTTTTTTTTTACCTTATATACACAATTTTCCGAAAGGGTGTTTGGATCAGTCACTGCAGGAGACACCGGAATTGCATTTGAGACATCAATTGTTAAAAATTACTTGCACATGATATATACACTATAACACTGAATCTTATTAATATACTATAGATAAGTAGTATAGTAGTAGTAAAATTAATCTTGTTTACTAATAATTGCGTAGATAAAGACACATATTATATTTTTATTGATTTGGTGTAAATTTCATGTGTAGGAAAAAGTTTTCCCGACATCTAACACCTACTTACCAAAAAAAAAAAAGAAGATGTGCATTAGCCTAAATTTATTGCTAGATATGGTGTTTGTTTTATGAACGACAAATTTGACAAAATTATTACAAGTTAGTTTTGTTCAATCGAGTGTTATGTTAAGCACAAGGAATCCAACTAATTGATTTGATTTCTTATAAAGAAAGAAAGAAAATTCATGTACAAGATGAAGAAGTCTTATTTACCAACTAAAGAATATGTGGATACAACAAAGCAAATAATGAGGAACAAAACTTTAGAGCTATAAGTTAAAACTTTTAGTCAAGGTTTTAATTGTGGAACCAAAAATATTACCAACTTGAACAAGTTCCAAGATTGAAAATTATAAAGTCTTCCATTCCCAATAGTGCAAAGTAGCAAGGCAAGAGAATGTATAAAGCAAAGCAGGTAAATCTGATAAATAAACTTAAGAGGAGCTTATTTGCGACAATTTAATTGCTTGTTCAAGCAGGACATGTTGCTGCTTCAGCTTATTGAGGCTATGACCCACGATAGAAAGATGTAGAGGTTAAAGATTATGATTGTAGGTTGACTGATCATAGTTTGTTCCTCCTAGGGTTATCAGTAATACTAGGATTATTTTTGTATTATCTTATCTTGGGTCTTTATTATTACATGTTATGTCATTCGCGCTCGTTACCATATTACATTATTGTTATTATTGTTTGTTGCTTGGCTGCGTTATCTTATCTTTATTGTTCCCTAAGCCGAGAGTCTGTCGGAAACATCCTCTCTACGGTCTGCATATACAATAATTTCCCCATACTTGTACAACGGGTTTATTGTTGTTGTAGTTGTTGTTCAATCAAATTAAAAGTTGTATGGAGTGTTTATACTATAAATGTAAGTTAACGTGTAATAGTAAGTTAGTTAGTTACTAATTTTATTAAATGGCCAAATAATGCTTATGATAGAATTTATTTATAATTACCAATGATAATTGTATTAATAATTTTTTACATTTGCATAAAAGTAAAACTCTTCTCTAATTACGTATCCGATCGTTCCCATCGATTAACCATGTCTTAAGTTAATCCATCCGGTCCGCTTTAAGTGAATTTTGGTCCTTTTATATGTGATCCATAATATTTGATATTTTCATATATCAAAAAGGAATTAACTTCTTCTTTCCAAAGTTATCCTTGAAGTACACAAACTAGGAACAATTTGTTATATGTCCAATGAGAAAATTAAGGTTAATATGGTCAATTCTATTATTAATTAATGTTAAAAGATGAATTCTTTAATACATGCGAGAATAACCACAAAAATCACTTAAAATGAACCGGGGGAGTTGTATTTTAACATATTATTATTGTTGCGAATAGGGCATGCCCTCCTCATGAACTCCCAACTAAAAGTGTTTAACATGCAGGTTGGGACGGTAATGTACACACAAAAAAATCAGCCCGTAGGATTATCGTTCCGAGCTGTTAGTGGGTTGTATTTTTGGGGGTTTTATTGGGCCCGTACGGGTTCAGGCTTAAATGGGCTGGACCGGGCCATGCTTATTTAGTAATTTTTTTTTTGTAAATTTTGTTTTTCTTATTCAATGTTATTGATACGTAAGTGTTTGAAAACTTTGAAGAATTAAATTGTCATTTAACAATTATTAGGGGTGGGAGGGCTATTTTTTTAATGGGAGGTCAAAATGGTCATTTGTGCAAAATCTGGTTGTAGCCCAACATTCATTTTTGAATTTGATCTGGCAACGGTTCAAAAAATAAAAAATAAAATAAAAAATTATAAGTGTAACGGGATGAACCGGGCTGCAGCATGTTAAAAATCCGTTAACGGGTTAGCGGGTTTCGATGCACTGGTATCCAAATTTGTTCGTCTAAAACCCGCTCCCCATCCAACCTGTTCTAGTCCGCCCTAATATGCTATGGTAACAGGCTGCACCGGACCGAAACAGGTTGAAAATGAGTCAGCCCGGTCCGATTAACATGTATACTCCCAACAAACATGTCGGGGAATATTTAAGGAAATCATACGATTTAAGACCTCCTACACTTGTTGTTTGAGACTACAAACTATATTTAAGATCTCCACAAAAGAATTGGGATTAATATCTCGTGTTTGAACTTTGGACCGGCTGAATATTTATAAGAAAATTTTACTTTCTATAGTAAATTATTACACTCTATTTATTACTATAAACTAAAAACAATTTCAAAATATTATTACTTTTACTTTTTTTATTCTATAGCAAAATAATATATTTATTTATATCTACCATTAAGCCATGAAATATTCCAATTATATTATTTCTCTATCTCTTCCTTCTCTCTCTTCGAGTAAAAAAGAACAAATCCTGAATTCACGAATACTAATAAAAGAAAAATGAGGGCAGAGGAAGATGTAACAATGGACAATAAAGCAAAAAGAATGAGAGATGTATTATCTAGTAAAAGGATTGTAACAGTCAAGAAATATTTAGTAAAGCTAAGGGATTTTGAACCCAAGACCTCTCACATAATACTTAAAGCTAATAGCCATTAGATGTCTTGTTATAAGTGGTGTCACTTTTAATGTTTTTATCTTGTATTTCTGTTTTACTTATTATCTTTATATATATAAATAATAAAAATTTTGACGAAGCGGTGTCCCGTGACACAACTTGCCACCATGTAAATCCGCCCCTGGGCGTCAGAATCTTTTGCGTCATCATCCACTATTGGTTCATCCTCTTACGCGAACAGATCTGGGTATGGCAACGTCGGTGAAGATTTGAGGGCCGAGTTTTTGTTCGTCTCCATTTTTAGTTTTAATACAATTTATACATTATTTTGCTTGGTCGGAAAATGCCATCTTTGCAAACTTTCTTCTCTTCTTTGCTATTTAGTCACATACAATATATTATACAAATATATTGTATTTATATATAAATACATTATTATTTTTACCCATATTTATGTATTGTGAGGGTCTATTTATTTTAATACAACCGAATATCAATGTGTTTTATGATTATTTATTGTTTGAATACAGTCGAATTAAATATGGTGAATAGAATACAATATATAATAGTGAATAATGAATATTTATGATCGAATATAGTTACATTCGAATTGAATAGAATGGTATGCTCCATGTTCTTAATTTTTTTGTTGAATACAAGTGAATTTAATATAGTGAAATTAAAAAATGTTATTGCGCTCTCCATTATTAAACACCCGTAACCACTGTTTTTAAAGTGGATTACTTTACTATATTTATAAATACAGTCGTGCGAGTACATGAAATACAAAATTAAACAGCCGTAATCTATGTTTTAGGCATATTACCTCACTGTATTTATAAATACAGTCACGTGCATACATATAATACAACACAATAATTTATGTAGAATTGATTTTATTGAGTTAAATTAGGAGTGATACATACTAATTGATTCCTTTTGTGTTGTTAAACAACTGGATTCCCCTATTTTCTAGGCGAATAGTGTTATTGTATTCATGAATACAGTAGCCCGAATACAACGATATAGTCGCTACTGTATTCATGAATACAGTAGCGCGAATACGAAGAATACAGTCATGTAACAATTAAATAGTAGGTATATAAATATAACGACCCGATCGGTCGTTTTAGAAAATTACGCCGCAATCCCTAATTTAACTGTTCCCCTAAGTTCATTTCTGCTATTGTGGGTTGCCGGGAGAGTCGGTTCTGAAAAAATTGAGCATTTTGGGACAATTAGTCCCTAAATAAGAGCTTTGAAGCTAGAAAATGGCCGGTAGCCGGAACAATGTTAAGACGATCTCGGAACGGAAATCCGATGGTTCCATTAGCTCCGTTAGGTGATTTCGGGGTTGGGAGCGCGTTCGGAATGTATTTTTGGAGGTCCGTAGCTCAATTAGGCTTGAAATGCCGAAGGTTGAAATGTTGGCGAATCCGATCGATAGGTGAGATTTTGATCCGGGGGTCGGAATGGAATTCCGACAATTTCTGTAGCTTCGTTATGTAATTTTGGGTATGTCCGCAAATTTTCAGGTCATTCGGAAGTCGTTTGGTCGGGTTTTAGATCGAATGTGTAATTCAGAGAGTTTTAAGAAATTTAGGCTTGAATTCAATGTGAATTATGGGTTTTGATGTTGTTAGACGTGTTTTGAGGATTGGAACAAGTTCTAATAAGGTATTAGGATGTGTTGGTGTGTTTGGATAAAATTCCGGGGGCCTCGGGGTGGTTTCGGATGGTTAAACGGGAGAAAATCATGGAAATTGCAGGTTAGGGAATTCTGCCTCTGTTATTTTCGCCCCTGCGGAAATGGAACCGCAGAGGCGAGTCCGCTGAAGCGGACTTTTGTTCGTAGGAGCGGAGAGTTCCGCAGGAGCGGACCTTTGTCCGCAGGAGCGGCCTCGCGGAAGCGGCTTTAGGCTCGCAGAAGCGGAATGGGCCAGCCAGGCCTGGGCTTCGCAGAAGCGACATAATGTCGCGGAAGCGGATCCGCAGAAGCGGAATTTCGTCCGCAGAAGCGGAAATCGCAGGGAGTTAATTATGTCAGAAGTTAGAAATTTCAGAAACATTTCCGAACTTTGAGGGCTCGGCTTAAGGGGCGATTTGGGCGATTTTGAAGTAGAATTCGAGAGGTTTCTTCAGGTAATCAATTATGGACTCCAATTATGATTGTTGTTGATAATATTATGCAAGTTTTTCATGAAAATGGAGGAATTTGGGGTAATTAATGGGGGTTTTCACCCTAGACCAAAACCTTTAGAAAACCTTTGATTTGAATGGGCAAACGGAGTCCGATTTCGATAAATTTTATATGCACGGACTCGTATTGAGATAAGGAACCCGAATATATAATTTTCGTGATTTTTCGATAAGCGTACCGGAAGTCGGGTTTTGGCAACTTGTGGGTTTTGGTGAATTTTGAGTTAATTTGATTGGGTAATGCCCAATTGACCTATTTTGATATGATTCTATTGATTTTTATCAGATACTACACTTGTGGAGGCCGACATTCGCGGCAAGAGAGTTGTTTCATAGCGGTTTTGTACCGGAGTCGAGGTAAGTGGCTTGTCTAACCTCGTGTGGGGGACTTTCACCCCTAGGATATTATTGTGATATTTTAAATGCCTTGTACGCGAGGTGACGGGCGTGTACATGCGCTGGTTGTTGAACACGTACTTTAATTAAAATGTTCGATGAGTGATATTCCTGTCTTTGGTTGTTAATTTGATATTTTTACCCGGTAGTGGTTAGAAAAGCATGATTAGGTAGCACTTAACTGTTTAGTTGCCTAATTGCCTTATTTGAACTCCTTGATAATTATTGGCACTATTTTTTTAGTGAAGTTTTAGTTAAGCATAATTATTCTCTCTGTGGATTCCTTTATTGGCTGTGCTTGTGGACTACGGGTTCGATTCCCGAGATCCCGAGTTATTGGTAGGGACTACGGGTTCGATTCCCGAGATCCCGAGTTATTGGTAGGGACTACGGGTTCGATTCCCGAGATCCCGAGTTATTGGTAGGGACTACGGGTTCGATTCCCGAGATCCCGAGTTATTGGTAGGGACTACGGGTTCGATTTCCCGAGATCCTGAGTTATTGGTAGGGACTACGGGTTCGATTCCCGAGATCCCGAGTTATTGGTAGGGACTACGGGTTCGATTCCCGAGATCCTGAGTTATTGGTAGGGACTGCGAGTTCGATTCCCGGAGATCCTGAGTTATTGATTATTTATTGAGACATGGGCTGCGGGTTCGATTCCCGGAGACCCAGAGGTACTGTCAATGGGACTGTGGGTTCGATTCCCACAGGTCCTGGACTGGTTTTATTGAGTTGACTATTTGTTGTTAGCTTAATTGTAGACGATTGCAGTAATCATTTATTGTTGTTAATTTCGGAAATTATTATCATTTAAACTGCTTATTATTGTTATTATCATTATGTTATTTGTTTCTCAGTAGGGCCCTGACCTTCCTCGTCACTACTCCATCGAGGTTAGGCTTGGCACTTACTGAGTACCGCTGTGGTGTACTCATGCTACTCTTCTGCACACTTTTTGTTGTGCAGATCCAGGTACATCAGAGCAAGCCCGTGCTAGGTGATTCTGCAGCTTTCTGGGAGACTTCGAGGTATGATCTGCTACGTCCGCGGATCCGGAGGCTTCACTTCTATTCTAGTATTACTAGTTGACATTTTTCTTCATTTCGTTGTTAGATACTCTTTACACATAGAGCCACAGTTGCATTTCTCTTTTAGTCTGTGTTACCGTGGGGTTCCGGATCTTGGTAGTGTTTTATTTATTGTGTGACGGATGTATGTGCCAAGCGGCACGGATTACATATCTTTTATGTTATTTTTCCATTGTTTCTTATTTAAGTATTTATAACTTATATATTCCGCAACGTGTTAGGCTTACCTAGTCGGGTGCCATCACGACATGTTCACAATTGGTGAACTAGGGTCGTGACAATAAAGTAATTATATATAGTAGCTATAAGAAGTTAATAGCGACCAAATAATAGTGGTATATGAAAATTCCTATATTTATAATTAGGCTGCTAATTTTATGGCAAATTTGGCCACCTCTATCAAATATTACTG